>JALMQS010000074.1:13039729-13121992 GCA_024734495.1 Forficula auricularia
ATCGAACTTTACACTAATAGTGTCCGTTTGTGAGTTGAGTGATTATTACGCTTTTTTTGGTGTTTATCCTCAGTCCTATTTCTTTACTTTTATTGTTTAGTTCTTGGATCATATTTGTAATCTGATTTTTTGATGTTGCTATCAAGATTATATCGTCCGCAAAACGTAAATTATTCAGATAGGTACCATTTATCTTTAATCCTTTTTTTTCCCAGTTCAGTTGTCGGAACATCTCTTCCAAGCAGCAGTTGAATAATATTGGCGAGAGGGGATCTCCTTGCCTTACACCTTTTCGTACTTGAAAGAAAGGTCCAGGCTCTTCTAGAAGTATTCTTGCTTGACAGTTGCTATACAGATTCTTGATGACTTCTATATAACCAATCTCGACTCCCTGGGATCTCAAGGCTTTAATTATGAACTCTTGATCCAACATGTCAAAGGCTTTAGTATAGTCGATGAAGGCCAAGAATACATCTATCTGGTATTCTTTTGTCTTTTCGATGATTTGATTAATGACATGGAGGTGGTCACATGTGGAGTATCCGGGTCTGAATCCCGCCTGTTCGACAGCTTGGTTTGTGTTTAATGTTTTTTCGATTCTCTTCTGTATAATTTTCATAAAAATTTTTCCCATATTAGATGATATAGTAAGAGGCCGGAAATTATTTACATCATGGGGATTTCCTTTTTTAAACATCAATAATATATTAGATTTTTGCCATTCTGTTGGAATTATTTTAGTTTTTAATATATTATTAAATATCAATTTTACTGGTTTCTTTATTATATTTATTGAGTATTTTATTATTTCGTTTGTGATCCCGTCTATTCCAGGAGTTTTACCTTTTTTAAGTTTTTTAATTATGTTAACAATTTCTGATTCCAAAACTTCAGGTAGTTCGACATCATCATTTGAGGCGCCGTCGTTTATATTAATATTTATTCCATTGCCATAATATAATTTTTTATAGAATTCGGTCGCTATATTAGTAATATCTTTGCGATTGGATTGTGACTTGTTATATTTGTCTAGTAAACATGTAATCATTTTTTTTCCAGAGGAGAGGTTTATTTTTATTTGTTTAATAGATGCATGTGGTTCAAGTAGAGTTTGTATAATATTATCATTATATTTCTTTATGTCATTTTTTATATTATATTTTACGTTTTTACACATTAAGTTATGTTCCAATCTGGATTTTTTGCATTTCCTACTAGTTTTTAATTTATTTCTTATTTGAATTAATTTTTTTGTATTTTCAGAGAGTATTGATTTATTTTTAATTTTCATATTGGATTCATTTTGTAATTGTTTCAAACATTTTTCTAATTCTTGGTATTGAGTTTGTACTTGTGTTTGAGACGTATAATCTATTTGTTTTAGTTTGTTGTCGGTTTCGTAATATTTTTCACAAGTTATCTGTTGTACCGATATGAGGTTTTTCCTATTCCATTCTGGATGTGGCCTTTTGCTAAGTGCTTGTAATGAGAATTCTATTTTTAACAATCTATGATCCGTGTTGAAAGGGAATTTATTTATTATTTCAAATTTGTTTACTTGTCCCATATAGGGGGTTAATATGTAATCTATTTCTGTTTTATAAGTACCATTTGGAGCCAACCAGGTCCATTTCTTGCCTGCCCGTTTTTTATAAAATGTATTCACAATTTTTAATTTATTTTCTTGACAAAAATGAACCAGCTGGCTTCCTCTATCATTGCGTTTCCCATATCCGTACGGCCCCATTATGGAGTCTTCTTCGTTTAATCTATAACCCACTTGGCTGTTAAAGTCTCCAACAATTATAATTTTATTTTTACTATTTATTGGATTTTCTGCAATTACTTCATTTAGCAATTTGGTAAAAGTTCCTAGCATATATTTTCATCAGCTTCTGTGGTTGGAGATTTATTGGATTTTCTGCAATTACTTCATTTAGCAATTGGTAAAAGTTCCTACATATATTTTCATCAGCTTCTGTGGTTGGAGCGTATACTTGTATGATTGATATTGTTTTGTCTGTTTTTATGTTTATTTTTAATAAAGCTATTCTGTCAGAGTAACCTTTTACTTCCATTATTTTATTTTTCCATTTGTTATTTATGAAAAATCCTACACCCTTTTGTCCGGCAACCAATCCAATGTGGTAGAACACGAATCCACTCTTTCTTTTAATTAGCTCTTCACCTAATCTTCGTACCTCTGAAACTCCTAGTATGTCTATTTCTGTTTGTTCAAGAGCATTCTCTAATTCCAGGATTCTATCCTCACCTTTTAGAGTTCGCACATTTAAGGTTGCTATAGTTAATTTTTCTGTATCTAAATTTACTTTTTTATTTTTAATGACTCTGGATTTCTTTTGGGTATTAGGGCTTTTTGTACTCATTTGTTTATTTTTTATATGATGAATTAGTTGGTTAGTATTTGAATCACTTTTATTTTTATTCGAGTTATTTTTATTTTTTAATTCACTTTCTTTGGAATCATTCATTTTTTTGTTTACTCTTTGAGATTTACTTAATCTGGACTTGGTATTTTTAAAACTGTTGTAGGAATTTTCATATTTCTGAATAAAGTTTCTATTTGTATTTTTTATATTAATATTGGTATTTTTATCATTTGTTTGGCTGGACTTTGCTTTGATATAATTTATCGATGTATTTGCGCAGTTTTTGTTTTTTTGATAACTGTGTGTTTTCGGGAGGTTCAGGTCTAAATCACCCAAGCTGACCAAGCTTCCTGGGTGGTGAGTGGAGTCTATTGTTATTTGATTTGAGAGCCTATGCCGGTATTGTTAATCTGAATTATTTGTTTCAAGATTTTCAAGCGATTTAGTTTTTGTTATGAATGATAACAAACTTGTCTGGGAGCCATTACTCATACCTGCTATGTCGCGTTTAGGCTTTTTTTGTCATTTGAACATTTTTGGGTTTTTTCATTTGTATCATTTTTTGTTGGTGGTGATGTTTCCAGTGGTCTTTTACTAGTGTTGGTCTTATCATTTTGTTTGTAAAAGTCTTTTATAATTAGTTTGTCGTATCTAATTACTGCATACTTCCCTGCCTCTCTGGCCTGAATCATGTCAGGGATCAGTTTCTTCCTGATTTCCTGTACACTTTTAGGGAAATCTTCTGTAACATAATTTGGACTATTTTTTAGATTTTTGTTATTTTTTATTAATATGTCCCTAACACGACGGGAGAGGAGGGAAATCACAATTGGTCTTATTTTCCCTGTTTGGGGCTTTCCTATTCGGTGCATGTAGTCAATATCTCCCAAGCAAAATTCGTTGTATAAGTTATCATTTATTAATTTAGCCGTCATAGTTTCTAGATCGTTTAAGTTTTTTTCATTTTCTGCCAATCCGTGTAGTAATATATTTTTAGATTTTAATTCCTTTTCCAAATTTTTTATGTTATTTTCAACCGTTAATAGTCGGCCTTCAAATTTAGATGTTATAGTCTGTTCTAGGGACTCAAATTTTTTGGTAAATTCATCTTTTATTTCATCCTTCCAGCTTGATAGGATTGACAATAATCGATTTTCATCCATATTGTATGTTTATTCAATTGTTAATTTGTAATATAGAATCAGCAAAAACTCACCAAGCTGTCGCTCTTCTTCAAAACACTTCCAAGCTAGCAAGGGAGGGGGAACGTCTGCTCCGTGCCAAGTCTAGACTCAACTCCTTGATAATATATATATAAGTATATATTTAGGTGATTATTTTTAGTGGTGGGGTAAATCAATGGTTTGGGAACGATCCATTCATAAAGAGAAAATAGTAGTGTAAAAGTACAGTCACGTTAAAAAACATAACCTAAAATTTTACCACCGTTCATATTTATAGAGTGGTTACGAGGCTAAAACTTTTTGTGTGGATTGTCGCGAAAGAACGTCCTTAAGTGTGTTTTTTTTCTTGAATATAATATTTTAATTTAGTAAAGTTAATGGTCTTGAACGGTGAGATGAAATCATTGCTAAAATCTAAACTAATTTTAAGAACCTTATCATATTTAATTTATTAAACTTTAATCTGATTTTTAAATGCCCCAAATGGCTTTCCATTTCGCGTCGGTGCAATTTTATCGGTTCATTAACTTTTTTGATTCTGACCCTTAATTAAATTTTAATATACCTTAAATTACGCTCAAGAAGGTCAAATAGCGGACGGTGATTTCCTGTTTTATTTTACTTCATATTGGTATCATGATCGGTAGACATTTAATTAAATTACGGGTGACCAAACGATCAATTTCTATCTAATTAATGGAGAATCTATTCTAGCCGTGAAACATATTAAATAATGTCACTCTACCAGAGTTGATTAAACAAGGCTTCTCAGTTGATAAATTCACCCAATCGTTTGATAATTATTGATGCTGAAAAATAATAAAAATATGCAGGCTATTTATACTTAGATTTACTTCAATACTTATATTACGTAAAGTTGGATTTTTTAGTATACATTATTATTACATAAAATTTTATAGTTGAGGGAACATTAGCGAACTGCATAGAATCATAAATTGGTATGTAGTTTTACATATTGGGAAAATTTTCATTGTTGCATTGAATAACATTAAACATTTTATTTTTGATGCTTTATCGAAAAAAAAATATGGCTAAAACCACCCAGCTGGCATATTTTTAATGAGAAAATTTTTAGACAGAATTCACGACGTTTCGACAGCAATTTTGGGATGCCCTCTCCATAGCAGCTGAAAACGTCTCTCAAATTAGGTGTCGAAATATCGTGAATTCTGATGATATTTTCTCATTATAAATGTGAAATCTGAGTGCGGTTTCAGCCAAAAAAATTTATTTAATAAACATCTCAAATTATAGCTGAAATGCTTGAAGTCAAGAAATTCGGAAAATCGCCCTCAAAACTTAAAACTTGGTTCCTACTCTGTTTATTTCAAATTTTTTGAAATTTGAAATAATAGCTCTCTGCAAATTTTGGTGATTTGAGCAATTCTTTTACCCGCGAATAATTTGAGCTAGAATGCTTAAAACTTTAAAATGCTTATCTTAATAATACAAAGTATGCCATATATCAGATACTATAGATAAGAACTCACCATGCAGCATGTAAAGATTTGAATGAATAAATTATTCGGCACGATCTGGAGGGGAGAGGCTAGTTTTTAGAATTTACACAAAAATTTTCAATATTTTCTTCTACTCATGTGTTGAAAAATATTTGAAACTTAGAGAATCTTATGTGTGTCTGTATGACTGGATTCAGATACCTACGATAACTAGGAACGGAAAGTTGTAGAAAGTTCCTTTTTTCTACTAAAATGTTTGTATTTCTAATGCGTAGAACTGATTAAATTTTGAGCGATCTAGCTTTAGAACTTATGGTTCGAGAATGCAAAAAATATCAACTTTAAAATGATACACTTTTGTATTTAAGTTTATTATTAATTGCTTATGGTGCCGTCTTTAGCGCCTAAAAAGCGCCTGGATTAAATGATCTTTCTTCCTTTAGAGCTCAGGCAAATACAAGTCCAAACCTGTTCCACACTAGTAGATATTGATTCCTTAATTTCTATTATTCTAGGAACGGCCTTTTGATTCTGAGATAAGAATAAGCTGACGTCGTTCTGATGTGGCCATCCACTTGACTTTACCATTCAACCTGGCCCCTAAAATTATTTATAATCATGTAGGGGGGGGGAGGTTAGTTTTTGCATTTTTATACAAAATTTGGTTGAGTTTGGCAAATGGCCAAGATTTTCTTTTTTTGACCCCCCCCGCATTTTGGGCGGTTAGTTTTTGCATTTTTAAACTTCTGGGGGCTCACTGATTATGTATACACAATTTGGTTGACTTTGCTCAAACGGCCTAGATTTTTAATTTTTAACCCCCCCTCCACCCCTTTAATTTTGGGTCGATATGCACCAAAATCTAATCAGCTCTTAATCTCAATGGACCAAAACTACGTGTGAAATTTGGTTTCGATATTCACACTAGTTTTTGAGCTAGCTCGTCCACAAAAATGTGGAAACGCACAGACTAACGGACAACCAGACAACCGGACAACCAGACAACTAGACAACCAGACAACCAGACAACCAGACAGACTAACAGACATTTTGACAAAACAATTATTATCTCGAAAAATATATTTTTTTTCTATGTTCACTTATTAGAGCTTTTTTGTAGAGCGAAATGCCATAATTTAGCTCAATTTTTTAAACAAAATAGTTACAGCCGTTTTGAGATATTTTGAAAAAAAGAAGGAAAAATCCACTTTTTCATGCACGCTTACAATACTTGACCATACCCTGTATGGTAAAGTAAAAATATTAAATCGAAATGAATATCATTAGATCATTTAAAATCATAAATTCACCGAAAATGCAAACTGCGTACTGAGGCTTGAAAAAGTTTCACTTTTCCCTCCAATTAATAAATGCATTGATATAGAATTGAAATGACTAGTTTGAGACATAGCTTTCGATATAACAAATCTCGCATAAACTCCTTGTATAATTTTATTTGGGTATTATGAACATAACTACGTATACGACTTTTCTATGTATTCCGTGATTCGATTTAGACTTTAGACTCTCTGAAAGTTAAGTTGGACTTATCGCTCTTTGTTATTTACTTGCTGAGTATCGTTTTGCATAGTTTCGATTTACACGATTTGCCATGGAACCTATCTACTGTGTAAATCGACAAAACGGCGTATTAAAAAAAAAAGCTTTACTGTGAGATTGGATATTTACCCAAACTGCGGTAAAATAACAAATTTAGGACCAGTTGGGATGTTTTAATTGTATACCGCCCCTTTCCCAAAGAAATAATTTCTTTATCCCAGAAGAAACTTAAAATATGCAGATTAGTATTACGAAGCATCTTCTTTAAAAAGTTTTCCCTTCGTTAAGGTCAAAGACTGCAGTACTAGACTCCAAATGGAGAGCAAAAGGGGAAGGAAATGAAATGAACAACGGAAAGGAAGTTCGTAAGTTTCAGTCTCAGCTTGAGTGGAATGGAATTATTCTATCTCTTTCTCTCATTTTCCCTACTACTATAAGTACCTACTTATTTATTCATTTGGATGTAATTAATACTTCTATACAACCGGCTAATTTTGACCTCAAATCTGAACATAAATTTTATACAAAATTTTGTTTCATGTGTATAAATATGAGTTAAAGTGTTGAAATTTCATTCAACTAATTTGACTATGAACAATTAAACTAAATTAACACCATATTTTTATTAACTAGCCTGTCTGAAAATTTCACTTTTTAAATAACATATTATATTAATAGCTCGATCTGAAATTTATCATTGATCGCCTGGTGGTCAAAGTGTTTAATTCTCTAAAAAAATTTCAATTTTAGAATTCTCTATAAAAAATAAATCGGGACCCTATTAGTATCGTTTTAATGCCTGTCTATCATTCTGTGTCAGAGAATTGTAGGTTGTGAACCGCAATTAAGATTAAAACTTGAAACTTAAAAGTTATATATTAGTATTCCTTTCAAAAAAATCTTATCAAAATTTTACTCAAATCTTTATATTTTTTTTTGTAAGGTGAGGTCTAATTTTATGAGGTCAAAAATAAAAAAAAGTAAAATTTTTATCAGTGTAAGATATTGTCGCTTTAAATAGAATTAAATTAAATCTTTTTGAATTTATTTTTGTCTTAAAATAATGGTGCAAGAGAGCTCCAAATTGGCAGTTTTAATGTGTTTTTTCTACTTGCCGGCGTTTAGAAAACTGCTTAACTTCAATTATGAAAAAAATTCTTCTCACATTCTATTACCAATGACATATAAGACTTTTTCTCCGATATATGATTTTTGGTTAGTTTCTGCTTGCATTGGTAATCCATCAACCATAAAAAATATAGCCTTTGTGTTTCTACTAGAGATGATACTCTTATCTAATTAGTAACCCACTGGAGGATTGCCTGCCTGTCTTTTAATTTTCTCAATTGATTTTAATATTTTTTACATTTTATATATTATGTATTATAATAATAATATTTATTTTGAATAGACTGTCAATTCAAATACAGTATACAAAACGTTTTTAGAATCACACAAATATACAAATGTATTTTAAGCTTATAAATTATGCCAAAAATTCTTCCCGTGTATAAAGATTCAAAGTTGAAAATTAACATTTCATTTTTTCTTCTCGACAGATATAGGTTTGGAAAACATAGATACATTATTATAAAAATATATAGATACAAAACATCCATATAAATAAAATTGTGATGATGAATCAGTTACACCCATCAATCACCAAACAGTTAATAAAAAACATTAAAAAAGAAAAATCAACACACAAATACAAAAATATATCTTAGCTCATAAATGATAAATTATGCCTACAACTCGTCCAATCTATAGAGATTTAAAGTTAGCAAGTAGCATTTTAGTTTTCTCTTCAAAAGAAAGAGCGTTAACAAACTCTTAATTTCCAAAGGTACTTTATTATAAATTTTTATAACGTTATTATTATATATTATTATACTTTAAATATAAATCCTATATTTTTGGGGTTTCGTTGAAAAGTAAAATGGGCCCCTATTGCTGTCAATACAATGTCTGTCTGCCAGAGCATAATAGCTTAGTAGCTCTTTAACTAGGTAGGTAAATAAGACACAAACTTGAAATTTACAATTTAAATGTATATTCATTTTCAGTGAAATAAAAATTTGTAATAAAATTTCAATCGAATGATTATTTATTTATTATTTTGAGAAGGGTCAAATTTTTTGACGGTCAAAAATAAAATAAAAATATACTTACATACTTACTTACTAGTCAACGCCCACCCTTGGCTATAGGGCCATTTTGGAACCGCGGAGAGATAGATGGGTCATTCGGTACTCCCCGATTGCTCGCGGTGCCCCCTGCATAACTCTAAACAGTCAACAAGAACTCGCCTCCAAACGCGCTGACTGCAAGATGGACAAAATAAAAATATCATGGTGTGTGATGTGTGAGGCATCCCTGCAAAGATATATTTAAGCAAAATTAAACTAAATTTTTTTTAATTTAACTCACTTTAAAATGATAGAGTGTGTCACAAATTGGTCATTTTAAAATGAATTTTGCATCTTTCTATTTACCAGTAAATCGGAAGTTGTTTAACTTAAAATTATGAAAAAATACCACAAATTCACTCATTCTCCCCTTTTCGAAGAGCATACTATATATAACGACGAGTTCGATATATCAAGTATTTTAGAAGATATAAGGGGGATTCTACGGTAACTGTGGCCCCGCAATCTGACAATTGATTCTTATAGTACTCACCAAAATAATACGAAAATGAAGAATACCATTTTCCGCTTAGTTTTCGAGATATCGAGTTTTAAAAATACTGTTTTTGATGTGACAACGTCTTATAATTCGATGGAGCCGGCTGGCTGCACGCACGAAAAAACATGACTCATGCGGCGTTACCTCGCTCTGAGGCGTTCCATTTAAGGCTTGAAGTGCAAGCGAGAGCGCGGAACGAGCGACAAAGATTGAGGCGGGGCTTTTTAAAAGCTACAGTTACAAAAATTTTAATGATGTTTCCAAATTTTAAATTTTAAATTTAAGATTTATGAACAATAATTTAATCACAGTTTATTCTTATAATAAATTATTCAAAATTATTACTTTTTTACAACAAATTACAATTAAATTTGCAAAAATAATTAAGTAACTAATTGAACAACAACTTTATTCAGTTTACTTGCTGAAAGAAATAATGTCAATACAAAATTTATTATTATAAAATAATAAAATCAAAAATTAAATTTTAACAGTCGAGTAGAAATTTAAACAATAAATTTTATTCAAGTATTTTGTAAATTTAAAATGATTTTCTGAACGAAGAATTTTATGAAAAAAATCGGTTGTCTGTAAAGTCGGTTTACTGACGATAGTTGAACGTGACAACGTCATAAGAAAATACTGATCGAATGGAATTTTTTTTAAATTTATTTTTTCAATTGTTTTTTATAGAAATCATAGGTTCTGTGTGGCATCGCTATCTGAGGACTACACATTTGAACTGAAATTGAGTTTATGGACTGTGATGTCTCAAGTGAGCGCCAGTGGGCGTTGACAATTTTCACTTTTAGAACTTTTCATAGGTTCAGTTCTATTCATCATCTCGGTTCAGTTAGATAAAAAATGGGTTCCCGAACAAACTTTGAAAGGTTCGGTTAAGATATATTCAGTTCGGATCAGTTCGTATATCTTCAGTTCGGGCTGGATTTTAGGTGATTGGATGGGTTGGCGATATACGAGCCGAACTGAATATATCTTAACCCAGTGGTCGGCAAAGTGCGGCTCCAGAGCCGCATGTGGCTCTTTGGGTCCTTAAGTGCGGCTCCAGGGCGGCAAGCGCCACGATTTTTAAAATTGGAAATAATTTTTTTTTTTTATAACATTAAATTTTAAAATCGAAAATAAAGTTATATGGCAGGGGGAGCGTCGCTGGACGTCCCCGACCCCCCCGCTTGGACAATTCGATCGCGACACACTTCCGAGATAAAAAGTAGATATTATATACATCAATACATCGGCCACCTCTGAACTATATAGTTCACAATTGAACTAGTTCAAGCACATTGTTCACATTAATAAATTTATTAAAATTTAGTTTTATTTAGTGTACTACTTATTTAGTGTAATAAAAGTTTACTAAACAAGCAGATTTGGCTCCCAATTTTTTTTAAAATTGTTGTAATGTTCATATTTGGCTCTTTGGCTAATAAGTTTGCCGACCATTGTCTTAACCGAACCGGCAACGACTTTTATATATTCGATTTTTTTGGGCATTTACTAATTACTTATTTTTTAATTAATATTCATTTTCTAAAAGAATCCTTCGTCAGTTGCGGCGCCACATGGAACCCGTAATATTATGGTTTCCTATGGTTTCTATAAAACACAATTGAAAAATAAAATAAAATAAATAAAATAACAGTATTTTTTTAAACTCGATATCTCGAAAACTAAGAGAAATCTTGAAAAATGGCATTCTTCATTTTCGTCTTATTTTGGTGAGTACTATAAGAATCCATTTTCAGATCGCGTCGCCACAGTTACCGTAGAATTGCCATATAATGTATGAAACCATTGGGATGCGAGTCTTAACGCGAACTTAGCCGGCCGGCTTTTTTAATATTTCCTTAACAAATAATTTAGAAATCATATAATTATAATTTCAAAAAATGACAATTGTTTTTTTCTACTGTTTCATTTTGAATGAAAATAATGAAGCTTGTTCCTCGGAGCAAAGTGCGTTCCGGTTAAATTTTTCATTCCCGCCCAACTTCCTCTAAACAAAATATAATTATCCTAATGACTCTTTAATAGTACTGATTTTTTTTAAATACGATGCTTCTCATTCTCTCCTTCTTTTTTAAAATTCTTTTGATAATGATTAGTGATTTATAGATCTAAAAGTTTTAATTTTACTAACAATTCTCCTTTTATCTGATTGTGATTATGAATAATTTTTATTAAGTTACATAATATATAATTTAAACTTTACCTACTATACAATTTAAATTCATTTTATTTTGTTTTCAACTTATTTCCAATATTTAAAGTAAAAAATTCAGTCGAATTGAGAACCTCCTCCTTTTTTGAAGTCGGTTAAAAATAAACCTAAATTTTTTAAGATCTTTATTGTATATAACCTCCTCCCTTTTTTTGGATTCGGTTAAAAATACAATTACAAGCTAAAATTTTGGATGGTCTTAGGGGGCGCTGTGGAATTTTTTTTTCGTGTTTAGTTTACTTATTTTAACATAGAAATTTAAAATTTCATTTTATTTAAAAATATATTTTCATTATTGAAAAATGTACCATATAGAATCATTTTTGTGATTTATTCAATTTTAAAATGTCTTAAAAATTAACCTAGCTACAAAATTTCAAGTTTTTAGTCCCCAATAGTTCCGGGGGAATAGTGATGAAATCAAATGAAAACGTGATTTTACAAGTTTTTTTTTATTTTTCTCCTTTAGATTTGAATAAAAAAAAATTAGCAAGCATTGAAGCCTTCAATCAAACCTTCATATCATATTTCGAGTTATTAGCTACATACGTATAGTACGTATAGTAGTACGGAGAAATCGTCATCTTTTAAAATGAAAACAGATTTTTCTAATTTTTGGTTTTTAGCTAGCTCTTTCCTAACTTTTAATAATATTTTATTTTTAATTCTGAAAATCTTTTGTACAGTAAAACCTCGTTTATCTGGCCCTCATTTATCGGACCGGATTTGTAGACATTTTTATTTTTAATAAATGATTAATCTAATAATTAATTTATTTTTATTTTTTATTTATTTATTAATTAATTTAATAATTTAATAATTAATTTAATAAATAATTTTAAATAAATAAATTTAATAAATAAATAATTTAATGAATTTTTAATAATTCACATAGATAATAAGTACCTGGAGCCACCGAGCGATGCACGGTAACCAAATTAAAAGAATACAAATTTATATAGTACACACCCCCTGGAGTACCCCCCCCCCCAAAAAAAAAAAAAACACACACACCTCGCCACCCGGATCCTTCACAACTGCACACCACCTCCTGCACCCCACCTCCTGCACCCCAACATCCATCCCCACCCCACCCAGTTTTTGCTTTTCTAGCTTTATAGTGGTCCACAGATTATGTGTATATAGGTATATAAATAAATTCCGTATAATTATTTTTTTTAATTAAATAACAATTTATCGAGTTTTTTAATCGATTAAATAAATAATAAATAATAATTTTATTGAAGCAATTTTTTACATGAAATAATGTATACATTGTATTTGATGCTTCGATTTCGGAGATTACTTCCCCATCATCGACTGTACTTGAACTTCTAGCTTGCGATAATATTTTTAGTCAATGTTTTTTAATAAGTGGAATTTTATTCAATTAAATTTTTTTTTTTTATAAATTTTATTAAACCAATTATTTTACATTAATTAATGTACACATTGTATTTTTGCTTCGATTCCGGAGATAACTTCTCCACCATCGAGTGTCCTTATTCATCTTTAGTCCTTGTTTTTAATAAGAGGAAAAATCTAATTAGATAAAAAAACCTCTTTTCCGATAATTATTTCAATTCCATTATTCCCCAATCAAGACGATTGGTTTTTCTTCTCCCATCCAGTCATTCAATTAAATTGGCAAATTCTAACATATAACAATATTTGGTATAAAGTTTTCGTGGGTTTTTAAAATTAAAAAACCAATTAATAAATAAAAGATAATTGAAAAAAATGTAAACAAACTTTTTTATTGAGATTTTCGTTTATCACTAATTACTTTAATTAAAAAAAGATCAATTAAGATGAAATTTGTCGAGGACCTAGCCAGATCGCTTTCTCATCCTCAAAACTTGTTAATAGGGTTTGTTTAATCAAAATCGGTAGAGCCGTTTTTCAAAATAAAAAAAGATACAAATATATATATATATATATATACAATTTTTCTCGTTCAATAAGAGTAGAATAATAGTAGATAGATAGATGAAGTGAAAGTTATTTTTATTTTTTTAACCTATGTATTTTTTTAAACAATTCTATATAATTTTAATATAAACATGTTTATTTTATCGCAATAAAATTCAAATTCGCTTATTTGAGTATTTGTTTTGTTTTTATTACCCGTATAGGTATCCGGATTATCCGGATTTTCGATTATCTGGTTTTGTCTTTGATCCCAGTTAGTGCGGATAAACGAGGTTCTACTGTATTTATATTTTTGAACTAAATTTGATAGGGAAAAATCTATCGACAAATGAAAGAAATATATTTCAAGAAAATAAAAATTTTTAATAAATGAGAGGATTTTTTTTTGGATTATTTGACGATTGAATAAAAAGAATGACATGTTTTGACATAAGCAGGTATTTTTAAACAATCAAGAAAGTAGGTTTTTATTATAATAAAAAAAAAAAAAAAAGAAACCGGTATAAATAAAAACATCCCTAAAGCCCTCTTTGTGTGAAACACGCGGTTTTCGAACGCTCAGCACCCCTTTGCTGTCAAATTGGATAAAAATCGAACAAGCGCTTTCGCCAACTCTTTTAATCCTATGACCTCCAGAGACTGGAACTCGCTCCCAGCCACCGTCTTCCCCGCCACTTATAACTTTCAGCTGTTTAAGACCCGTATCCATAGATATCTTCGACCCCTACCTAGCCCATAAAATCCCTTCTTCTTCTTCTTTTCACGATGGAGGGGCCAACCCAGACCTTTAGGGGATGCATCTTTTTGGTGTAACTCCTTCTCTCATCATTTTCATTTAAAAAAATAAAATCATCTTACTGCAGTATTTGTTTCCTGGCAAAGTCGATAAATATGACGGAGAGTTGGGATGGGGTTGAATAAAATACTATACTACTTCTGGGCTATTTACCTTAGCTACGCCACTGCTCCGAAATATGGTATATCTAATTATTTTCCTTAATATATATTTAAAATACAACCAACATGTTTTGATTTTATAATTTAATCATATATCGCTTAGACGGAAAATACCAACGTGATGATCTGATCATTATTTATAGATCTAATCTTATGAAATTTGATTATGAGAGCTAATTTGAGAGATCGACTTGTTAATTGAGATTACCTTAAGGAAAATTAAAATACTATTAACAGATGGACTAAAATGAAAAAAATTCTAAAAAAAACTACATTAGAGAATTTTTACAAATCAAAGTAGAAGGAGTCCACTTCTACTCGTTTTTCACTTTTAAACCCCCAAAACTTGTTCAAAACTTAAGGTTTTAGTATTTCCTTTATTTTCTTTTAATCCGCCAATAAGTAGATATGATTAAAAACATTCTAAATAAAACCATAGAGAAGTATTTTTAATAGAGTGAGCCCCATGTAACATCCTTACCCCGTGATGAATTCTTGCTTTGTGAAAAAATGTGATATGATAGCTTAAAGAAAATATTTTCTGATTCAGTAGCCGAAAACCTATAAAAATCACATAAAAACTATTCAAAGAACCTCTCATCGCAAAAATGTCCAAGTAGAAACGTGACGAGATGCAACCAAAACCATTTGAACCAAGACAGCTGTAACAAACCAGTACCAGTACAGTGTTTTTAGACAGTCAAAACCTTAAAAATTTTAAGAAATTACAATTCTAAGTACATACCCACATATTGCTTAACTTCTTGAAATTGAGTTTAGAAAAATAAAACTACTTCACTGCTCGCCAGAGAAGATAAAGCTCAACCAAAAACTTAATGGTTTGTGGGTGTGTGCTGACTGCTGCTATATCTCAGCATCAGTAGTTCTAGAGCAGTGATTCTCAACCTGGGTTCCGCGGAACCCCAGGGTTCCACAAAGTGAGGTTTGGGGTTCCGCCGCGCCTAGAGGTTAATAAAAGAAAAAATAGAAAAACAAAAATAGTAGTTAGTAGTATCACCCCTCGAAAAATTTGTGATATAAGAAAAAATATAAATTTAGACTCTAAGTATTAACTTATAATCAAATAAAACCAGTGATACTTAAGAATGCGATGAACATCACTATTTTTGTATCAGTGATACCATTTTTGTTGCTCTAAAGTTCCTTAACTTTCTTATAATACAACGATTACGTTACATTAGTAGCAAAATGAAAACATCATTTAAATTTTTTATTATTATTTTGTCTATTGATGACGTTTGTTATAATATTGTCTTTCAAATATATGAGAAGATAGAAGTTATTTATGAGTATACGTTGAATATGTAAAAAAACCTGTCCTATCCGAAAGGGGTATCCCAATGACATTACTAAAAAAATTTAATAATAATATTATTCATGAAAATAAAAATGTTAGGTATTGTAATTTGAAATGCACGTTTTGATGTACAGTTTCCAAAATCTAGCAATTTTCTAAAATAAAGATAAGTAAATAAATACTTTGTTTAATATGGATTTACTATGAGTTAAGGATACTGGGTCACTTATTTCACATTAAAATTAAAAAATTAAAAGATATAAAATTTTTTTCTTTTTCAATATATATATTTCGGGCTATCGACCCATCTTCAGGAAATACAGAAAGTAACTAATTTAACTTATTGAATAACAGGCTATATATATGTTTATTGAACAGAGAGACAGAATTTATAAAATTATTTTAAAAGGACGCTTTCTCTTAAGCTGTTGTTCAGAAAGAATATCGGGTTGACCTTTATTTACATAGGATTGTTTGGGTAAAAGGCAAGTTTGTGAGGTCATTGACTTATGTCTCTGGGTTGGGGATGATTTTTTCATTTGGATATTAAAAGATCAACTATTATATTTGGTTTTACATCTAGTTGATTGTTGATAACATTTTCATCATTCGACAAGGCATATTTTATTTCCATGGATTCAATAAGGTCCAATCTTAATCCTTTTCTTTCGAAATGAATAGGGGAGGGGTTAGAAAGGTGAAGGTACATGATCTAAAGCATATAGATGATTAGCAAATGCGGAAGTGGAATCTGGATTTATGGGCTGGTTTCTTATTAATTGTCTGTGGGAAGCTAAATGTTCTTTATGCCGTTTTTAAAAGATCGTCCAGTTTGGCCAATATAAATTGCCTCGCAATCGTTGCAATTTAATTTGTATACACCAGATCTATTTATTTTATCAATTTTGTCAGAGTTTATTATTTATTAATTGGGAGGATAAATTATTTATATTATAAAGGGCTGGAGTGATACACATGCTTCTAAAATTCTAAAAATTTCTAAAATGTGGCAAGACCATTATCGCGGAGTATGTTATATTTGGAAGCTATAAAAGTAGCATGATGTTGATATTTTGACGAAAAATTAAATATCTCATATTTTAGTGCTAGGGGGTCCCTCAGAAATAAATATAAGGGCTCTAGGGTTCCTCGCTCTAGAAAAGGTTGAGAAAACACTGACTTAGAGCAACGAAATTTGAAATCTAAGCTAGCAATCAGCCAATAATTCTAGAGTAAGCTTTTGGTCCAAATTAAATCAACATATCCCATCTATTTCTTTAATGGAAAGTTGGGATAGCTTTTATATTTTTCTGAAAACCGATTTTAACAATTCTGTGCTAAACAATTATCCCAAGTTCTGTGATGTTTATTTTCTTTAACTCCATTGTAACAATGTGAGGAAAAGAGGGGAAAAAAGGGGGACACCAGTTTATTTTTGCTTAGATTTCCTTTATATATTTAAATTATTTTGATTTGCAAGGAAATTATTTTAAATTAAGTTAAATTAAGCTAAGTTATAATAATATATTCAAATAATTTTTAATTTATATTACCGTTGGGATATTAAAAACATTTCTTTTGTTTAAGCATACACATATACTTAAAATAATGAAATGAGTAAATATTTTTAAAAGCTTAAAGTAAAATCGATTGTCATTTTCTAAATTTCCAAATTAATTACATAAATGCGTGTTAATATATTAAAATATTAGGGCGTGTGAAGGGACTCATGTCACACGCCACCTTGAAAAAATATTTAGTACTTTCGCTGAACATAACATATGTTAAAAAAATTGTTAATTTCGTATAAGCCCCTGAATTCCCTCTACATATATTATTATTATAATAGAGTTAACTTTAATGGCTAATGCATGCGACTTTTTTCCATACTCCCACATATATATTTTTCAAAATTAATATTATTTCTCATTAGATGAAAAGATTAAACTTGAAGGGGTTCAAGTTCAAAATGAAAGCTAAATAGATTAGAAAGTGGGTATGTTATTTATAAATTTATACCCTACTTACAAAAAAGATATTATCGATATTTGAAAGGGTAAATTTTAGAGTTGGTATTTTCAGACAATTGAGTCCTGGGATTAAGGTGTAATTGTGTTCTCCTGACTAATTCCACTTGTGCAGCCCTTTACCAAATGAATTATTAGCTAATGAATGAAAGATTAATTTGATCTCTATAAAAAACATACTATTTAGCATGAATATCTTACTAAATATCTCTTAATATCACTGGTAAGCATAGATAGATAATAAACGTTTTTATTCCTCTAACAATTTACTTATATTAATATAATTTTTTAAAATAAGCCGGATTATGTCTAATAGATATATATGTAGCCTGTATATTTATTAAAACACTAACAAATATATCCGAACATTTTGATCTAATATGATGTGACCGAAAACATCATGTCTTTGGGTTTGTGTAATAAATAGAGTGGGAGTCGTTAGACAAGCGCGTAGCGTTACTGCTTCATGGTGACTTGCTTTAATCCGGTTTCTGCACTGACAATACTAACACTTAATACGACTATCATACATCATAGGATCTGGCTAAATCTATATTTATAAAATTAAGGTTTTGTCTGTACATTGGTCCAAATCACGCCAAATCTTGGTTGCACACGTTTTAAGCAATGTATCAGATGTCTTCTAGCTTACGTTTTTAGCTATATAAGGTTTAAATATTTTTACCCCAAAAGGCGGTTTGGGAGGCGCGCGAATAAAAATTATCAAATAACTCCTAAACTATTAAGTCTACGGCAGAATTTTGTTATGAGCAAAGTTGTAGGGGATGTGATTTCTGACAACTTTTGCTTAAAAAAATTCCCCCAAAAAATCACCCAAAAAGGGGGGTGCGGGGGTGGATCCCGGGGTGGAGGGCACGGGATGGGGTCTAGGGGATGGTGGGTGCGGGGTGGGGTGGTGCAGGATGGAGTGGGGGTTCGGGTTACGGTCCAGAAGGGTAGTAGGGTGGTTCAGTGGTGGTGTGTGGGCGGGGCGGAGCGGGGCGGGTCAATGGTGGTGGGGGTGGGGTGTATCAGGGTGGGGTTTGTGGGGGGTCCAGGGGTGTCCCCCTGGCTAGCAAGAGGGCGAAGGCGGGCCTTGCAGCTAGTGGACTATAATAACTTAAAACAATAATAATAAATATATTAAACAGTGCATAATGTGGTTTATTTAAAAAAGTTTTAAAATACTATTTAACCAAAGTTTTATTCAACATGAAAGTTTCTTATATGTATTGAAATTTCCAATCCATTTTATTTAATTAAATTAAATTAGGGAACGAAGAAAAGATTTTTATATTATAGACAAAGGATCAGCCGGGATTCGAACCAGGGATCTTCGCATGTACGCCGCGATGCCTTTATAAGAACCTTAGCTCTTATCCTCTCGGCCACCGATCCCTGAACCCAGGCTGATACTTAATGTCTATATGAATTTGGAATTTCATTTTTATTTAATATTTTAATCTCTTCGTCGTTCATTTTTCGCAGCTCTATAGTTAGCTTGACTTATTTAATGTTTTCTGCCAAAGAATGAACAAATGTCTAATGTAAATCTATGTATAATATTGTATGTTTGTTTGTATGTTTTTAATACTTTTACTCTAGAGCCACTTAAATTTTTGATTTGAAATTTTTACAGTTATTTTTAAGTGCTCTTTTGAGTGACCAGGGACTGAACAGCAATGTAAAAATTAAGTAAGTCAGGGTTACTAAATTTTATTATTTAGCTAATCAAAAGATTATTTTACTTCGAGTAAAAGAAAAATATGGTTTAAAGATATTGACCTTATAAAACTAAAAACACTTAAATGTGAGAGGGTTGGGAGCTTTATCTTATTGTTAGCTGACACTGGGCCAGTGGCATTTTGCCAGCTCAGCTCCCCTATTATAGTACGCTATAGCCGGGGATAACCATTTTTGCCACATCCCCTTCTAAAAAAATTGTCTTCATATTATTTTCAAAATGTCCCTAATTTTTTAAAATCTCTGTGCTTATCAACTATGACAGGCTCTACGGTGTTGTATTTTATTCAACATTGGTTGTTTTGGTCAAAATTGCGCAATATAAGTTCGAGTTTTTATTTTTTTCCCCAAAAAAGTTTTCTACGTTTTTTTATTGTTTGGTTTTAATTCCCTGTGCTCAATCAATCTCATCACAAATTTTGCAATGTGTACATATTTCTTTTGTATCTCAATTAAAACCATGTGAGGGGATTAATTTGTAAGAGGAAAAGGATGACTTAAAAGCAGAAGTTGCGTGGTGCAGAACGGTCCATCCTGATTTATCTTCTTGAGATTTTGATGACTTTCTAAAATCGTCCTCATTTATGAGTCTGCAAAAATTTTGGGTCAATTTGATATATGTGTCGTTTCAATTCACTTTTATTTTTACTTTACCATACATGGTATGGTCAAGTATTGTAATCGAGGATGAAAAAAGTGTTTTTTTGCATATTTTTTTCGAAATATCTAAAAGAACGTCTGAAACTATTTTGATTAAACAAATTGGGCGAAATCATGACATTTCGCTCTACAAAAAAGCCGTAATAAGTGAACATCGAAAAAATTATATTTTTCGAGATAACAATTGTTTTGTCAAAATGTCTGTTAGTCTGGTTTTCTGTTAGTTAGTTTGTCTGGTTGTCTGTTAGTTAGTCTGTGCGTTACCAAATTTTTTGTGAACGAGCTAGCTCAAAAACTAGTGGGAATATCAAAACCAAATTTCACACGTAGTTTTGGTCCATTGAGATTAAGAGCTGATTATATTTTGGTGCATAACGACCCAAAATTAAGGGGTGGAGGGGGGGGAGCTAAAAATTAAAAATCTAGGCCATTTGAGCAAAGTCAAGCAAATTTTGTATACATAATCAGTGGGACCCCAGAAGTCTAAAAATGCAAAAACTAACCTGCCAAAATGGGAAGGGGGGGGTGTAGGGTCAAAAAATGAAAATATAGGTCCTTGTACCAAACTCAACCAAATTTTGTATACATAATCAGTGGGATCCCAGAAGTCTGTATAGACGTTTTAGCTATAATTGGCCATAGGCGCCAAGTTCGCTAGTGTCTTCACATTATATAAAATTTTATTTAAAATTTTGTATTTTCTTTTTCTAAATATCCCCTATTTAATTGAATGTAATGGAACGCAGCCCAGGGGTAGTGAGGAAAGAAAAAATTAACATATATCAAATAAAGTGTAATTTATTGGAATCCTTCCTCCTTTCCTTTCAAACCGACGCGACGTTTCGGAGGATTCTTCCCTCCTTCTTCAGGATTTCAAATCCCCTATTTATATTGAATTGACTGAATTAATTTTGAGTGTGTATTAAGTATAAAAATTTTTAAGAAAAAAATAAAAACCGACTTCAAAAAATTAAATGCAACAAATATAAAAATACACTAAAAGGTATAAAATAATTATTATCTTATTTACATACAACTAAACGACGAAATATTAACACGAAATTCTTTTTTAAAGTCGGTGCCAAACAAACTATACCTATAAGCGAGCGTACCCGCCAAACGTACTAAGATCCGTCAAGATTGCGATTCATAAAAGGTATATGTTTGGCACCAACTTCAAAAAGTTTCGTGTTAATATTCGTGTTAGTTGTAACTAAATAAGATAATAGTTATTTTATACCTTCTTAGTGTATTTCTCATTTGTTACATTGAATTCTCAGTAATTTTACTTTTAACCGACTTCAAAAAGGGGAGGAGGTTCTCTATTCGATTGAATTTTTTTTTTTTTTTTTTTTTTTTTTTTTTTTTTTTGTGCCTATGTTACCTCATATCTCCGCCAATTTGTCAACCGATTTTGAAAATTTTTTTTGCATTGGGTCCAGTCTAGCTTCCGATTGGTCCCATTTTTTTCTCGATTTTTTTCCATAGGTATTAGACCTTTTTTATTAGGTTTGTTTAGGTTTGTTTAGACCTAACCTCTTTGTTTATGAACCGATTTCGATGGTTCTTTTTTTATCCGAAAGGGGGTGTCTTAGGGATGGTGTCATATTAATTTGGTCAAGTTCTGATGATATAATCACTATTAATAACATCACTAAAAAGAGAAAAATAAAAATTTTTAAGAAAAAAATAAAAACCGACTTCAAAAAATTAAGTGCAACAAATATAAAAATTTTTAAGAAAAAAATAAAAACCGACTTCAAAAATTAAGTGCAACAAATATAAAAATACACTAAAAGGTATAAAATAATTATTATCTTATTTAGTTACAACTAAACGACGAAATATTAACACGAAATTACTTTTTAAAGTCGGTGCCAAACAAACTATACCTATAAGCGAGCGTACCCGCCAAACGTACTAAGTAAGATCCGTCGAGTGCGATTCATAAAAGGTATATGTTTGGCACCAACTTCAAAAAGTAATTTCGTGTTAATATTTCGTCGTTTAGTTGTAACTAAATAAGATAATAATTATTTTATACCTTTTAGTGTATTTTTATATTTGTTGCACTTAATTTTTTGAAGTCGGTTTTTATTTTTTCTTAAAAATTTTTATTTTCTCTTTTTAGTGATGTTATTAATAGTGATTATATCATCAGAACTTGACCAAATTAATATGACACCATCCTAAGACACCCCCTTTCGGATAAAAAAAGAACCATCGAAATCGGTTCATAAACAAAGAGGTTAGGTCTAAACAAACCTAAACAAACCTAATAAAAAAGGTCTAATACCTATGAAAAAAAATCGAAAAAATGGGACCAATCGGAAGCTAGACTGGACCCAATGCAAAAAAAATTTTCAAAATCGGTTGACAATTGGCGGAGATATGAGGTAACATAGGCACAAAAAAAAAAAAAAAAAAAAAAAAAAAAATTCAATCGAATAGAGAACCTCCTCCTTTTTTGAAGTCGGTTAAAAAATACACTAAAAGGTATAAAATAATTATTATCTTATTTAGTTACAACTAAACGACGAAATATTAACACGAAATTACTTTTGAAGTTGGTGCCAAACATATACCTTTTATGAATCGCACTCGACGGATCTTACTTAGTACGTTTGGCGGGTACGCTCGCTTATAGGTATAGTTTGTTTGGCACCGACTTCAAAAAGTAATTTCGTGTTAATATTTCGTCGTTTAGTTGTAACTAAATAAGATAATAATTATTTTATACCTTTTAGTGTATTTTTATTTGTTGCATTTAATTTTTTGAAGTCGGTTTTTATTTTTTCTTAAAAATTTTTTATTTTTCTCTTTTTAGTGATGTTATTAATAGTGATCATATCATCAGAACTTGACCAAATTAATATGACACCATCCCTAAGACACCCCCTTTCGGATAAAAAAAGAACCATCGAAATCGGTTCATAAACAAAAGAGGTTAGGTCTAAACAAACCTAATAAAAAAGGTCTAATACCTATGGAAAAAAATCGAAAAAAAAATGGGACCAATCGGAAGCTAGACTGGACCCAATGCAAAAAAAATTTTCAAAATCGGTTGACAATTGGCGGAGATATGAGGTAACATTAGACGCAAAACAAAAAAAAAAAAAAAAAAAATTCAGTCGAATAGAGAACCTCCTCCTTTTTGAAGTCGGATTCCAAAAATGAATGGTTGTGATCATTTTTAAGTAAAAGATAATTTGATTTGTTATTCCTAAATACAATAG
Source organism: Forficula auricularia (assembly GCA_024734495.1). Classification (NCBI taxonomy): domain Eukaryota; kingdom Metazoa; phylum Arthropoda; class Insecta; order Dermaptera; family Forficulidae; genus Forficula; species Forficula auricularia. The sequence goes on from JALMQS010000074.1 coordinate 13,063,148, forward strand.
AATTCTAATTTTCTACGATATGATTTCAATGGAAAACCAACAACCACTTATACATATTTTATGCATGATATTATTTTTTGAATACCTATATAATAATTGGTAAAAAACTTATTAAATCCTAAATAAAAAAAATTCAAATAATTACTCCCTTCCAAACTTTTAATCACGTCCTCTAAGAGCTTTTATACCATCACCGTTGAAAACACCTGATCTAACTCTAAAAAAAGAAAAAAACGATGGTTATTGAACGTGAAGCGCGAAACCAGAGGATGTCACACGACCCTTCCATCCATCCGCGCGTAGAAAGCTCATATATCACCTTCGAACCCATTAAATATCTGTAATTATATTCCCCATGGAAACAGATTATAAGTAGAGCTATTTCAAGACACTTGATCTATAATATGAACGTAATAAAACATTACAGGGTCAAAGAGATGAGACCCCATATAACATATTTTAATGATTTTTTTAGGCTTTTTTATATTATCCTCGCTCAGACAACTTTTTATTCTATCAATAAAGAAAATATTGTAACATAAAACTCAAGTTAATAATGTTTTAGTAGTCACTCGAATCCTATTAAAAAATCAATCAATTGTTAATCAATTTAATGGATCTGATAACGTTTGAACATTCTTATTTATAATATTATAATAGTTTTAATATATAATTTATATTATGCCGATAAACTTCCGATGATAACAACTAGCGTTCAGTTTGTTGAAGGAAAGGTGAAAATATTTTTCACGACTCGTTGCGAAAATCGGTGATTTGGCGATTTTCCGTCTACGAACCGTTTGGGCTAGAAAGCTGAATGAAATTTGACCCAATAGCTGCAAACTTTTCTGCCCAATTTCACTTTATTAGCTACAACCGTTAAACAGCTTGCCAGATAACGATTCTTTTTTCCGATTTTTTGCAATTTAAACCAAAAGTTTTGTAGAGAGAAAGCAAATAACCTAATCAGATTTTTGGTTTCGAAATTTTGGATCTAAAGGCCGCTGCACACGAGGCTTGTTTTAATAATTTTTTGTCTGCTTGCTACTAGCAGATGGTTTCCCAGGACCAAGCCGGGAAATAGAACATGCCCTAACTTTTAAATCAAGAAAGTTAGCAAGAAAGACTGGCAGCAGTGACGTCATTTCGACCACCAAGGGCCACCAAATTGCAAACAGAAAGCTCCCATCCCAAAAACAGGTAGAGGAAAAAGCTTCGTGTGCAGTGAGCTTAACACCACACAAGCTTCTGTTCTCTCGTCATAAATAAAAAATAACTCAACCCAGCCCGGTTCTGATCGGAATTGAGGCATGATGTGAACCCTCGTTTCAAAAAACAATTTAAATCAATTATCCTAACAAAAGTATAATTTCCGTGAAATAAACGATTTATCATTTAGAAAAAATTTGATTTCAATAAATTGGATTTTTCTTTTCCAAAAGCGGAATTGATTTTTTAAATAATAATTATTTAATAAGGTAAAAAGGGGGGGGGTCGGTAGCCTAGGCGGTAGCGTGACAGCGAGCTAACCAGAGGACCCGGGTTCGAATCCGACTCGAGTTGCAGCCAGCTAAAATCTGACCCCCGGGGGTAGAAGACAAATTTTTTAAAAATATAGCTAGTATCGTAATTGGGCTTATGGCTAGAAAGGCCGAAAAGCCAAGATTAATTTTTACAATTTAAAAGAAAATTAATAGGGATAGAACATGGAGTATGTTTAAGGGCTGGAACTTATTCGAAAGTATATAGGAAGCCAGGGGTTAAAAGAATGAAGGTTGAAGCCACACGAGAATACACGAATTAGCGAATAGCTTTATTCAACTTGTCTTTAATTTGAAACAATGTGTTTATCGAATACCTATTGAAAGAATTACATTTTTGCAAAATTAGGTATTTTCAAAGCTAGGTGAGGGCACATGAATTTAAAATTAGAATTCACAAAGTATATCAAAGATCTCATTAGATAAATTTGATTGAATGTATAAAAAGAACTACCGTCCTTTGAGAGTCGAACCCAAGTGTTAAAAGCGTTGACCCGCTTAAAACTTAAAACCATTCGAAAGATAACTATATTTTTAATGATTTTCTGCATTTCTCATCTGGTAGTTCTGAAGCTAGAAATCCTGTAATCTAATCACTTCTTTGTTTTGGCATCAGAACCAACTTTCTACGACCCGAGTTGTCGAGTTATCGTGGGTATCAATATCCAGGCTTGGGCGCCGACACGTACTATAATGCGAGAAAATTAATTTTGTCCAGATTTAGATATTTCAAAACCCGAATAAGAAATAAAATTTTTTGAGTGAATTGAAAATCTGGTATCTCTTGGGGAGTAACCCGCCCACCTTTCTGAGTAATGGAGATGGGTGTAGTATCCTGGAAGTCTCTTCGTCGGTTCATTGTTATCTCTATTATATCGTTGCCTAGCCCATCTGATGATGATGATGAAATTGGATTTATATATCTTTTAGTGAATAAAATTTTTTCACTGCTTAAAATCTTTGGTAGTTTCTTCAAAATCAATTCTTTAAAAACTAAATATCACATTGTTCGGTTACTCGGCAGGCAAGCAAGATATTAAATAATTAAATAGTCTAAAATTTTCAATTTTTTAGCTATAAATTACTGAAACATGGGAAAAATCTTTCCAAGAATGAATTTTTTATGTCTGTATGTATGTATCTACTCACAATTAAGAAAGATCATAAAAAGATCATCCTGGCGCCAAATCTTTATATTTTATTACTAAGAACTGATTAGATTTTGGGCGTTCTATAATATTTTCCCAACTTTCGGATCAACAATACAAAAAATCAGGAAAAAAATTGAAATGATCTACATCTTATGTTACAGTTCTCCTATTTCAGCGGCCATTTTTTTGATACCCCTATGCAAAGCAGATCCTGCCCTTGTCCCTATTTACAATACCGACCTTGCTGTAAGAAGCTAGAAAAGGTTTTTAGTTGTATGACACATTTGAATTTGTATGTGCAAAAATTGGTTCATGGTATATAAAAGGTTCACTGATCTATAGGGAATCGAAAGATTGTAACTAATATGCCTTGTAACCTAAAAACTTTTCAATTAATATGCCTTGAATGAGCTCTATTGAGCAATATATTTATGACTTATATACTTTTATTAAAAATAAATAATGAGCTGAAATTCGACATATACGTATGTATTAGTGATTTGCACCTCTATACCAAGTTCCAACTTTCTATCTCACTCACTGTTCGATGACAAACAAATGACACATCAGCTAAAATTTGCCTAAAGCGACTTGGAAAATTTTTTCACTTTTTCATCCAATACTTATTTAATAAATTACCATATAATTTTTCCAAACCTAATTATTTTAAAGGATTTAAAAGTCAATTTTATTATAATTTTATTCAAATTTAAAGCAAACAAACAAATCTCTGGTGACATTTAAATTATAGAATGCTATAGTTACTATTTTGCTTTTAAAGGGAATAAGGCGTAAAGAAAATTTCAAGTCCTATCTAAACATCATGCCCAGCAATATCTTAAGACAGAGGTTCCCAAACAGAGGCGCCCAGAAGGGCCCAAGGGAGTAAACTACCCTAGGACCTGACTTCTGGGGGCCCAGGCAGGAGGTTGATTTTTTTTCTTACCCTGCAGTAAACTATTGGGTATCTGGGAGGCCCATAGGAAAAACAAGAAAAAATAGACTATTGACCTATCTACAAATAAAAATATTTTTACCTTTTTAATATAAAAATACTGGTAACATTTTATTCACACCCTATAGCAAAATAAGTTTCTGTCCTTGATATGAACAGTTTTTAAATTGCAATTACATTACTGTAGCTTATTTTAAAGTTTGTCAAAAAAACATACAAACATTTACCATTTATTCCAACATGTAGTAACATAACCAAGGTAGATGGTAAATGGAGCCACTGGGATGGCCAATCAGATGACATCCACTGAATGTGCCTGTCATCTGATAGGCCATCCCAGTGGCTCCATTTACCATCTACCTTGGTTAGTGGTAAAAAGCATTTACTTTGCGACATACAACTGGGCCATAGAGCATTATACATTAGAAGGGACCTACCATGTTTGTCCAGGTCCAGAGGCCCAGAATTTCTCTGGGCCGCCCTGGGTAATTATATATATATATTTAATTTCCGTAAATTAAAATTAAAATAAGAAAAAGAATTCTATATATACCTATAATTTATTTATAATAAAAATAATAGTAAAAAAATATATAAATATTTTAATGTAAATAATATGTTTTGATATACTGTATGTAATTATTTTTTAAATAATTGCACGAGTTTTGATATTAGGAGATACTGATCACGGGATGTCACTAGATTTTTCGAGCCAAATAGTAAAATAATTCTTTATTATGCGTCGTCTACTTAGGCCCGGTTGTATGTCGCAAAGTATTTTTTTTTTACCACTAACCAAGGGTAGATGGTAAATGGAGGGACTGGGATGGCCAATCAGATAACAGGCACTGAAAGTTCAAGTATATATGTGTGTGTGTGTGACTAATTTAATTATTTGCATTGAATCTTATTGAAAACTTATATTTTACATTTAGGGAACGAAGAAAATATTATTTTTATTATAGACAAAAGGATCAGCCGAGGCTCGAACCCGGGATCTTTTGCATGTGTACTGCAATGCTTTGTCATAAGAGCTTTAGCTCCTGGTATCCACTAAGCTACTGATCCCTGAACCCAAACTAATACCTATTGTCTATATGAATTATGGAATTTCTTTTTTAATCCTCTCCTCGTTCATTATTTGCAGCGTAGGCCTTGATTAATTAATTAAACAATTAAATATTCCTGCGCCTCCCAATCGATCGCAGACCCCAAAGATCGAAAATAATTTTCTCTTCACCCGGGGCGCGACCACAACGAGGCCGTGTAAAGACAATTAATAACAAATTTTAAATTATATATTTATATTTTACTTTTTTACCAAAAAATTATTTCATATGTGATTTAACCTATAATGATAGATTGAGAGTATGTATAATTGTTACTCATGTGTTTTTATTTTGCAATTTTTTTAACATATTTCAACTCTATATAATAGACTGTGCATGCAATTTTATTATTAGTATTAAAATAGTTAGATAAATAGACGCCTTGATAAACTCGTACTATACTTATAGAAAATTCTTTATTTCGTGTCTAAACTTATTTCAATTTCTCCAATGGATATGGACTTGTCTCGACATGTATCCGGGATTATTATAAAAATGCCCAAGCTTATATTTCGCTCCTTTTTCTTTCTATACCTGAGTGAGAGACATTCTACCTCAATTGCATTACAGAGGATTTATTATTTTTTTTAATTTTCATCTTTAAATGTTTTTAAAATATTTCAATAAAATAAGGGAATTATTTTTTCGAAATTTCGGTAGATTCTTTTCATTTGCTTTTAAGGAAAGACAAAATTATCGAATACATTTTTTTAATTGGAAAATTATATACAATGAATATATTTTTATTAGGTAGATTTTCTAATCAAATAAATAAGAATCAACAGATATTTATTACTCCGTGTCCATTTTAGAAAATCAATTCATACGAAATTTGTTTTTAATAAAATTAATAATTTATTTTTTCTAATAGAATTTCCTCGGCAGGCTTGCAAGCTAAAGCCTGAAGGGCATGTTTAATTTGATAATAAAATTTCCAAATCAAAATGATTTAATTTTTCATTTTCGTAAAAAAATTCGAATTTGATTTTTTTCCAATTTTTCAGGTACCTTAAATCCAAAAAATTGAAAATCTCTCTCTCTCTCTCTCTATCTGCGTGAGTGTGGATCAAATAAAATATATATTTTTGGCACTAGAACGACCTGAACGATTCTGCGTCTTGACTAGTGATAAGAATGGGGAATCCGGATCAACAAAAAACATGACTTTACGTTTTTTTAATTATCGTGGATTAAGGGAATCTAGACAGATCGACTTTAGATATTATTATGGGACCTGAATGAACTTTTTACGACCTTTCGTTTTTCCGCTATCCTGGATATAGAAATCTGAATAAACATACATGAACGAATGAACATTTCTCAGTTTCAGACATTTCTCAAACCAAAACACAATCAGTAAAGAAAGCAAATTATTAATCATTACTTAAAAAAAATCAATAACTCCAACAGATATTTATTTTTATTTCAAATTATTTAGTTCCAGTAATGAAGCTGTTGAAGCTTTTATTTTTGGATTAATGTTATTAAGATTTGAATTTTTAGTTAAATTTTAAATTACATAAAATTAATTATAATTATTTATGTGTGACTTAACTAAAAATTCAAATCTTATTTATTTATTATAGACAAAAAACCAAGGGAGAAGCTAAGTATTTATTTATTATTTATATTTATCTTTTACTTACGATTAGAGATACTTTTACTTAGGTAACCTGTATATATATATATTTATTTTTTAACATATTTTTTATTCCTGTACATATTTTTTTTAATTTATTTTATTTTGTTCTTGTTTGGCTTTTGTTTTTATTCACGTTTTTGACTTATATTCATTTTTTTTTATTTTTGTAAATATTTTTAGTTTTTTATTGTTTTTATCAAAAGTAATTTTTGACATATGTATAGAATACTAAGATAAATGCTACTACTGTAAATAGAGAGGGAGAGAGAGAGAAATGTAAATATTGCCACCAATGTATAGACCAAATTTTGTAAACTTCTTATCTGTTGTAAGAGGAGGCCCCCTCCTGCGCGGCCAAAATAAATATATTATATAATAGGGCGCCATGGAAAAATTTTAATTGACAAAAGGCGCCGCGACTCGGAAAAGCTTTGAAACCCCTGTCATAAGAGTATTACATCTCAATATATATATAAATTTTTGGAGGATTTCGCATCTTATAATTCATGTTTAGAAAAAAAAATCCAAATTTACTTATTTGGTAAAATAGCTCGTGCACAAAATTTGGTAACGCACAGACTAACTAACAGAGTAACAGACATTTTGACAAAACAATTATTATCTCGAAAAATATAATTTTTTCGATGTTCACTTATTAGGACTTTTAGTAAACCAAAATACCATGGTTTCGCTCAATTTTTTTAATCAAAATAGTTTCAACCGTTTTTGAGATATTTCGAAAAAAAGAAGGAAAAAAAACCACTTTTTTCATGCACGATTACAATACTTCACCATACCCTGTATGGTATAGTAAAAAACGTTCCTATCATTAAAAAAAAAAAAATAAAAATGATAGCATGTTAATTTAAGATCAGAACACAATAAAAGCCCTCGTCTCTAAAATTTTAAAATAATTAATTTCAATGAAAAAGTACAAGAAAAAACAAACATTTCTTTTCTTTACAACTAAAATTTATTATCTTTTTATAACCCTTAAGAGAAATACATACCTAATATATGTATAATATATCTATATTAAAAGTTTTTCCTTAACTTTTCTCATTCTTTTAAAATATATATTCATTTAAATGCCCTTTTAATACTCTATTTGTTTTAAAAAATGGTTATTTTCTAATTATTTTTTTTTTTTTTTTTTTTTTTTTAGGAAATAGTTGGAAAAAGTTAAAAGACAGAAATATTGTTCAATGTTGCAAAAATGACTTAAATTATAAATTACATATTTGTGAAATTACTTACTTTGATATTACTTGCCTATATTTATTTTGTGGAATCTTGTTAAGATTGGTTGCAGTTCAGAAAGCATATTTTATGTTTGGATATGTTTGTAGATAAAAAAATGTTTTTTTTTTTTTTTTTATATTTCTTGGTATAATATTAATTTACTTCCCAGTTTTTGGAGGTTTTGCTGAACTATGTGCCTGCATCCTCACTCATCAGTGCTCAAGGAATATTGTTACATAAGCTTTAGTTTTTTTTTTCATTAATCACCTGAATGCTGATGATGCTAGCACAAAGTTCGAAAATTGGGTGAGCTATGACCTTCTAATCCACTAGATGCTTTTTGGGTCTTCAGGTTAAATTCTATCATAATATACTTTTGTAGGTCTATAATTTATTATCTTTCTCGAAAGAGGCAGAGCCCCCCCCCTCTCCATCATTTTTATTGATCTGTTTTTACCTAGATATTGTAATTGTCTTTCTTCAGATTTGTTGTATTTCTGTTTGTATTTTAATACCACCGAGTAGAGAAAATCGTAAAAATTTCATTGTTCCAAAATGTTTCTATTTACCAAACGAAGAAATCAATTTTTGGGATAGCTAGAATTTCTAGTTCAAAAGTTCAGAAAATCGAAAAAAATTGAATACTTTTAGTAGTCCCCAATCAGTTTTCCAATTTTTTTAGAAAATTAATATTTGAATTTCGAAAAATGTATACTTAGTAGAGTATTTTATAAAGATATAGGAAATTATAATTTCGTCAAAGAAACTCAAAAAATGTATATTTTTATACCCTTGAATTTTCTGTGAAAGTTGATAAGGGTCCCCCCTTATCATCAGTTTTCCAATTTTTTTAGAAAATTAATATTTGAATTTCGAAGTTATTATACTTATTGTACTGGCTGGAAAATTCACCAATAACCACTTTGCCCTTTGAAGGCAAAAATAAATAAATAATAAAATGTTTGTTGTTTAAAATATTATAATTATTCAAACTGGGTCTTGTATATATGTATAACAATGTGGTTAACAAGCTTGGGTTTTACTAATTAAATACAGTTATATAATTTAAAATTAAACAACAAATAATTATATTATTAAAACAATATTTGTATTTGAATTAGGCAATGGGCCATTTCTTTGAATGAATAAACTTAAATATTTATTGATATTTAAGATATTAGATATATGTATATAAATATAAATTATTGTTGAATTCTTTTCAACAATAACAACGACACTCAAACACACGGAACGATAAATAAGAATAGTTACGGTAAACGGTAAGCGATAAAACGATACGAAAACAGAGTATATTCCCTTCACTTCACTTGACACCTTGCCACCTCGACTCCTATGATTATTTCTTTAGCCTCCACATATACGAATCGAATCCAACCTCTAGCTTACACGTCATCGAGTCATTCTTACTCGAATAATTCACTGTTCAGACACTAGGCTCCCGGAATATAACCGCGGCAAATTTATTTTGGTTACATATCCCCCCCCGCCCCCCAGCGGGGAAGTTCCGGGAGCTAGGGAAGGTTATGGGCCGTCTCTGTCTTCGGCATATGTCTTCAGCTCTGGAAGCCCCGTAGGAAGCAGGCGACCCCAGCAGAGTTTGACGGTACCTGGCATGGTTCCTCGATCTTTCGCCAAAACTAACGATGAAGTAATTTTCTTCAGCGGTAAGATAAAGATCAGGCAACTTTTTGGCTCTTGAAGTTCATTCGGTAGGGTTGGTTCCGAAATGTTAGAAGGGAGTCTTCATCCTCTCGAGGACACAATCTTCCGATAGTTTATACAAGTATATACCCGGATCAAAGGGTAATAAAATTGGCAAGTTAGAAATTCTGACGGCAAGATACAGTAGATCCAGGTCGATAAACTTAGATGTATTTGACGAGCCGTCACGGGATTGAGGATCTATACGGAAGAGGGCGATAGCGTCTGAGGGCAGAGTGGGGTCCGGGACAGGTCGGGACTGAGGAACGATACGAGATGGGATGGTAAAAACTGAAAGCAAAGTGGGGAACGGGATGGTACGAAAATGAGGAACGATACGGTAATGAGGAACGATACGGGAATGAGGGACGATACGACAATGAAGGACGATGCGAGAATGAGGAACGATACGAGAATGAGGAACGATACTGGAATGAGGAACGATACGGTAATGAGGAACGATACGGCAATGAGGAACGATACGGGAATGAGGAACGATACGTTGCGGAGCACTAGGGTCTGAAGGCGAAGTGGGGTCCGGGACGGTACGAGAATGAGGGGCGGTAATGAACGGTATGGTGAACAATGAAGAACGAGAGGGGTCTGAAGATACGGTAGTGGACTGGAGATCGATACGGGACAGAAAAGAAGCGTCGAGAGGCAAAGTGGGGTCCGGGACGGTACGAGAATGAGGGACGGTAAGGGACGGTATGGTAGGTAATGAAGAACGAGGGGGGTCTGAAGATACGATAGGGGACTGGAGATCGATACGGGACGGAACGGTAGAGTCTAAAGGAAAAGTGGGGTCTGGAGATACGGTAGAGGACTGTGAATCGGTAGAAGATGGAACGGTAGTCAATGTAAAAAGGGGGGAGCACGGGACGATATGATGATAAGGAATGGGACCTGGAGATACGGTAGAGGACGACACGGTATGGGACGGAACGCTAGCCACTGTATTCAGAGTGGAGCACGAGACGATTTGATTATAAGGAATGGGACCTGGTGATACGGTAGAGGACGAGACGGTATTATATAAAGTTATGGTGGAATCGGTACTTGCGATGGGAGAGGGAAGAACTCCTGTGTGTGGCTCTCCTCCACGTTTTACCAACGCTCGATACTTATTTTGTATGCCGTCGATGATATCGGTGAAGGCCACCCACGTTCTCGGGATCTCAATTTTTTCTTTGGGATCTGAAGTACGACAATTAAACGAGCGAATGGCCCTCTGCACCTCCCCAAATTGAGTTTCTAACCCTGGTAACTTCTCTAGGATATTTTGGAAATCTTCTACCTGAGAAGGGTTCAGCCGTGTGCATTTGTCGTAAAGGGACCGAACATAGTCAAATATATATTCTCGTTCGGCCACTAATTTTTCCACGAATCGCACGGTAGCCATATTGTCCTCTCCTTATAATCGGTATTCAAAATGTTCATAAATCACCAATGATTAATTTAGATACGAAACGTAAACAAAAATAGGGTTCCTTTGTTCGGGCGCCATTGTACTGGCTGGAAAATTCAGTAATGTTCACTTTGCTCTTGGTTGCAAAATATAAATAAATAAAAGTGTTTCTTTGAATATTTCAAAGAATATATATATATATATTAAAATTAAATATTTATTTGAACATCTAAATAATATATATATATAATAAAACTTATTTGTTTATACTGCTGTGGACTGAAGGCGTTACACAATCTCAACAAAGGCAACAACACTCGACACGACACGATAAGCAACAAAAAAACGAAAACCGAACAGAGCAAGTTTCTTTTTCGACACTTAATGACACATGGAACGATAATTCGATAAATAATAATATTAACGGTAAACGGTACACGATAAAATAAATAACGAAACAAAACCAGTATATTCCCTTCACTTCACTTGACACCTTGACACCTCGACACCCATGATGATCTGATTAGCCTCCACGTATACGAATCGAATCCAACCTCTAGCTTACACGTCATCGAGTCATTCCTGCTCGAATAATTCACTGTTCAGACACTAGGCTCCCGGAATATAACCGCGGCAAATTTATTTTGGTTACATTATTTTTAGTAGAGTATTTTATAAAGATATAGGAAATTATATTTTCGTCAAAGAAACTCAAAAAGGTATATTTTTATACCCTTGAATTTTCGGTGAAAGTTGATAAGGGTTCCCCCTTATCATCAGTTTTCCTATTTTTTTATCAGTTGATTATTTTAAAATCTTTTGTGCGGTCGAAAATAAAAAAATATATTTTATCATGGAATTAGGGTTTTTTCTAAATATCTCATTAAGAACAATTAAAGTGAATTTGTTTTTTTTGAAAATGGCAATGTCGGAAGGCCTCAAAATACATGTTTTATGAGATTTTTGTACCAAACAATATTCCCAATCTATTAAATTTTAAGTTGGGGGTCGAGTAGCTCAGTCAGCTAACGCACTGGCTTCGCTTCGGCATCGATCGATTATGACGATGTTGAGGTGGAGGTCCGGGGTTCGATCCTAGCTGGCAAATAAAAATTTCTACCGGCTGAAAACTCGGCTCCCTCACTAACCCTACTAACACTCTACTTATGTGCTGTCTAAATGGGCTTCGTTCCCGGTGACATTAAATAAATAAAAAAAAAAAAATTTAACTTATGAAAAAATATCTAAATTCGATTATTTTTTTTTCTATCAACAAGATATAAGAACAAGTTTGTTATCTCAACCCTAGTAGTACAATGTTTCAAACTATATTGTAAATATATAGTGCCTATCAAAATCTATATAGGGACAATATAGTTACTATATATGTAGTTTGAAACATTGTGCTACTAAGGAAGTATTTTGGAAGTTATATATAAATTACCTTCGGTATGCGCGGTCTGACTCAGATTTGCCCTGCAAATTTCTCATCCTATTGTTATTTGTTCGAACGCATTATTTTAACCAATATAGTTATTATTTTAAGTTAAATTGAAAGTTTCTTTTTGCCGAGAAGCAGAATTTTTATAAATTGAAAGATACAATAAAAGAGTGTGTCTTTATAAATTTTTAATTTATAATTTAACTTATAATTCCTTATAATTCCAGCAGAAAACACACTCTTTTATTGTCTCCTTCATATTATTTTAGGGTTTAAATTATAAAAAAAGTTAATAAAAGAATAGTCTCATGAAATAATAATTAGTGAAATTAGTTTGCATGTTCTTATTAAGGGAATTACATTTTCAAAAGTACATTACAATCAATTTCATGAAAATGCATTTAACGAGAGCTGACAGTTTATCCAGGTTGTTAATCATTCTATTTGCATTGCCAATATCAATAAGAAATCAAACAAACGCTATTGATATTAAAGTTAATTATTATTATTCTTTTATAATAAAATGAGATTTATTTCAAAGCCAAAGCAATAAACTGATATTTGGCAAAATTTGACACTCATACCAAGGCATATCTATTTTTGTTACTACCCCGCGTGCCTCCTGTCTAACTCGATTTATTTTGGATAGTTGATATTTTTTCGCAATATAGTTTCACAGTTTTCTAAAGAATAACTTTGGAAAATTGGGTCCAAATTAAACAAAAGGTTCAAATTTTTAATCCTTCCTTAATTTTTGGTTCCAATCTCAATATAAAATCCTATGTTTCCTATATTTGATTCAATCGCGACTCGAATGCAGGTGATTTTTGTCAAATATTAAGTGAAAATAATATCTGAATTTGTATATTTCTAACTTGAAATAATGAAGTTAAATAAATTTATAATTTTCTCATTAATATATCAAAGAATAATTGAAACGCTTTTGAAAAAGATATATATCGCGAGACTACTGCGTTTGAAGCTATTGGAATCTGCGGAGTCTTAAGTCTGGACCAAGAGAGAAAAGATATGATCCATTTAGCTACAATCCAACGTCATTTTGCGTATAGCCCGCATGACACTCGGATGGATCAACAAATGAATTTGAAATCTAAGATGTTATATGTATATTCAAACTACCAGTCCAGAACGCCCAATCTGTTAGCACGTATGTTAGGTGTCTGCCATTCTCTTGGTCCAGACTTATGACTCAGCAGACTCCAATAGCTTCAACCGCAGTAGTCTCGCGATATATATTTTTCAAAAAGCGGTATCAAAACAATTCTCGTTAATATGTTAATTATTCTTTGATATATTAATGAGAAAATTATAAATTTATTCACTTATAATTACACGAGAGCTTTTTTTTGCCGAAGTAAACTTGACATTTTAATGAGAATTTTGTTGCCTGGCAACTAAACGAAAAAAACTACCTGTGAAAAAATTACGAGTCCGTAGGACGAGCAATTTTTTCTGGTAGTTTTTTGAGTTAAATTGCCCAAAGGCAACAAAACTCGAATTATAAAATATCAAGCTTACTTCGACCCAAAAAAAAAGCTTGAGTGTAATTCGGTAAGACAATTTAATGAATCAATACGTAAATCACAAAATTAACAAAATTAAGACATAAATTAGTTTATTTAATTTAGAGGAAAAGTACAATTGTTAAAAATTCAATTCTTATAAACAACTTGATAAAAAAATAAATAGGAAAATAAAAATAAAAAAAATAATCGTATAGGATCTGAAATAAAAACATAAAATTAAATAAGATTTGTTTCCAAGCTATATAAAAAAAAGCCACTTGAACCACTTTATTTGTAAACACACCTGTTTTGTTATGATTTAGACACCTGTTAATTAAAAACAAACAAAAAATTTCTAATTTTAATATAATATAATAATATTTGCTTTAACCTATTAGTGGGTTTTAAAATTAAAAAACCAATTAATAAATAAAACATAATTGAAAAAATAAAGCTAGGTTCAGTTTTGTCGCTGGAAAAGTTAGGGTAAACTTTTTTCGCTGTCATAGTGACAAAAACACCGTTGCTTATGGGACTTTTAGTGTATGAATTAAATTGTCAATATAAAATATCTAAATATAAATTTTCGTTTTGATAGCTTCTTTGGTTTTTGAGCTAGAGCGTAAAAAAATTGTGTGACACACACACACATACCTACTCACTCATTGACAGACATTTTGAAAAAATAATGAATATATCTGAAAATGATGTTCACTATACAAGGTTTTATTGTAGACCGAAACGTGGTGAATTCGCTCATTTTTTTATCAAAGCCGTTTCTTCCAAAATATGCTGAAGCATTAAAAAACAACATCACTTTTTCATGGAAGAAAACAATACTTCACCATACCAAACATGGTAAAGTAAAAAAGAAATCCAATTTCTGAAAATTAAATATCCTTTCGTAGTTAAATAAGGATAAATAAAGCAAATATCGGCCAACGCTTTTTTCCATATTACTTTTATGTTCTTATATTTATATCTAGTAAATAATTCAATGAAGAACATGATCAACATGAGTTATTTACGAAGAAAATTTTAATTTAAAAGAATTTCATGTTTAAATAAAAATCAAAACAAAACAAAAACAAACAGACTTTTTGCTTCCTCGTTCTATATATAAATCTCGCAACAAACCATAAATTGAACAAACATTTCTTATCGATATTTGTTTATGCAAAGTTATTCAAAGACAAACTTTGACAAAAGATTTTGATTGTACTTTTGGCAATAAAATTTTTCTTCATGATTTCTTAGTGAAATTTGTTTTTAGTTCTTTAATACGAAGGTATAATAAGAAACTTATTTTGTTTCCCCTTATTTTTCATTGTTTTTAACAATCACAGAATCTATAATAAGAAATTAAGTAAAATTACGAGGTGGGTGTCACATAAAATAAATCAAAAATGAGTTTTGATCTCGTTTTAATTCGGGTTGTCAGCCCATCTTCAGGAGTGTAACAGTTATCTCTGGTTTATCACTTGTACACATTTTTCTAATTTTATATTCAGTTCATGGATCCCTTTGTATTACTTAACCATTTTTGGAAGGGTTCATAAATTTAATTTTTAGGAGAGATATAATAATAAATAATTTATTCGAGCTCTGTATATAATAATATACCTTAGAATAAATTAAAATTTCTTGAAAAGTAAAATTTTATTTTATTAAAAAAATACGAAAATGAGAGGTAAGGGGGGGATCTCTGGTTTATCACTTGTACACATTTTTCTAATTTTATATTCAGTTCATGGATCCCTTTGTATCACTTCACCATTTTTGGTAGGGTTCATAAATTTAATTTTTTGGGGAGATATTAAAATAAATATTGTATTCGAGTTCTGTATATAATAATATACCTTAGAATAAATTAAAAATCTCTATCTCCGTAAATAATGGTCTGAGAGCCTTAAAAAATCCGAATTTATGAGATTTTTTTTTAAAAATTTCTAAAAAAATTTTTGTCTTTGCTAAGTGCGAGTCGGACCCCCGTATGAGGCGAGTTCCGTATCAGTCTTCAAATCTGAAAATACTTGAAAATCGAATTCGTGTTTATTTATCATTGATAAGTAGGAGAATGAAGAAATTTATGGTATTTTATATATTTTAAGTTAAGCTCCTAGTTTTCATATTAAACTCGTGGATTGCATTCTTATCTTCTTGAACTTGAGAGGAAGATGAATAATGGAATTAAAATAATTATCGGAAAAGAGGTTTGTTTCTTTAATTAGTTTTTTCCTCTTATTAAAAACAAGAACTAAAAGATGATCAAGGACAGTCGATGGTGGAGAAGTAATCTCCGGAATCGAAGCTCAAAAACAATGTATGCATAAATTCATGTAAAATAATTGGTTTAATAAAATTTATAAAAAAAAAAAAATATTTACTTATCTTTTTTATTTCATATTTAATTAGCTTTTTTCATACTTAACTCACGGTTCAAATAGTTAACCATGGTTCAAATACTTAACTACTTATTAAATACTTAACTCTCAATTTTCTTAGCTAACTCCTCGTTTTCTTAATTAAGTCGCTGTTTACATACTTACCTTGTTGATTTCATGTTTTTATACTTAACCACAGTTCAAACAGTTAACCGCGGTTTAAATAATTAACCGATGTTCAAATACTTAACCGAGATACAAATACTTAACCACGGTTCAAATACTTAACCCCAGTTCAAATCATCCATTGATCTATTAGAAAACTCGAGTAGGAAAAATTGTTTTAATAACCACATGAAAAGAAACGATGGTTCGTGAAAATAATTAACCGCAGTTCAAATAATTAACCGCGGTTCAAATACTTAACCACTGTTCAAATACTTAACCGCGGTTCAAATATTTAACCGCGGTTCAAATGCTTAACCACGGTTCAAATACTTAATCTCGTAATAATAATGGCGAGAAAGAATGTATATATGTGTATATTCCTGTTCGCTCCTGGAAAATCGGTCATATGAAAGACGATCAAGAATTGATGATAATACACAATTCTCAATCTGGGGGCACGGCAGTGCCCCAGCCAAGTTTGATTCGAACGGGGGTGTGTGCACTGCCAGACTACCCTTTACAGGAAACAACTCAGGCCATTTTGACGGCTCTGTAACTTCGCACTGGAAACTTCTACATAGCTGAAATTTTTTTCCATAATACTGGTCCATAAGCTTAGCTAAATTACAAATTTTCATATTTCTACTGTTTATAACATCCAAGTTACAAGAAGCCAAAGATAGGCTTTTCGTCACTGACTCGCTCACTCACTCACTCACTCATCAAAATTCTAGAGTACTTCCGCTGATCCTAGAATGCTGAAATTTGGCATGCTGGTAGAGTTTGGGGTACAATTAATGGGGAAAATCCAAAAATCGAAACTTTCCCTTCTTCAGGACCTAAAATGAAGGAGTTAATGTTATAGGCTAAATTAACATATAGTGAAAACACAATGAACTTAGAATGCTGAAATTTGGCACACTGGTAAAGATTGGCACATGAATAAAAGAGGAACTTGAAACACCGAAACTTTCACTTCTTCAGGGCCCCAAATGAAGGGGTGAAATTTATAGGCCAAATTAACATACAGTGAAAATATATTGATCCTAGAATGTTAAAACTTGGCATGGTGGTAGAGTTTGGGATACAATTTATGGGAAACATCCAAATATCGAAACTTTCCCTTCTTCAGGGCCTAAAATGAAGGGGTGAAAGTTATAGACTTAATTAACATATACTAAAAATTCAATGAACATAGAATGCTGAAATTTGGCATACTGGTAAAGATTGGCACATTAATTAAAGAGGAACTTGAAACACCGAAACTTTCCCTTCTTCGGGGCCCGAAATGAAGGGTTGAAATTTATAGACTAAATTAACATACAGTGAAAATATATTGATCCTAGAATGCTAAAACTTGGCATATTAGTAGAATTTGGTAGGTACATTAATAAAGAATGAAATCGCAAAACCGAAACATTTCCTTCTTCAGGGCATAAAATGAAGTGGGTGAATTTTGACCAATAAATTTTCATTATTTTCAGTAAGGTGATAGAGTTTGGGCCGTTAATAAAGGATGAAATCGTAAAACCGAAACTTTCCCTTCTTCAGGACATGAAATGAAGTGGTGATATTCGTACGATAAATTTTCATTATTTTCGGGATGGTGGTAGTGTTTGGGGCGTTAATAAAGAGTGAAATCGAAGAACCGAAACTTTCCCTTCTTCAGGACACAAAATGAGAGGGGGGGGGTATTTTTTGTGCGATAAAATTCCATTATTTTCGTGATGGTGGTAGATTTTGGAGCGTTAATTAAGGGTGAAATCGAAAAACCGAAACATTTCATTCTTCAGGGCATAAAATGAAGTGGGTGAATTTTGATCGATAAATTTTCATTATTTTCAGTATGGTGGTAGAGTTTGGGGCGTTAATAAAGGGTGAAATCGAAAATCCGAAACTTTCCCTTCTTCAGGACATAAAATCAAAAGGGGGGGGGAGGCAGTATTTTTTGTGCGATAAAATTTCATTATTTTCGTGATGGTGGTAGATTTTGGAGCGATAATAAAGGGTGAAAGCGAAAAACCGAAACCTTGCCTTCTTCAGGGCATAAAATGAAGGGGGGGGGGGATTTATTTGTGCGATAAAATTTCATTATTTTTGGGATGGTGGTAGATTTTAGGGCGTTAATAAAAGATGAAATCGAAGACCGAAACTTTCCCTTCTTCAGAACATAAAATGAATGGGTGAAATTTATAGGCTAAATTAACGTATAGTGAAAATACAATGACTCTAGAATGATGAAACTTGACATACTGGTAAAGCTTGGTTAATAAAGAATAGAATCGAAAAACGAAACGTTTCCTTCCTCAGCATCTTAAAAGAAGGTGTGAAGTTTATAATATAAATTCTTATCAAGTAAAAATTCAAAGGTATAAAATGCTAAAATTTGGCATGTTAGTAGATTTTGGGGCATTAACATGGGAGAAATTGAAAAACTGTAACTTTTCCTTAATCAGCGTCTAAAATGAAGGAGTGAAACTTATGAGATAAATTAACTAATAGGGAAAATTCAACGACACTAGAATGCTAAAATTTGACATAGTGCAATAACTTGAATCACTAATAAAGTGAGAAATCGAAAAAGATCTTCATCAGCCTTTAAAATAAATGCGTGAATCTTGCAGGCTAAATTCCCATCCAACTTACAAAAAGTAGTGAAATCTCAACAAAAACACTTGTGTAAAAAAAGGCCAAGTTCGATTAATAAAAACAGTTTGCCAAAAAAAGTAGTGAGATCTAATGTGCTGCCAAGTTCAATATCATCAATTTATTAAATGAGCCGAGAATATATTAGTAACTTCAATTACAACGAATGTTTTTCATTCCACATGTCCCTCTATATTTTTTATTGAATTCACATTTTTAGTTGAAATTATTTTCCTAAAACTTGGCTTTTACGCATTGTTATGTATATCACGAATTACTATAGTTACCATATATATCATGAGATCTTAATAAGAGAGGATGGAAGGGCTAAAAGGGAGAGGTGGAGACCCTATCAAACAAAAATAATAATAATTTAATGCGTAATAGCCAAGTTTTAGAAAAATAATTTCAACTAAAAATGTGAATTCAATAAAAAATATAGAGGGACATGTGGAATGAAAAACATTCGTTGTAATTGAAGTTACTAATATATTCTCGGCTCATTTAATAAATTGATGATATTGAACTTGGCAGCACATTAGATCTCACTACTTTTTTTGGCAAACTGTTTTTATTAATCGAACTTGGCCTTTTTTTTACACAAGTGTTTTTGTTGAGATTAAATAATAAAAATTAAATGTAAAATTTGAAAATTTCGTATGATCTTTAAGATTTATTGGAATCTCTGAAATAATCTGAAAGCCATTACGCCAAAAATCTCCAAAAGCGATCCTCTAGATAATAAGGTCACAAAACGAGTAAATAACTTAATAAGACATCTTCTAGAGCGAGCGAATATCTGAAAGAGAGATAGACACTCGAGGCCTTGGAAATTTTGGGCCACAGAAAAGTTTTAAAAGTTTAAATGGGTGATAGTATTAGAAATGAAAAAGTTTTTATAAAATTGTAGAAAAATAGAACAATATGTAAGAATGTAGAGACATAATTGATTGCTAAAGGGATATTTTAGAAGAAGAAATGAAAAACAAAAGAGGAAGAGAAAAACCTAGATTGAGAATTATTTTCCCTAGATAATAAAAGACATGGGATGTGGGACTTGTATAGAAACGAAATAATTATCATGGAATAGAGTTAAGTGGAGGCTGCTGGTTAAATGAGTCTTATAAAATTGTACGTGTATACTAGATGATGATGATTTTTTTTTAAATAATTACTATTTTTAATATTTAATTATTACTTTATAAGGACTTATAGAGGCCTAGACAAGATGATTTTGATTAATTTGTTTTTCAGAATTTTTTTTCTTGAGTTATTTCAAAAAAACTAAGCAAAAACACGGATTGTTTTCACTTTGGTACCTAATACTAGACTATTCGAAGGTACATATTAAATTTTATTTTTAAATAATCTTTTATCACAAGATTTTCATTAATTTTTGATAAATTTTAAAAAATTACGCTAAAGTTATTAAATTACATTAAAGTTGTAAAATTCTTGCGACTTCACTCGTATAGATATTTTTTCAAAGTCAATTTTTTAACTTCATAAAATCGTTAATAAATGGAAATAAATAAAACGTTCAATAAATGTCTCCTACTCCTAGGAGTATATTCAAACTTCCCTAATCCCTCAGGGATAGCTATCCCACCTCTCCCCCCAAAAAAAATTATCACCCCAGAATTTTTTTGTAGTTTAGTTTGAAATTAGAAATAATAATCTTCAATGATATCTAGATATTCCGTTGGGAATGAAGTCATCCCAAATTATTTTGGATATATGCCCGGCTAGCTCAGTCGGTAGAGCATGAGACTCTTAATCTCAGGGTCGTGGGTTCGAGCCCCACGTTGGGCGTTTATTTTGTTCTAAAAGACGTCGGTTTTAGCTTAATCACAAACTATAAATTGTTATAAATTTTCAAAATTAATTTAGTTCTATATACATAGATCATGTTGCTCCCATTTTTCGATTTTTTTTTTATTAAAACTAAAATTCTTAAAAATTAAAATGATAAGATTTTCAAACTAAAAAAAAAAACAAAAAAAAACAAGAAAAACTATAAAATGAACCTATAATAAAAAAGAAAGTTATTTTTTCGGGAGTTAAAAAAAAATTGGGGAAGGAGATGAAAATGTCCATTTCGCCACACCAGTCATATAAGTAAGTATGTTAGAAAAACTTCGATGCCAAGTAAAAAATAATTAAGTTAGAGATTTAGCCTAATACTGACGCTGGGTTCACCCATAAAAACCCGAAACCGAAAATCCCGAAATTCGGAAAATTTTCTTATCTCAACTATTTTTAAAACCGAACCTGTTAGTAGTTACTTTAAAAATATTTTTTCTTATTTACCTAAGCCTTGAGTAAAGTACACCGTAGTTTGTCCAAAAGCAGCAGTGGGGAGGGGGCGGGAAGGCGGCTAGAGAGGGGACAGAAGAGGAGTAACACCCCTCTGGAGAGGGAAGTCCTGTTAAAATGCATTATTACTATAAATAAATAAATTTCTTCCATAGATACAAACAAAGGTATAACAAAATTATAATACCCCCTTTATGCTGGCGTAGAATTCACGGCTTTAAAATAATTTTCAATATTCTCAAAGTACTTTTTTAGAACCGAACCTATCAGTAGTTCAGAATATAATGTTTTATATTATCAACATACTTTTTATAGAACCGAACCGTTGGATAAGTGCAAGTAGCACCCGTTTCGGTTCGGTTAGGATATATTCAGTTCGGCTCGGTTCCGTTCGTATAACTCCATTTCGGGGGGGGGGGTTAGAAAGTTCGATTGGCGTCAGAAATGGAGGTATACGAACGGAACCAAACTGAAGTGAATATATTCTAACCGAACCGAACCTCACCAAGTTTAGTCCGGTCAAAGGGAGTCTGGGTCCATTTTTTTTCTAATTTCAAAGTTACCAATAAAGTAAAATCAGCAATTGAATATTTTTTGGCGGGAGAGGAAAGTACACTCTTGTTTGGTACTAGATGCCGGATACAAATTTTAAAATTTTTAAGAAAATAATATTATTAACCCTTATTTCGAGGCTCAAACAACCCAACATAATAAGAGGGCTTCATTGCCAGGTCAAATAAAAAAATATATTCAATGATGAATTCAGAAATTAAAGAGAATTAAAGAAAAATTGTTAAAAAACGGAATGAAACGAAACAATGATTCGTGACATGAAACTCGATTCTGTTGTAGCTTAAAGAAATTGTTGTGATTTTGACTGTCGGGATATTGGGGCGGCGGGATTTTGAGTTTCGGGATTTTGGGGGCCACCCACCGACTCTACGTACCTATCATTTTTTTGTTTTTATACTGCGGCTGCCCTAATTGAATACTCTTCAATATGAACACATGCAAATTCTTATTTTTGCTTATGCCGTTTTGTCTGTTTATTGTTTTTAGTCATAAGGCCGCAGCCTGTAGGAGGCGGCCCCGCGAAAGAACCGCCTGAATTTTTAATAAAATTTAAGAAATCCCTAATATACTATAACTCTTGAAACCTAAAAAGAAAAAAGCATGCAAGAAGCTTAGAAATATTCAAAGAAAAAAATTGAAATTTAGAGAAATTGTAAAGTCGTATTTTGAAGATTAATAATTAATGAGCTGAGAAAAGAAATAGGTATGAAGGAATTAGAGTGATTAAAAGTCAGGATTACACTAAGTGACGAATGAGTTGGTTCGATTAGTTACTGATTTGACCTCGAAGGGATATTAGCTGTTTGCAAATCACGGATTTTGTTAAAATTAGACTTTATGGGGAATTGATTTTATTTAGTTAGGTAATTTGTCGACCTAGTGTATACAATACAAATAACATTTTAACCCAATGATCAGTTTTAGAAAGGCTAGTGTTTTTGGTTAATATTAGAAAAGGCGTGACATCAATTATTGCTGCCATTTGAATTCCTTGCCGTTATAAAATGTAATTTAAATGAAAAGAAATTGTTATCGCAGAAAGCGAGGTGTTTTGGCTCGTTAAGCTTTAATTTACTTTTACTTTTGCAAAATTTTCCCCGAACTTCGAAATTTCCGTCATTCGGAACCTTGGCTAATATTTTTGACAGGGACCGGAAGCTCACTATTTCTGAATCCATTTTTTTTCTTCGTGTTTAGAACGTGAAACGCGGGGAAAAATCATTTTCAATCTTGATTGTTTTTCTGCCTCTCTATCTATCTATCTAAATTAAATGCTAATGCTGATTTAAAAATGGAAACGCATAGGAAGTTTGTTCTTTTACTTTTTTTTGTTAATTTCTCATGCAGAAATCCAGTGTTTAATAAAATTAAAAATGTTTCAAAGTGAAAATTCTTCTTTTTTTAACCGACTTCAAAAAAGGAGGAGGTTCTCTATTCGACTGAATTTTTTTTTCTTTGCAAATTTATTCATTCTTTTAACCGACTTCAAAAAAGGAGGAGGGTCTCTATTCGACTGATTTTTTTTTGGTGTCTATGTTACCTCATATCTCCGCCAATTGTGAACCGATTTTGAAGATTTTTTTTGCATTGGATTCAGTCTAGCTTCCGATTGTTCCCGTTTTTTTCATTGGTATTAGACCTTTTTTGTTAGGTTTGTTCAGGCCAAACTTCTTTGTTTATGAACCGATTTTGATGATTCTTTTTTTATTGGAAAGAGAGTATCTTAGGGATGGTGCTATATTAATTTGGTCAAGTTCTGATGATATGATCAACGACGAAATAACGTAAATCTCCAATTATTATGAGCAAATAATCGAAATTATGATAAATAAAATCTTTTATAAAAAATATCTCATAACAATCATTTAAAACCCGCAAACGTTTTGAGAGAATTTCTATATTTATGAATTGAATTTTATTATCATTTTCTGATACGGGGGAATAGGAGTAATTATCGGAAAAGAGGTTTTTTTATTTAATTGGTTTTTCCTCTTATTAAAAACAAGGACTAAAAAGATCATCAAGGACAGTCGATGGTGGAGAAGTAATCTCCGAAGTCGAAGCTCAAATACAATGTATGCATTAATTCATGTAAAATAATTGGTTCAATAAATTTCTATCATTTTCTAATTCATTCGCCTGACGCTTTCTCTTACGAGATGCATGCAAGGTATTATATTAAGTCACTATTAATAACATCACTAAAAAGAGAAAATAAAAATTATTTTTATAAAAAAAAATAAAACTGACTTCAAAAAACTTAAATGCAACAAATAAAATAATAATAACTCAAAAATAAAATAAAATCCACTAAAAGGTATAAAATAATTATCTTATTTAATTACAACTAAACGACGAAATATTAACGTGAAATTACTTTTTGAAGTTGGTGCCAAACATAGTACGTTTGGCGGGTACGCTCGCTTATAGGTATAGTTTGTTTGGCACCGACTTCAAAAAGTAATTTCATGTTAATATTTCGTCGTTTATTTGTAACTAAATAAGATAATTATTTTATAACTTTTAGTGGATTTTATTTGATTTTTGAGTTATTATTATTTTATTTGTTGCATTTAAGTTTTTTGAATTTGGTTTTTATTTTTTTATAAAAATTATTTCTTATCTATTTCGTCGAAAAATTTATACAATTTTAGGATGTCTAGTGAATAAAATTGTGTGCATGTTTTTTAAAAAGGCCCTACAATAAACATAAAAAATATTTGGTCTTTTTAGAAACATTTATTTTATAATTTTTTATTGATGTAAAGAAAATAATAGATATTCAGTCTGAGATGTGTGTTTATTGTTTCGGAAATGTCTGAAATATGGAGAAAAATAATTTTTTTTTGTCTGAGTGTCTCGATTGTAGATTCTAACCGACGCGACGTTTGTTCGTAAGTACGGAAACTGTAGATAGTTTCTGGACAAATCGCTTTTATTTAAAAAACAAAACATTGATTCCATTTTGGGCTTTCTTGTTATAAAACTTCCTGTTAGTAAATGAAGAAATTAAAAAAAAATATCAAAAAGGCAGTCATGGAGACTGCCGAAAGAACTGAAAACTTAAAAACTATGAAATAACAATGTTTTTTTTTTAATTTACAAATTATAAAATTTTTATTTTTAATACTACAATTAATTTGAAAACAACCCTTTTCTAGAAACACCACTTCCAAGTGTCCGATCGATAGATTAATTAGGGGGTAGCAAATTCCCCCCCCCCCCGCCTACCTACTAGAAGCGGCCAACTGCACCTTCCCCTCACACCAGGAAGCAGACTGCCACCCTTGGACCAAACAAGGAGCCATGTATGTGAGCGTGACGGTCATGTGAGTTCAGTGCTTTTTCCCCATCCCAGAGTGGCCAAGGTGCCTAAAGAAGTTTTCACTTCAAAAAAAAAAAAAAAAAAAAAAATCGCTTCATTTTATGGAGAGTTTTCGAAGGGCTGCAGCATAGGAGAGTTTATTAAATTTAGGACAAACGTTTTTAAGCTAATTTTTTTAAAGAATTGAGAGAATGATTAGTTTATTAGCACTTTTGAAATAAACCACATTTCGCACTGTTTAATATATTAATTAAAATACTAACAAATTATACACAAGCATAAATATACGACGTTTCGATACATTCATGTATATGATCGTTTTCAGTGTGAAAGCTCACTTTTTCGCCGCGGCTCTGGTATCTCAGAGTTAAAACAATAATAGATTAAATAATCGAAACGTTTGTGTATATTTGTTAGTGTTTTAATAAATATATTAATCAGAGCATAAAGTGTTTTATTTCAAAAAGTTCTGATGATAAGATTGGAGTAATTTTTGGAGACGGACTGATAAGTGAATTAAGTGGATATCGATGAGGCAGTCCAAAAATAGAAGAAGATAATTTACACTATCTTTTTATTCATAAATCCGACGTTTCGGAGGCTATTCCCTCCTTCTTCAGGGTTTTGAAAAAGTCAGTGAAGGAAATCCAATGCGACATTCCCCTCTGTTTCTGAAGAAGGAGGGAATAGCCTCCGAAACGTCGGTTTTATGAATAAAAAGATAGTGTAAATTATCTTCTTCTTTTTTTGGACTGTCTCATCGATATCCAGATGATCTTGTCACCAAGTTTTAGCTTTCTAGCTTAAGCCGATCGCTGAAAAAATAATTTTCAAATCACCAAAATTTGCAAAGAACCTAGTTGAACGTTTTATTTCCCCCCAAATTAATTATTGTAATAATTAATGAGTTGTAAATTATAATATATATCCCAGTAGTTTACGCTCACAAATCAGCAACTAATTAACTTTTATTAAATTAGAATAGACGAGGGGATGATTAAGCTCAACTGTGCTTGTTTACGAAATGGCATACGCCTATTGAAATGTATAGGAAAGGTAAATCTAATTTGTGAAATGCTTGGCATTTCTTGATTATTTCAAAAAGCGCTATATGCCAGAGGCTTCCTTCCTTCCCTGGCAGAGTGAAGGGCTGATGCTAGTATTAGTAATAGCAGCGATCGATTGCGATCCGAGCTCTCGAAGGTTTTCCGTTTGCCTCGTACCTTTTCCTTCATTATCGTTGCCAGTAACCCTTTTTACCTACTACTACTGCTACTACTACCTCTCTCTCCCACTAACTACCCTTGCTTCATATCGTTATTCAAGATTTTGTGCCAAGTCACTATTCGCTTGCCAATTAAATTTTATAATGTCATATTAGAATAGGAATATCAAATTCGATTAAAATAAATTATACAAACAAACAAACAAGCAAACTCTATTTTAATTACTAGAATGCTAATTAGTTGTGTCGTAGCTATAGATTTTCCGATTGTCCGTAAATTTTATCAGTCGTATCCTCAATCCACTATAAACTCTTATCAAATACAATTAATATATTATTATTTACTTATAATGAAGAATAAATAAAAATTATTTGCTTGTTTCTAGTAATTTTTTTATTTAATTAAGTGATGGATCCAAATATTTCGAGGGCCTACGGCGCCTCTTCCTCAGTGGATAGATACGACCATCTCAGCAATATGCCAACCCCCATCGTTTACAATTGTAAAAAGGTAGTTGTGTAGCTGGGTATTGAATATAATATATTAAAATTGAAGGAAAAAGTAAAATTGTTTTCAAAACTTGATACTTTCTCTACAAATTTGGTGATTTTGTAGTTTTGTCTATAAATGCTTCGAACTAGAAACTAGAGGGCTGATACTTGGCACAAAGATGCAGCTTATAAATACACATTTTTGTGTCAAATTCACTTCCTCGTTTACAACTGTTTAAGAGCTTCTGGTATAACGATTTGATTTTTTATTACTAACTTTATGTATTTTTCTTTGGAATAAGAAATCGGTTCAGATTTTTGTTTTATAAATACACAATAATTGGGACATCAGAACACATTTTTTCACGAAAGCTTAAAAAAGAAAAAATATTATAAAAAAACTATATTTGCAGAAGGGTGAATTTGATTTGCAAAAAGGTGAATTTCGAATTCAAAACTATAAATTCTTCTATTCTACATCAGATTTACTATTTACTATATAACCGAGAAATACTCTTCCTGAAAGTAAAATTAATTTGAAATCAATTAAATTCAAATTTAAATCTCTGTGTGTAGGTGTGTTATATATGTGTTTGCCTATTTGTTGTTTTCAAATTTTAGGCTAAAGCGTCAAATGATTTTCCTAATATTTCTTACTATAGAAATTGTTTTTAACAAATGCTTTTTATAATTTAGTTAAATTTTTATAGCGAAAAAATCGATAATTTCTTCTAGAAATCCTTAGTTATTGTGAAATGGAACTAGTTCAGATATCCACTATAATGGAGAGATTTGATGTTTGGAAGTCAGAATTTGTTGTATTCCCTAAAAGTAAAACTCAATTGATATCAATTAGTTTTAAGTGCACCAAACATGACTTCAAAAAGGAAAAATTAGGAGAGAATTCTAGTCCAAATGAATTGCCATATTATTGTTGGATTTGTTTCCTAATGAGTGTTAGCATGTTTCGTAATTTGTTCAAAAGTGACTTTAGGAAAATTTACTAATAATATTTGATTAGACCATTTGTTCTGTAGTAGTATATATACAAAATAAATAACACTTTTTAATATAAGTACAATGGCCATCATTTCTTCCTTGTTTTCTTTCCAGGCTCCAGACGTTCATAAAGTCACAACTCATTACACCCAGTCTTTATGGCTACTATTACGACGCTCATCTACTTCCAGGCAATGTCTGAAAGCCGTCCTCGGAGCAATTCAGAAGCGAGCTCAAGAATTAATTGGTAATTTCTTGACCATTTGGTCAGCCTTTCTATAAACTTAGCTATAATAAGAGAAGGGGAGATATTTTAATACTATATAATTTCATTTAGAATAATAGTAGATTAAAAAATGAAATCTTTTTATTTATGTTGCCTCTAACATAATAGGCTGCAATTTTTTTAATTTGGACTCGTTTGTCGATTCTAACATGAGTTGTATCGTCGTTACAGCATTATCGATTTGAATAGGTGCATAAAAATTTGAAATTTTTAATTTTAATATTAGCTAATTGATAGTTTATAATAAAATAAAAAATATGTAATAGTTATAAATATTTTTATTTTGGAAAATATTGAAAAAAGTTATAGTCGATGCCAGAATAGGTTCGTTTAGGCACTTTTCTGTAATATTTACTTATAAAAGAAATTCTCAAAAGAACAAAAAAACCGATTATTATTATTACTAATGCGTATTCATGACTGCCCGTCCATTCCGCTTACCGCCGGCACGCCGCCGCCGCGCCGGTCGAAAGCCAGCGGAGCCGCTCGAGTCCCGCAGGAGGGGTGACGCCTCCACCTGGTACACCTCTCCCCCGAGGCTCGGGGCGCTTCGCTGGCTCTCGGCAGGCTCCGGATGGCCACTTGTAGGGGAGACTCGGCTATATAAGTGATTTTTTCGCTGGCGCTGGTTGGTCGGGTTTTGGGATGAGTTGATTGCAGTTCTAGTGTTAAATTGCTATTTTAAGATTATTAATAATTATTATTTAGTAGGTATTTTATATATATATAATCAAAACATTCATGTTTTTGATTTTTTTTAAATTACAGAATATAGTATAGTTAAAATCTAACTATAATATATATATATTCTGTAATTAAAAAATAAATCAAAAACATAAGTGTTTTAATGTTATTTAATATCTAAAGTCTTCAAATGATAATAGAGTCATTTAATTATACTCTATCATTACTTGAAGACATCTGCAAAATCAGATGTCGAAACATCTTTAGACAATTTTCTATTTTACCATGAAGGGCCGAAAAGAATTCCAAAACAGATCGTATGACTTCCCTTCGAAGCTCTGATTTGTTGTAGATATTATTTGCTAGAAAAAAATATAGGTGAATTATCTAACTTTTCATTTAATAATTATTCCAAGTTTTTTAGATATCTATATTCTAATATTCTAATCGGATTAGCCGAGAGCTTAAAGACACTAGGCGCTCAATTTTCCCATTCCTTCATAAATATCCTTCACGGCCTTGGGAGAATTTCTCATCTACGGCACCACAAACCGTCGTTTTGTTATGTTTCAACTACCAAAACACAACCATGTGAACCCCAATTCTCTCTTTACGATCAACAAATTCAACGGAATTCAATGCAACCCCATCAACAAAAATTCTCGTGCTCGACGGTTTTGCCAAAAATTACATGGGGTCTCGTCGAGAGGCCAAAAAGTGCCATTTTTACTTTATCCAATGCAAAGCATGGGTAAAGTATAGTAATCGCTCTCGGGGCAAGCGTGGCTTCAAAGGGTCCTCAGGTAAAGACTACGGAACCCATGGACTCAATTAAAGTCACAAATTGTAGTATTCAATTAGGTTGAATTTTAGCATGTGCCAAAAATTACAAAGGGTCTCGTCGAGAGGCCAAAAAAGTGCGATTTTTTACTTTATCCAATGCAAAGCATGGGTAAAGTATTGTAATCGCTCTCGAGGCAAGCGTGGCTTCAAAGGGTCCTCAGGTAAAGACTACGGAACCCATGGACTCAATTAAAGTCACAAATTGTAGTATTCAATTAGGTTGAATATTAGCACGTGACGGTTTTGCCAAAAATTACATGGGGTCTCGTCGAGAGGCCAAAAAGTGCGATTTTTTCATTTAGTGCGTGCGGATGTATGTATGTATGTATGTATGTATGTATGGATGGATGGATGGATGGATGGATGTATGTTATCGCTTTTTTGGCCCACGATTTTTCCACACCGTTGCACCGATTGAAATGAAATTGAAAACCTACCATTAGTTTTACAAAATGAAGCGCTGATTAGTTTTTGGTACATATCGGCCCACAAACATTAGTACTTTATTTCAGTACTTTTTTAGTTTTTTCTAAATATCTTGAAAATGACTTAACCAATTTTGATGAAATTTAATATCCTAATTAAGTACCTTGGGGACCACAAAAAAGGTTAAATAAAGTTTTTAGTAAAATTATATTTTAAAGTACTTTACTCTAGAGTAAGATGGTACTTGTTTTAATTTTTTAAGTTCTTTAAAATTTATTCATTTGAAAGTTTTAATATAGCTCATTTAGCCTTGCTTAAGTAAGAATGGATAGGCTTCTCTCTGTGAAATGATAAAAATTTGGGAGGAATTTTTATGAGTAACCATAGCAACTGCGTTGTTTTCTTATCCGTTACCTTTGCTGAAGACAGAGAAATCGATTTTAAACCAAAAATAGCGATTGATTCTCATCTAGTACTTGAGGAATAATCATTCTATATTGGATTTTTGACGTTTCGGTTTTTATTAGTTACCATTGCTGAAGACATAGAGAAATCGACTTTAAACCAAAAATAGCGATTGATTCTCATCTAGTACTTGAGGAATAATCATTCTATATTGGATTTTTGACGTTTCGGTTTTTATTAGTAACCATTACTGAAGACATAGAGAAATCGATTTTAAACCAAAAATAGCGATTGATTCTCATCTAGTACTTGAGGAATAATCATTCTATATTGGATTTTTGACGTTTCGGTTTTTATTAGTAACCATTCCTGAAGGCATAGAGAAATCAACTTTAAACCAAAAATAGCGATTGATTCTCACCTAGTACTTGAGGAATGAATAATCATTCTATATTGGATTTTTGACGTTTCGGTTTTTATTGGTAACCATTGCTGAAGACATAGAGGAATCGACTTAAAATCAAAAATAGCGATTGATTCTCATCTAATACTTGAGGAATAACAATTCTACATTAGGTATTTGACGTTTCGATTATTATTGGTGGCCATTGCTGAAGACATGGAGGAATCGACGTAAAATCAAAAATAACGATCGATTCTTATCTAATACTAGAGGAATAACCTTATTGCATTCCATTTTTGATGTTTTGACCATTAATGGCAACCTCTATTGAAAACGTGGAAGAATCGACTTAAAATCAAAAAGACTAAATTCTTTTTGGTAAACAACTCAAGCTTGAGTTGTTTGCCATAAAAGAATTTAGTCTTTTTGATTTTAAATCGATTCTTCCATATTTTCAGTAGAGGTTTCTATTAATAGTCAAAACATCAAAAATGGAGCTTGAGTTGTTCTGCTATAAAAGAATTTAGTCTTTTTGATTTTAAGTCGATTCTTCCATATTTTCAGTAGAGGTTTCATTAATAGTCAAAACATCAAAAATGAAATGCAATAAGGTTATTCCTCTAGTATTAGATAAGAATCGATCGTTATTTTTGATTTTAAGTCGATTCCTCCATGTCTTCAGCAATGGTTACAATAATAACCGAAATGTCAAAAATCCAATGTAGAATGGTTATTCCTCGACTATTAAATGAGAATTATTTTTGAATTAATGTCAATATGAACTACAAATTGCAAGTGATATCTGATTAATAATAAAGGAACAAACATATTAATATTTCAAATGAATTTGGATAAAGTTTAGCAACGATCCGTTGCAGTTTATTTCATTTAGTGCGTGCGGATGGATGTATGTCTGTTTTCGTTTTTTGGCCCACGATTTTTTCCACACCGTTGCACCGATTGAAATGAATTGAAAACCTACCATTGCTGAAGACATGGGGGAATAGACTTAAAATCAAAAATAGTGATTGATTCTCAACTAGTACTTGAGGAATAACCATTCTATATTGCATTTTTGACGTTTCGGTTTTATTGGTATCCATTGCTGAAGACATGGAGGAATCGACTTAAAATAAAAAATAGCGATTGATTCTCATCTAATACTTAAGGAATAATAATTCTACATTAGATTTTTGACGCTTCGGTTATTATTGGTAACCATTGCTGAAGACATGGAGGAATCGACTTAAAATCAAAAATAACGATCGATTCTTATCTAATACTAGAGGAATAACCTTATTGCATTCCATTTTTGATGTTTTGACTATTAATGGCAACCTCTACTGAAAACGTGGAAGAATCGACTTAAAATCAAAAAGACTAAATTCTTTTTTGGTAAACAACACAAGCTTGAGTTATTTGCCATAAAAGAATTTAACAACTCAAGCTTGAGTTATTTGCCATAAAAGAATTTAGTCTTTTTGATTTTAAGTCGATTCTTTCACGTTTTCAGTAGAGGTTGACATTAATAGTCAAAACATCAAAAATGGAATGCAATAAGATTATTCCTCTAGTATTAGATGAGAATCGATCGTTATTTTTGATTTTAAGTCGATTTCTCCATGTCTTCAGCAATGGTTACCAATAATAATCGAAACGTCAAAAACCTAATGTAGAATTGTTATTCCTCAAGCATTAGATGAGAATCGATGGCTATTTTTGATTTTAAGTCGATTCCTCCATGTCTTCAGCAATGGTTACAATAATAACCGAAATGTCAAAAATCCAATGTAGAATGGTTATTCCTCGACTATTAAATGAGAATTATTTTGGAATTAAAGTCAACATGAACTACAAATTGCAAGTGATATCTGATTAATAATAAAGGAACAAACATATTAATATTTCAAATGAATTTGGATAAAGTTTAGCGTTTTTTTAAATCCCCGACTATTAAGAATTTATGTTGATGAACTCATGTTGATAGGTTTTTTATTAATTAAACCAATTATTAGCAAGTGATTCAATATAAATAAAATAAACAGGTGGTGACTATACCAAAACAGATTTCTAAAGATAAAAAAATTAATTATAAATAATATTGATAAAAAATATTTTACATCTGTTTATAAATTATAAAGGAGAATTTATTTTTGCTGCCAAGATAAAGTAAAATCTTAATATATATAAATCTCGTGTCACAATGTTTGTTGCTCAATGGACTCCTAAACCACTGAACCGATTATAATAAAATTCGCACACCATGTGCAGTTTGATCCAACTTGAGAGGTAGGATAGTTTAAATCTCAAATTATAGTCGCAATTTTAATTTATTGCTAATTATTTGTCTGTTATTATTTGACAGTCACAATTTCCAAATGATTCTAACAGATGTCGATACCTTTCGACTGGGTTGAGTAAGTAATCAATAGATGGCGCTGCTATGGTAAATCTACGAACGTGTCATATAAGCTACATTTTAACAGCATAATTACCACGTGTTGTTGACGCTATAAAATTAATTAAATTTATTTTGTAGTGAACGAAATACCGTATAATTCAAATATTTCCACTTTTTAAATTTTTGGTGTTAGCATAGCCGGCCACATAGATTGACCATAAATATGCGAGTACAATTGCAAAATGATCCATCAGCACAAATATTTTCCGAACAACTACTAGATATTGGGAACGGTAAAATAGAACTGCAACCAAATACGCGATGCATTAAACTACCAGACAATTTTTGCACTGTTGTTCAGGATAAAAATGAATTGATTCAGAGTATTTTCCCGGATATACAGAATAATTATTTGAATCATGAATGGCTCAGTCAACGGGCGATTTTGGCAGCCAAAAACGTTGATGTTGACGAAATTAACTTCCAGATACAACAGTTGTTACCAGGCGATCTGATGTCTTTTAAATCAATCGATACTGTTGTTGATGAAAATGAAAGTGTAAATTTTCCGATTGAATTTTTAAATTCATTAGATATCCCTGGAATGCCACCACATAATCTTCGATTAAAGATTGGTTCCCCTATTATTCTCCTCCGTAATTTGAATCCACCTCAATTATGTAACGGTACGCGTTTGGTCATCAAAAAGATCACCGGAAACATTCTTGAAGCAACCATTTTGGCTGGGAAGTTTAAAGGAAAAATGGTCCTGCTGCCACGTATTCCGATGATACCATCAGATTCTACCATACCCTTCAAAAGGCTACAGTTTCCAATTCGTTTAGCTTTCGCCATGTCTATAAATAAATCTCACGGTCAAACAATGTCCATTTGTGGTTTAGATTTGGAAAATCCATGTTTTTCTCATGGGCATGTTGCGTGTTCACGTGTTGGGAAACCGTCGAATCTATTTGTGTTAGCTAAAGACAGGTTAACCAAAAACATTGTGCACCGATTGGTGTTAAATTAAATTGAAATTGAAAGTATTTATAATTCAAAAAATAGATATTAATGTTTAAAAGTTTAAGACTGTCTGCCTTGCCTACCTCATTCATGAGTTTAAGCGTCACATGTTATTTACTGTATTATACTGTAATATACTTATTTGTTATAAAATTAAATGGAAATAATAAATCTGATAAATTTTTATTTTGTATTGATTTCTGCTTAATATCAAGTGTAAGAACATTTTAATTAATTGTGTTCAACGTACTTCCCCTTCAAATCTCAATCCAGTGAATTTGTATACCAACATCAACATTTTCGTCTTTGTTCGTAAATAATTTCATTGTACTAAAGGGTTATAGTAGTAGAAAGTCAAATAAGGAGATCACCATATTTTTTTACAAATACTATCTGTGTGAAAAAGCATAGTGGACTCCGTGACTGATGTTCTCTTATCGTTCCTCTTAGATTGTTTACTATAATGTAATATAACAAAAACTTTAGCCACAGCAACGCGTGGCCGGGTCAGCTATATATATATATATAAAAAAAAAAAAAAACAATTTACATAAAAGGTAATCAATTTTGGACACCTCATACTTTCATTCCGAGACGCCGCCCGCCAGGGCAACCCGCCCGGAGGGCCTAGCTGGGACAGGCGTGCCGGAGGCACGCCGGGTACAGCTAGTTTATATATATATATGTAAGATTGTTTTTACGAAATTTTATTCTGGGAAAGAATACAATACAATAAATAATTACAATACAATAAATAATTACAAAACATAAATATAACATAAATATAATTCAGCGTTTTGACCTAATATAGCGATTCCCTGATGATGGCCGGAGCGGGTCGAAATGTTAGCGAAAAAATAAATAAACTTTTATTAAATCTTATCTGTGGAGAAATCAAATTTGCTACCTGAATTAAAAATTAAAAATAATATTAATATACCGGTCTTAGCTAACGCAAAAAATTACCACACCACGCTGAGACCGTCAGGTTCTTGTAGGGGTCACAGTATTATCTATTTATTCGCTTAGACAACTTTAAAACGCAAAGAAACTGACAAAAACTTGGTTAGACGTTTTTCATTTTCCATTTACTTATCGACAGTGCTTAGATTAAACTGGTAAAAGAGCAAAGCAAATAAAATAAAAATCAATGGCTGATTAAGTTTAGGATTCCAATTCCTAAAATGGGAGTCTAATCGGAATCGTCAGAAATCCAATTAAACTGATGAACAAAAATATATCTGCTTTAAAATAAACAATTTAGTAATAAATAGTTAAATAAATCTATTTAGGATTTATATAGCCGAATGTAAATATTTAAAAGAATCCATTCCATTTGTAATCAAAAGTGTAATTAACCGAACAAGTGGTATTATTGTCTAACAAGACAAGTTGAAAAATGAGGTTTTGTTAATTTTCTAAAATAAATGAAAAAAAAAATATCAATTTAGTGGGTATGTAAGCGTTTGTATTTTATGTGAGGAAATCACTAGTGTGTGTGTGTGTGTGTAGGTCGAAAATCTAATTTTAAAATAGAGCTTTTAGACACGCGAAGAGAAGGTTTCTTCAAAGTTGGCGTTGAAATTCGCACCTGACGCTCCATTCCTTCTCTGGTATTAAATTTCAAATCAAATCTCAAAAACAAAGCTAATGGAATGAGCTCATAAAGTTGACTGGCTGGGCTTCCTTTAAAATGAATGAATAATAATCAAAATTTTAGATTAGGGGAAGATGAGCAGAGGAAGGAGCCACTTCAGCAAGAGAATTAATTAGGAATCAACTAAAAGAAATTAGTAATTATATTTAGATGGAAATTTTATATTCATTACTCAACAAATAAAAACGGAGATTTTCATATAAGATATTTATAGTATGTAAATGGGAATGTTTTAGAGCTGTGTTTTTCAAACATTTTTGCAGGCCCGGGTCGAATAGGTGCGGGGCCCGATTGGATTTTTTTTTGCGGGGCCCTCTCTATATATTAAATATTTAAATAAAATTCAAATTCAGTATATATATATATATATATATATATCAAATGTCATGGATCATCAGATACGTACGTAGTGCAAAATCTCTTTAATATAGGACTCTCCTGATTAAATTCAATACATTTGACATTAACTTTTACGGGTATCAGTTTTCTATATTATAAAGTATATATTATATAATAATAAACACATTAATAAATTTCATCCAGCAATGCTAACTTAAAATAAATATATTTTTAATTATTTGAATAACTCATAATTTATCCATTATCGTCAAAAACAATTTGCTTTAAATTTCGAAATTTTTTTTGTTCATTTTGATGGTAACGCGGGGCCCTTTCAAATGCGGGGCCCGATTGGGCCCAATCGCTCCAATCGCCCTTTATCCGGCCCTACATTTTTGTCTGGCTTAAGAGGATATAATCGATTTTAATTCATCAGAGCATTTGCCATCATAATATATCAATATAAACTATAAAATAAGGAAATAAAATAAAAAAAAGGAAAGTTGTGAAACGTTTCTTCTCGCCTATAGAGTTGAGAGAATCACCGAGGGTTTAGATACTAAATATTGATATATCTTAAGTCAAAATAAGCAAAAATCGATAATATAAAATAGAAACTGACATGAAAGTACCAGTATTTTATAACATCAGTTTTTTATATATTGTACTTGTACCCTATATACGATATGCAATGAATGAGCGAATAAGCAAGAGAGTTTATTAATATAATATATGAAAAAATACAAAAAGTTTTTTAAACTTTTCTTTGATTTTTGTATTTTCTACAAAATTAATTTCTACAATAGCACGAATCTAGAAACATTTTATATTGAAAATGGTAAAGTAGACATTTCTGATTATTTGCCAAGTATCAAATATTTTGCACTTCACTAAAAAAAATTGTCAAATCGTAAACATTTGCAGTAGCGTTCTGAGATTTGAAAAAGTATTCAATTTTTCCTCGAATTATTCTTTTAAAAATAAAGATACATAAGTATATTATAATTTAGTGAATTTTAAAAATAGAGATATAATATAATTTAGTGAATTATTTAATTAGTACCTTATTTAATATTTCATATGAAGTCATTAGATTTAATCAGAATTATTAATGATGTGAATCAAAATAATGAATCAGTCCGCTTTAAATTATTATTTTATTAGTAAATATAGGTACAATTAATTAATAGGATAATTCGATGTGAGCATAACTTTTTAATTTTCAATATTATATAATATTAATTGATAGTTGAATATAGTTTATCAGTTTGATAAATGTTAAAAAATTAAACAATTTTAAAAAATATTTTAAGGACGTATCAAGAATAATTGATTTTCTTTTGAGGAGGATTGATCCCCTCGGGAGTCGACCCGATTCAGTCATTTGGCTAAACACTTGAGATGTTATCCTTCTGACATGCACTGATAAGGACTTAAATGCTTTTTTCCATTAACTAATTATTAGCCCATTCCATAGATTTCCGTGGTGTTAGAATTTGGGGGAAAATCCTACAGTTTTCAAGAAACTTAATTTTTTTTTTTGGCTTTCTCGTATTGAACCATTAGCCATTTTACGATACTATATATTTTAGTTTACTCTCAAATATCTAGGGATCAGATTAAAGTCGGATTGTCGGGAGTCTTGCTTGATTACAAGGCATGTACTTTACCCACTCGACCAACCTGACCCCCAAGAGACTTAATTATTTTTAATCAAAATAAAGTAAAAATTATACTTAGTCAATTAAAAATTAAAAAAATTCACAAACGGAGTTACCATAAATAGAAAGAGTTCATGACATCATAAATATTGATGCAAGAAGGTGCAACCTCTGATGACCAAAGGGAGTATAAATTTAATATTAATAATATCTTATATTAAGGAAGAGAGGCCTAGTTTACAATGCTAAGAATTTCAGGATTGATTTTCGTTTTGAAGTTTGGCTAATAAACCATTTAGCGACAATGATAATTAAAGATTGATAGTATGTCCACTAAAATCTCAATAAGCAGAAAAATACTCATTAAAAAAATGTTTAATTGAATCCAATTAAGCGATCATAATCTATATATATAAAATTAAGGTTTTGTCTGTACATTGCTCCAAATCACGCCAAATTTTGGTTGCACACGTTTCAAGCAAAGTTATGAACGAAAACACCCTCAACAAAATTCCTGTCTGTATGTCTGTATGTCTGTCTGTTTCAGTGGTTTCCGAAAAGTTGCTCACGATTCACGTAAAAACGGCTAAAGGGATTATTATGAAATTTCATATTTACATCAGATGTCTTCTAACTTACGTTTGTAGCCATATAACGTTTTGATATTTTGACCCCAGAAGGGGGTTTGGGGGGGCGCACGAATGAAAATTATCAAATAAATCCTAAACTACTAACCCTACAGAAAATTTTATGATGAACAAAGTTGTAGGGGATGTAATTTCTGACAACTTTTGTTTAAAAAAATTTCCCCCAAAAACCACCCAAAAAGGGGGGGAAGGGTGAAAAAATGTAAATTCTTGCCCTTCGAGCAAACTCAACCAAATTTTGTATACATAATCTCTGGGCCTCTAGAGAGCTAGAAATTCAAAAACTAGCCACCCAAAATGGGAGGGGGGTGTTAAAAAATGAAAATTCTTTCTCTTGGGCCAAACTCAACCAAATTTTGTATACATAATCTGTGGGTCACTAGAAGGCTAGAAATGCAAAAACTGGGTGCGGAGGGTGGGTGCGGGGGTGGAATGGAGGTGCGGTGAGGAGTGAAGCGGAGTACGGTGGGGGTGCAGGTGGGGGTGCGGGGTGGAGCCCAGGGGGCATAGCGGGGGTGGGGTCCAGGGGGCTAGGCGGGGGTGTGGTGCGCAGGGTTGGAGGGCACGGGGTGGGGTCCGGGGTGGATGGGGGGAGGATGGTGCTGTGGGGCGGGGGTTGGGAACGGGTGCATGGTGTGGGGGTGGGGGTGCTGAAGGGGTTTTGGGGGTGGGGTGTGGGTGGGCGTGGGCGGTGAAGGGGTTAATGGG
This sequence comes from Forficula auricularia, assembly GCA_024734495.1. Classification (NCBI taxonomy): domain Eukaryota; kingdom Metazoa; phylum Arthropoda; class Insecta; order Dermaptera; family Forficulidae; genus Forficula; species Forficula auricularia. The sequence goes on from JALMQS010000074.1 coordinate 13,102,496, forward strand.
TTAGGGTGCGGAATGGAGTGTTAGGGTGGTGGTGTGGGGGCGTGGTGGGAGGGAGTGGGGGTTGATGGTGGGGTTCGAGGGCTGGGGGTCTAGGGGACGTGCCTCCTGGCTAGCAAGAGGGCCGCCGAAGGCGGACCTCGCAGCTAGTATTTTATATATTAATTCCACTAAATAAGAATAAGTTGCGTGAATTTTTCAGGACGATCCGCGATCAGAGAAGCGTGTTGTGAGAATTCAATTGCATTCTTTTAAAATACAATAAAATTGATGAGAACTAATTGATGAATTAAATAAAAATATTTTCATAGAAATACATATGAAATTTTTAATAATTATTAAGCACGTGAAAATGTTCATGTTTGTCCTAAGACAATATTACATTTTATCCGTATTTTTTATCTTTTTTCACCAACAATATATTGAATAAAAATCGGCCGATTTTGTTTAAGGTAGTTGTTTCATCATATGGGTTTTCTTAGGATTTTTTGTAATTTAGACAGATTATAATTTAAATATTTCTGCATCGATTGGTGATAAAACGAACTTTATAAAGATCGAAGATATTAAATTCCAAAGATAGAGTTTTTCAGAGTCTTATACATTGCACTATACGGGATATCGGAAAGTTTACATAGGTACATATTTAATTATAATTAAGAAACTAATCTTACAATTGTTATAAAAAACTTAACCAACATTAAACAATAACTAATACATATTTTAAGAAAATATTAATTCATAGTTACAACACATTTTCTGAGATAATAATGAATAAATAATGAAAAATGTATAATGCAAAATTTACACTAAAAACAAGCTGACAACAACGCATTTATTTAACCTAAAAAGTGGGTTAACTTTAGTAATTTTTTTGACGTTTTTTCGCTTCAGCCATTGTCGCAAAAGCTTTCAATCGTTTATTAAGAACTTTTTGTTTTATAAATCGCCCTTTATAATGTACTTTATCTTAAATTTCTATGATAAAATATATACTAGCTCGGACAGTGATTCCAAATTTGCCAAACGAGCATGGGATTGGCTAGAAGTGGTAGATAAACACCAAAAAGTTTTGGGCTTATGAATTATAAATCCTTATTGCCTGTTCTACATGATACTCTAGCATTAACTTTTTGCTATACTACTGTCGCGAAACAACTACCTTAAATTTGATAGTTTTATCTCAAATCACATACAAATTAATAAATAATAATCATTTATCTCTAATTAAAGTTCTACCTAATGAGTTATTAATTATTTCGAAAATTATTATATTATATTAACGATAATCTTATAATGAAATTATACAACAGATAATTTAAAAAAATGAATGGTTGAGGAAATGCATAATATGCATATGCATATATTATATATCAATGCGATCGATAATGATTCATAATTAGTAATTTTGAGTTAGAAACAAAAGGTCGAACTAGTGGACTTTGTTCATCAACACATGAATGGCAAAATTGTTTGACTTAGGGCAACTGAAATGGATTGTAATGTTTGCTCAATACAAATTCATTGATTGTTTTTTAGTTATGATTATCCAGGAAAAACAATAGGGCAAACAACAATAAGTAAATATACAATTGTTATTGTTTCATTTGATATTCATTCAACTTCTCATTTCCCGTATTTTCCTTTTGCAAACCATTTTATATTAACTATATGTGACAAATAATTCTTATTAAAAAAAAGTCCCCTGTCTGGAAATGGATTTGGCAATTGACCCTTCAACCCCTTTGGATTAAAAACTTCCCTACACCCCTTGGTACCTTATCATTCATTAAAACCGTTTTCGAGAAAAAAATTAGATTACTAATCCCTGCTTTCTAAAGCCGTCTTTTTGAAATTCATAAAAAAATGCTAAGCCACGTTTTGTTTTTTAATTCGAATTCTCAAGCATCCTTTGTTATGATTTAAATTTTAAAATAAGCATCTCGTGGAAAGAAAGACAACAACCAATTTAAATGTATATTGACTAGTAATTTATCATTATAACGCGATAGTATAAAAAAATCGTGTTTATCTATATACAAATCGAAGTTCTCAGCAGCCAACCACACGATATGCATGACTTCCTATCGTTGAAGCCAAGCTATAAATTTTACCTTATTTCACAATTTATAACCAATTTGTACTTTTATTTATATAAATAATATATTTTTGGTTGTTTGGATAAAGAATGAAAGGATGTTGATGATGAGGAGGGGAAATGTTGAATGGGGGCGAGGGTGGTGAGAAGGTGCCGAAGGGGGTGGCTTCCTAGGGGTTGGTTTGCGGCTGCTAAAAGAAGAAAAAAAACCAAGAGCGCAACGGAATGGAGATTCGCGTTTTATTTTATAAAATACTTTTTTTAATTTTTTTATTTTCATCTTTTGGAAAATGAATTTTCCACTTGCCATTTTTATTCAAATAAAAGAAAGAAGGGGCGACGGACAGACAAACAGACTGAACGGAAAGGGACAAACGACGTTCTTTTAACAAGTTATATTTCATAATTAATAATAAATTAAACTTTCATAAAGTTATTGTTTTTTTTTGTTTTTTATCTTTCTCAGTTAAATAATAAATTTCATTTTTATTCTCAAATAAAATAGCCGTCAGAATTTATAAATATTATACAGGGTGATTCAAAACGACTGTAAGAAAAGTTTAAGAAATTATGTCATTTGGAACAAAACATGTTAGAAGAAAATAGATCCTATTTCAATCCCTTACAAAAACAAAAAATTTATTTAGAAGTAATTAATAGGAAAATATTTTCAAGCTGTTCGATGACTGGCCTATATGTGTTTCCTAAGAATGAATATTTATAAAATGACAAATATGCAAAGAAGTTAATTTGTTTGAGCCCTGAGGAAGTCAACAAAGTTGTCGAAACGTTGGCATAGAATAAAAAATATTTGCATAAGCTATTGTACTTATTTCCCTACAACAACTTATTAATTTAGAAAATAATGTTCATAATTTTTGGATTTTTTAATTTTTAATTTTACTAAAGTTGTCCCTAATTTATTGTAATAAATTAGAATAAAAATACACTGACGAAAAAAACAATTTTTGTTCAGGTTTTGAATAGGATCACTTACAAAATGAAATATGGAGTTAAAGTTCATACACATTTGCATATTTATTTCATTCTGGAAGAATCACAATTTTATGGAAACATGTAGCAGAATTATTTTAGTAACAAATTTAAAGTTTGATATTTGATATAATTTTTTGAAATATAATACGTTCATAATCAGTGATCCCAAGATAATGAATGCTCATGCTATATCAGTCAAATTCGCATCAATGTGATGGTACACAGGTTTTTATAACTCATTGAATGGCAGGTGTCAAGCCAGCATATGATCTCAAAGAGCGAATTTTGAGCAGTTTTTGTGTACATTTGTTTTGTTATCAAAACAACAATTTGCTAACTTCGGCGGGCCTCCTGTTAGTCAAGGGGCTTCGCCCCGTCGCCCTCTCCTCGGCTCCTGACCTAAAACAAAACTTTACCCCATAGAGCTTCGTTATATGCTATGCTATGGGTAAAGTAAAAAGATTCATTATGTCCAAGGGCTAATAGATATATTTGTTTAAATGTGATAGGAGCCATCATTCATTCTTAGGTTTTGTTAAGGGGTTTATAATTTTTTTAGTAAGTAAGACTGAATTAAAAATTTAAGACATAAGGCGAAACCATGGCATTTCGCTTTACAAAAAACTCTAATAAGTGAACATCGAAAAATTATATTTTTCGAAGTAATAATTGTTTTGTCAAAATGTCTGTTAGTCTGTCTGTTAGTTAGTTAGTTAGTTAGTTTGTGCGTTACCAAATTTTTGTGGACGAGCTAGCTTAAAAACTAGTGTGAATATCAAAACCAAATTTCACACGTAGTTTTGGTCCGTTGAGATTAAGAGCTGATTAGATTTTGGTGCATATCGACCAAAAATTAAGGGAGTGGAGGTGGGGTTAAAAATTAAAAATCTAGGTCGTTTGAGCAAACTCAACCAAATTTTGTATACATAATCAGTGGGTCCCCAGAAGTATAAAAATGCAAAAACTAACCGCCCAAAATGGGGTGGGGGAGGGTCAAAAAAAGAAAATCTTGGCCATTTACTAAACTCAACTAAATTTTGTATACATAATCAGTGTGCCTCTAGGAGTCTAAAAATGCAAAAACTAACCCCTCCCCTACATGATTATAAATAATTTTATTAAATATAAGTGAGGGCCAGGTTGTATGGTAAAGTCAAGTGAATGGCCACATCAGAACACGTCAGCTTATTTCGATTTGAAATTAAATATTTTTCTAATTTTCTAAAAGTCATAAATATTCCCATATAAATAAAATTTGAAAATGAAATTGAAATTAGTCCCGTTTCTAATGGTATAATCGATATATGACCCTTTTCCGTTTTAATAAAGAATGAAAAATTTTATCATAGCACAATAAAATAGAGCAATAAAAATTGTAGATGAAGAAATTAAAAAAATCGATAAAACGTCAAATCAAGGCTTTGCCTGAATTTTTCATTCTTATTATTCACTCTTTCACAAAACATAGAAATGCTTTTACTACGTCGTGTAATTTTGAGAATTCAAGATCTAAATACACTCTAAATTAACATGAGAAAAAATCTGTGGTGGTTATTTCTTGGGATGACTACTGTGGACACTTGGCTTACCTACTGGTAAATATTACAGCCGTTTCAGTCCTGTTGTTTAGATCCATCTCATGGAAATGAGGAAAACCTGAGAGTTGAAACCTTTTGTCTCCACTAAAATTGCAAAAAGGCTGTAGTACTGAGAAAAATTTAAAATTGAATCTAAAGTTCAGTTATCAATTCGTTTATCCCGATTACTTCAAAGACTAAAAAATTCCTTCATTCTTATAACCTTCCCAATTCCTACAAACTTTTATATTACAAAACCCTATTCCAAACATAACTTAACCTCCAATTAAATCTTAAATTTCTAAAGAAGCCTTCTCTTGGATGTTAGAGTAAATTTGACTTATATTTTGCTTATTTTTGAATCCTAATAAGAGCCATCTTAAGAGGAAAAATATAATATATTAATATCAATATTAATTATTAATATTAATCATTTAATTTCTAGCTAAAGTAAAGAAAATTTTTGAACTTTTTTTAAAAACTTTTTAAAATTTAAAATATAAAATACATTACTAGCTAGGTTTAACATAAATAAAGATCAGATGCTTGTTTAGCAAGACAAAAAAAAATTTCAAATATTTTTCTTTACTTTATTTAATATGTTTCACCAAGAACCTACACCACTCTCCCTTAACAAAATTAATTTCTAGCTATTAAGGGAAATTATAACAAACAAAATTGTATTTAAATTTGATAGTAAAATAAATCAAGTGAAAAAATATTTTTAACAACGACAACCCCCCCCCCCCCCTCAAATCAATTACTCATTTTAAGATAAAATTTTAATTTTTCAATAAAATATTATTTAATGGAATACACATCTATCTATCTATCTATCTATCTATATATATAAAATAGAAAAGTATGTGGATATATATGTATGTGGAAACGATCTGATTGGCCAGTGCATAGCCAATGCCAAAGCGTTAAATTATTAGAACGATTCTGATTGGTCAGATAGTGATCGTGCTTAGGCAATGTGTTAAATAAATCTTTCCTTATTCTTCCTTATTTTTGAATCAATTTCATTCAGCACATTCTTTCGATACTTACAGTAAGATTTTAAATTTCAATTATTAAATTGGTATGAACGAGACGCTCCCCGCCATAGGCAAGTGACGCCGGGCCGAAGGCCCGGTCGTCAGCTAGTAATAATATAAAATTTGTTCCCTATGTTTGAAATATAAATTTAAAACCCACATAGAATGATTCACGTAGCACTTATTGATAAATGTAAATTACCCTTTAAAATTTAAACTTCAACATAAATATAGTTATAGGTACTTCTTTTTTAACGAGTTTTAATCTTGAATAGCTTATAATCACGAGTAGCTGTTAAATATGATTAGTTTCGTCATTTAGAAATTAAATAATAATTAAAAGTATTTGGGCGAAAACATTTTGCCTGAAATAACTAGTTTCCTGGAAAATATACAATTAAGTATAGTTATTTACATCATGTAAATAGGTACTCTTTGATTTATTAAGTATTTATTTGAAATTAAAAAATTTAATAAATTATTTTTAGAGTTCCTCTATTAGTGTCGCTATAATGTCTGTCTGTTCGTCCGACTATAAGAGTTTTGTAGCTCGTAAACTAAATAATAAAAAAAAGATTCCGATGAATTGATAACCTCCTTCATTTTGAAGTCGGTTAATAAGATATAAAATGAATTTTACAATTTATATGTAATCATTTTTCCCAAAATCATGAATAGTTTTTAAATTTTGATCGAATTATTATTTGGGCAGGTGGAGTCAAAATTAAAAAAAAAATATTTTTTTAATTCATTGACTGTGAGATAGGTAAAAAAAGGTACTCTACGACAGCGTTTCTCAAACTTTTTTGAAGTGATGGCCACTTGTAATTATAAGTCATAACAGTTCTGTTAAGGGAGAATGGTGTAGGCTCTTGGGGAAACATATTAAATAAAGTATAAAGAAAATTTTTGAAAATTTTTTTAGAAACTTTTTAAAATTTAAAATATAAAATACTAGGTAGGTTTCACATAAATAAAATATCAGATGGTTGTTTAGCACGACTCTAAATATATTTCGTGAACTCCTGAAGATGGGCATATACACCGAAATATAATACATATAGAGTCGTGCTAAACAAGCATATGATCTTTTATTTATGTGAAACCTACCTAGTATTTCATATTTTAAATTCTAAAAAGTTTATTTACTTTATTATAACAGTTCTGGACCACCTTGTTCCCTTCGAAAGAAAATTTATCATTTTCTTAGCATATGTTAATACAAGTATATTGGTCATAATTCTTTAAATTCCTCTTTGCTGAAGATAATAGAAGGGTAGTAGATTATAAATAAAATTTCAGAGAAAAAGTGAAAGACGATTGCGATGTGTAATTTCCAAACACTAAGATTTCCAGCTATTTGATGATAAGCACTTAGTTTGAACTTTATTTTTTTCTCATGTCTTTTTGGAAGGACCACAAGAACAGACATCGAAGACCACTTGTGATCCGCGGATCATAGTTTGAGAAACTATGACTTAGGAGATCTTTATATACCTATCATTCATACGCCATCACTTCAAAAAAGTTTGAGAAACGCTGTCGTAGAGTACCTTTTTTATAGGTACAATATAACAAAATCCTAAAGGGACGATTTTCAGGAGATTTTTGTCCCTATGGGCATTCAGCAGTAGGTTCACATAAAATCATGGAAAATTCGACAAATTCGTTTATTGTTTCCTTATTTTAAAGACAAATACAATAAGTATGCGAATCAGACTCACATTTGGGCAGTTTATTTTTCAATGTCACGAAACCAAGGGTTTGGAAATGTGGTGCAACCTCCTATATATTTATAATTGTTTTGTTTTGTTTTTATTTCTATTTCTTTTCTTTTTAACTTGTTTTGCAGTAAATCTTTCCAACTTGCGAATCTTTGACCCATTCATAACAAAAAGAAAGAGAGAGAATAGAATAGAAAAGCATCCCGAATCCGAATCGGATGTAGAGGAGCATAAAGGCATAAATCACACCTCTGCTCCCTCAGCAGCAGCACCACGGACAAATACATAACCACAACCACCGCAGACTACTTGTTGAGCCTCCCCCGCACAGTGAAAACAACTATTAAAAATATAACAAGATCATAATACAAACAATATCCACCAAATCGATTCCTGGCCAATATCACAATTAGCATAACCACCGATTATACTATTATAGCTGTTCAATGCCTAATGATAAATTCAGTGATATTAATAAATATTCATGTTATCGTAAAAATGCAAAACCAATTAAACTGATTTACCTAGATATAATTAGTTTTAATATTTTGCAAGTATGTACTAGTATTAATAGAAATAAGTGAATTTTGTGAATCTTGAAACAAAGCATTTGTATATTTTTTTATTATTCAATAAACGCCAAAATATTAATTTTAATTTAAAAAAGTGATTATACAAAGACTCTCAAGGCCGTAGCCGGAAATATTTTTTGAAGGGGTTAGTTAATTTAATTTAAAGCGACATTTTCGTGATTATGAAGACACTAATTATTGGCGAATTAGCGAAGATATTTTAATTTCTTCCATGACTATATATATGTTAGTCACAAGATTGGAGACATAGTATGATGCATTTACATAGATTCGCAGTAGTTTAATCGGAAATTTTTTTAAATTATCAATGCTGGAGTTTTATGTAAACCCCATAGTTGAATTATTATATATCACCAAATGAGGTTCGAAATTCATTTATAAATTATGATTTTATTTTTCCCAGACAACTCCGAAAGCTTCCAAGTACTAGTAAAGTTTCCCATACTCAAGGGGACGAAATTTCATAAAAGTTAAAAAGGAATACTACATTTTATTTATATACTCCAACATATAAGAGAAAACAGAAAAATATTTTTTTAAAATCCACCAAATTCCTAGGTACAATTTATTTTAAATATTTTTCAAATCAATTAATTTTTCTAATATTGCAGGACTGTTACTGAATCCCTACACTGTAAGTTCTCAGAAAATATGTATCAAATTATACTTTATAGTTTACACTGAAGCTATCTTATGTTGTATCAATGATTAATTATTGTTTATCGGCTGACCAGAGTTTATTTATTTTTGGGAAATCTGAACGGGACATTTTGACAGAACAGCGGGGCAGAGTAATTGAAATCCGGATTGTCCCAGCAAAAGCGGTGGTCAAATAATCCATACTCCATACTTGATGTTTAGTTTGTGAATTATGAGATCTTTACATTTTACTGCAGGCTGAAGAAGCAAACACTTCCACTGATAATAGTTCTTAGCTGGTTTTTCTTATATATCAGAGAGGTTAACTTTTTATAGGATTGCTAATAGTTCGGCTTGCGTTTTGTCACTTCGATTCCTGAGGGAATAAGAGCTCTTTTGACATTAAATCAAAAATTTATAATAAGATCAGCCCGTGTATATTTTTCACTACTAGCTTAATCAATACTAGAATTCACTAAGAAATTTTAGGGATAATTCATCTTGAGTTAAAGAATTGTTATATTTTCAATAATTTACAGTATTACTTTTGAAAACTAGTTTTGATTAAAATAGATCAATTAAAAGTATTTCTTTGAAGACGATAGCTAGGAAAGCGGGTAATTTACCTTAGACATGGCGATGCGGAATAATGAAGTATAATGAAAAATTAAATTTGACAAACAAGTTGTATTAATAAACTATACCTTTGGGATAAGTTTCAATTTTTTAGCTCAAACTTTTTACAGACAAAACAATTTCCAAATCAGTAAAACTAGTAGACAGTTAGTTAGTAGCTAGTTTTGAAAAAATGAAAATTGTTTCGTCCGAATTGAGTTGAAGATATTTAACCGGATTGAGTGAGAAAACCCCCATTGAAAATTCCTATATATTTTAAAGAAATCTTTTCAACCCTCGATTCACCCCCTACACCGAGCTGCAATGCACGCTCTGCTTGAAACAGCGACAGCCGCCAGACAGACGCCGTTTATTTTATCCCCACTATCTGGGATCACTTCGATTTGCAATCGACTTAACGAGGAAGTCTCTAACGATCTCGAAAAAGAAAACGCATTGAGTTCAATCCACGGATTGGTACGGGAAACGATTCAATTTGGCTTAAGGATGGATGCATGACAGACATCCTTCACAAAATACCGAGAATAAATGGGAATTTAGAGAAAATAATTCATGAATATGAGTGTGTAAAACTCTCAAATATGGAATTAATCTTCCCTAACTTTTGCATATGATTTATTTTGATAAGTAATTTTTTCACGAGATCCAATTTAAAAAAATTAAAATCCACGATAAAAATGAAATTATTATTGGATCAAAATTTAGTTCCTCTAAATTTTCAAAAACTTAAGTATTCGAAATTTCCACTTGATATATTTTTTTTTTAATTTTTTTAATGAAATAAATTTTTGTATCCTTCACATGCAGAAAAGTGAATTTGCGTGCACACCAAAAAAAGTCTTTTGACCGTCTAAAGAGAGAAAATTATTGAAAAGATATTCTTGCCGAATGTAGCAGATACTGTTGATTTTATGTGTAATGGAGGGTGTTCTCTACTTGATACGCAAATCAATAGCCTAACTATATAGCTTCACAAAGAAAACAACGCTTTATGACCAAGCATATTATTGTGCTCCCTTTTCAACCAATTTAAAAACCACCACTTTCCAGGACGATGGGCATAAAGCTATGATTGGCTCCACAAATTTCTAAGCATTTCCCGTAAAACATCCCTGAATGATTCATGAAAAAATTGGTTTGAGTCAACTAATTCCCCTACATAGGAAGGCATTAAGACTCAAACTCATCAAAAAAGTATCTAAGTCCACTTCTTTTATGATTACAGTCTCTTTTGATTTACATTAATGCGTGCTTTCACTAAACCGATGCTAGAAACATTTGGAATTCTTCGATGATTTGAACAGTCACAGCTTTATATATAATGAAAATCCATTGGAATATATTCAAAAAATATTTCTCCATGTCATAATGTACAAGTAGAGATTTTTTTCTAATTTTTTATTTATTTTATTTTATTTTTATTTAATATTAAACTCATTTCCCCTGAAATCAAAAGTTGTATTGAAAATTGAAAGTAATGGAAGGCAGCCCAGGGGTTATGAGGAGAGAAAAATTAACACATATCCAAATAAGGTGTAATTATTGGATTCTTCCTCCTTTCCTTTCAAACCGACTTTTCGGAGGATTCTTCCTCTTCTTCAGTGTTTCAAGGGATCAATGAAGGAAACAAATAAAATCTATCCTTCCTCTCTCCACAGCAGTGTTTAAAACTTTTTCTTCCTTAGAAGAAGCATAGAAAAAAAATTGTTTTTCTAATGATATGTGTTAATTTTTTCTTTCTCACTACCCCTGACCTGCCTTCCATTACTTTCAATTAAAAGTTCTACCAGTCCGTCTCTCTCATGTGCACATAAAGTTGTATTGCAATTTTAATTAGATGGTTATTTTGAATATGGTTGAAATTTTTGTATAGTCGAATATGTTTTAGTAGAATATCTTTGTAAAAATCTCATTAAGTAAAACATGACTAAACATTTTTAAATTGCTTTGACCAACTTTCTTTGTATTCTTAACATTAAATTAAAGTCGGTTAAAAAATTAATGAAGCTTGAAATTATATACATAAATTATATAACATATCACTACATGGGCGTCCGCAGAAGAGTAAGACGATACACATGCCCCCCCCCTCCTCTTGAGAATCAAATAAGAAATTCTATAACAACCCTGACTTCCGGCCCGGACTCACTAAACTATGTTGAATTTACCATATGTGCTTTTGTATTTAATCACTAATGTATTAAATAAATAAATAACAGGGTCACCGTAGGTTTAATCTTATATAAATGTCGACCTTTGTTATCCTTTTCCCACATTTCTTGCCATAACTTCAATGTTTTACATTTTTGGTCTACTAGGAAGTCAGACCATATAATTTTTTCATTTGATGTTGTAGGAAGTTTACTGGCTTGCTTGGCCTCATAATCAGAGATTGTGTTAAAAATGATTTAAAACAATTAACATTCCACGCAAAGCTATTACATCAATTTCAAGAATGAGGACGGGACACTCATCACTGAAGATACACCTGCATCGAATTGGAGTGGTGGAGTCCCCATTGTGTAGGTGTGAACTTACCAGTGAGGGGCTCAATCATGTGCTTCTTGAATGTGATCTGAACAACAAGTGGACACAAATGCTATACTGTGAAATCAACGAAAGTGTGAAATTCCCAATAAATAGTGATTATCTTTTGCAGTGAAAAAGTTGTTATGGGTCTTCAGAGATTTGTACTAAGGGCTAGTTTAAATATTTAAAATTGTATATACTCATGTACTAAATCTACATTATATTTATAATTAATTAACCTTAAGTTCTAATGAAATGTATACATACTTAACTAAATAAAATAATACAAAGAAAGTGATTGGCTAAATGGTTCAGACCAAAAGCCAGGAAGGGGAAAAATAAATAAACAAATAAATAAATAAATCTTTATTACTCGACCTGCTTGGAGGCACAAGTCCTCGGTGGCTAGTTCAACGAAACATCAATACAAATCATCTACAGAAATTAATAAACATAAATAATAAACATAATTATTATTATTATTATTTTTAATGGGAATGATGAGAGAAGGAGTTACACCAAAAGGTGTATCCCCTAAAGGCCTGGGTTAGGCCCTCCATCGTGAAAACAAGAAGAGGGAATTTTATGGGGTGAGCAGGAGTCAGATGTATCTGTGGATACGGGTCTTAAACAGCCTGAAGGTTATTAGTGTATTCTACTTGTGAAAAATACTCAACAAATTAAATATTTAAATAAAAATTAAATAATCTATTATAATTATTTGTTTCCAGGCTTTTTGCACCCCTGGAGATTTTTCTGTGGACGTCCGTGCATCTCTGAATTGTAAGGATAATGATTTGAATAGTTGAAAATCCAACACTACAGGGTCATATAAACAAAGAGATGGAATTAGAATAAATAATGAGGAAGGTCACAAATGCATTGCATGATAGGAGAGTAGGGGTGTCATACTGACGCAATGACGAAAGGAGTTAGCTATCGCATGCTGTCAGGTCCCCACCCACCCCTTTACGATAAAGTTAAATAAGATGCCGAGGAGAGCCCTTATAAGGCCTTAGTGCTGAGCACGCCACTCATAAGGCCTCTCGGTCACTGGGTGACTCGTGTTATCAGACTGTCAGCCGCTTTTGAAAATCAATAACAGCCATTAACTTGCCAAGAGGGTTGCGTTTCAATCTCACCCCAGTAAAAGGGTTCCCGGACAACGACATCCATGTAGAAAAGCGATCCCTGACAGACTTGTGGGCTCAATGGTTAATAAAGATATCTGCACCTCTCAGCCCTACAAAAAAAAGTTTTAAGAGCCAAGAAATAGTGAATTAGGACTTCTTCAAAAGTGAAAAGTTTGTATATCATAATAATCCTGACACTGCAAGAACATAATAAGTACTTCGTATAACCAATAAAGAAAAACCACAGCATATACCAAACATTCAAAACCCCTTCGCGATTAAACTAGATACAAACGTGAACAAATGCATTCGCCAATTCGTCTATGTCTATGACTTTTAGAGCAGTGCTTCTCAACCGAAACAATACCGAGTACCTCTAAAATTCCTGATTGGTTGACCAATGGTTGAAGAATACCATCGTTTTTTAAAAAATATAGCCACTCGTTTTTATTTGAAAAAACTTATTATCTAAATCAGGGCTGTCCAACCCGCGGCCTTGCACTGCAATGAATGCGGCCCAACATAAATTTATAAACTTCCTTAATACATTGAGATTTATGTATATGCAGTTCCTGGAAAAGACATACCAATTTGGCCTGATAATTTTGTTTCTCTAAAATAAGAAATCTACCTAAAAGTTTTCGAAAAATATGGGCTAATTTGAAATTTTGAATCTGGACTAAAATTTAAGATTTTCGTAAAAATATCAGTCTATTTTCGACCCCATTTTCATTATATGTATATAAATTTTTTACCTGCAAACTTTCTGACACATTTACCTTCAAAACTTCAACACTTATTCTTGATCTATTCCTGCTTGTCTTCGGGATCTTTCGAGATTCTTATAGGAGCCGCATCTTCATGGGCCTCTTCTTCCATTCGATAGCATAAAAAAAATTATTTGCGGCCCGAAACATTTGTTTTCTTCAAATGTGGCCCAGGTAAGCTAAAAGGTTGGACACTTCTGATCTAAATACACACTCAATCGATTATATGGTACATACATATTTTTATTTACAATCCAATTCAAAATTCAAAAAAGTCTTCAGCAACGAATCTCATTAAAAGGGATTAATGAATTATTTTAGAAGATCATTTTATTTTTTATAAAATCCAAACAAAATAATAACTCATGTCGTGTCTTAAAAAAAAAAAAAAAAAACATTTTTAGTTTTCAAATATTCAGTATTTGAGTACTGATTTTTCTTTTCCTCTGTTTTTAGAAAATAAAGACAAACTAACTGATTTTTTTTTATTTTCATTGAAATAATTTTGAAGCATAAAAAAACTTTCAAATTATCTGATGCTTTATCTTTTTTTTCGAATTCACAGAACTGAGAAGAAATGATGAAGAAAATGGTCCATTCTCTTAGACCATATATAAGATATAGACACGCCCTCTGCCACTCTCCACACAGAGTAAAGTGAGGCCAACATCAACTAGAGAACGTGACGTCATCAGCAGGCAAGAACAACGAGAATAGCATGGGCGCTATAGGAATTATTATACATTGAGATAAATTTATCGTAGTTTAGATTATTTATTTTGGATTCCAATAATCGCAAATTAATATTAAATTAATATACCAAAATATTTATTTATTTTTTTAACAAAATGTTTTATTTAAATTACATATTTTACAATAATTCGGGCATCGAGCAACACTCCCCTCCATGTCCATATATATACAACAATATATTTTATTATTTTAATCAATTGTAGGTTACCAAAATATTTATTAATTTCGAATGCTAAATCAAGTAAATAATTATTCCTTTTAAATACAGTTTTTTGAATCAATTGAGGGAACATTCAACCAAGTTCATCATTTGATTTTACCAAATATTTTGTCAGTATAAAAATCGTAATTAAAGTAAGTCGAAAAAAATTCGCAATATCATATTTATTAATGAAAAATATTTGAAAAATTGAGTTTTGAGAATTCGATATATTTAGGGGTGAACCCATCATCAGGAGTCAAAGAAAACTGAGTTTGGGCTCACCCCGAAATATATCGAATTCAAAACTCAATTTTGTTTTATTTCTTTTTTTGTCAAACCTACCTCGCATCTTGCTCAAGTTTTATTATTATAATAAAATCATTGATTACTAAACAAAATCATTTTAGTAAATTTACTCCTTATCCTGTTCGAATCTGTGTTTAAACATTCTCCTTGGTGTTATAATCTTATGTTACAATAATAAAAACTAATCATTTTAATCAAATTAATGATATGATTTGATTCAATATCATTATCGTACATATGTTCTTTGTATGCTTCAAATACCGAGTCCCGAACATTACCCATAATAGATATTATTAATTTGGTGATTAAATTTTTAAATAATAAATTAAATAAATTAAATATATCGAATTCTCAAAACTCAATTTTTCAAATATTTTTCATTAATAAATATGATATTGCGAATTTTTTTCGACTTACTTTAATTATGATTTTTATACTGACAAAATATTTGGTAAAATCAAATGATGAACTTGGTTGAATGTTCCCTCAATTGATTCAAAAAACTGTATTTAAAAGGAATAATTATATACTTGATTTAGCATTCGAAATTAATAAATATTTTGGTAACCTACAATTGATTAAAATAATAAAATATATTGTTGTATATATATATGGACATGGGAAGAGAGTGTTGCTCGATGCCCGAATTATTGTAAAATATGTAATTTAAATAAAACATTTTGTTAAAAAAAACAAATAAATATTTTGGTATATTAATTTAATATTAATTTGCGATTATTGGAATCCAAAATAAATAATCTAAACTACGATAAATTTATCTCAATGTATAATAATTCCTATAGCGCCCATGCTATTCTCGTTGTTCTTGCCTGCTGATGACGTCACGATCTCGAGTTGATGTTGGCCTCACCAAATCGACACCAGGGCGTGTCTATATCTTATATGTTCTAAGGTTTTACCCTTTGTCAACTTTTACAAAGACTTTACCAACCGGCGACATACAACTGACCCTAAAAGTCCTATCCTATATTTCTCATTTCTCTGGAAAAAATTTAAATCTAGGTCCTCGCCTTCTCTTTATATTTCCAAAGCAGAGAACTGATTAGATTTTGGAATTTCGATGAGCTTTAAAAAACTTCTGGTTCAAAAATGCAGAAAAAATCAATTTTTGAATAGATTTTATTGAGATTTAAGGCAAAGTATTTATAATATGGATTAGGCATAAATGAACAATTTATATTTAATATTATTGTTAATTACTTATAAATTCGTAAATAAACTTTCGCTTTTTTATTATTTAATAAATATATTATGGGTGAGCAATTCTTTTATTATAATCTGATCGAGGAAAATTAGTAAAAAGAGCGCAGAAAGAATTATCTCTCTTCCCCTACAGCTAATAACGTATTGCAAAAGGTGCCATTATATACAATAAGACTAGATGACCTGTTTCAGATTTTTAGGGCCAGTTGTATGTCAGAGAATAATTTCTATTATTCTAGGAACGGCCTTTTGACTCAGGTAAAAAATATTAAATCGAAGTTAATATAAGATTTAAATATACATATTCCTATATTATTCCCAGAAACTGCAAATAACTTTACTTTTTCCCATAATTTTGATTAAGTTACATTTAATACTTTAGAAATTATTAATCCAACCATCAATTAATAAAATAAATACTGGTAATAAATTAATTATGCAAAAGGCTTTTATTTTTTTATCAACCCCGTCTTTGGAAGTTTAAAGGGCAGCGATTCCATGATGCGCTTAGGCAATGCGCTAAATATGTACTCTTAAAAAAAACATCTGCATATAAAAAAGTTTACAAAATTCAAATTATACAAATATTTTCTTTTAAATTAATTATCTATCTCTTTATATCGGAAACTAGAGATATTTATTAAGTGAATGTCATCTGGATAGTTGATAAGAAGAAACTCAATCATTCATAATGTCGGAGGATTTGAATAAAAAAACTGATTTGGTTGAATCGAATAAAGGTTATTTATCAATCATTTTGTGCTTATTCATATTAATATTAGGTATATTTCAAAGGAAAGGAACAATAATAAGTGTAATTGAGTGGATATTGATGAGGCAGTCCAAAAAAAGAAGATAATTTATACTATCTTTTTATTCATAAACCGACGTTTCGGAGGCTATTCCCTCCTTCTTCAGGGTTTTGAAAAGTCATTGAAGGAAATCCAATGCGACATTCCCCTCTGTCTCCTCTTTCAGTGGCAGTAACAAGAATATATTGTATTTCATTCTCAGCAGAATTATATTGTAGTATTACTAGCGATCCCTTATTTGGGAACTAGAATCGTTGAGTGAATTTGAGGGGGTTTTGCTATAGATATAGACAATGCAACTCTCACCCGATTTTTCACAATTCACTGCCTTCTTCCATTTGTTGTCACCGCCATGGTATTAATCCATTTGCTCTTTCTTCACCAAACAACCCTTGGCGTTGAATAGCAACATTGACAAGGTTCCCTTTCATCCTTATTTTTCTTCCAAGGACAGTTTCGGATTCATTATAACCTTATTTTTATTGAGAACGGTTTCACTGTTATCACCTTATGCCTTGGAGGACCATGATAATTTCATTCCTGCTAACAACCCCCTGGTAACACATGTACACATCCAACCCGAGTGATATTTCCTTTTCACCTACGCAATCTTACGATCCATCTCCAATAAACTAGGAGGGGTTGTGGCCCTGGTCATATCTATCGTTATTTTGTTTGTCTTGCCATTTTTAAAATCTTCTCGAGCACAAGGAATCGAATTCTACCCTTTAAAGTCTTTTTTGATCCATAGTTACTATTGTTATTCTGCTCACTTGAAACGGAGCTTGTCCCGTTGAACGCCCTTACATTCTTACAGGCCAAATCTTAACGGTTCTTTACTTCTCCTATTAGCCCTTCAATTATTTAATCACCAAGCTTTGGGATTCATGACTTCACCCTCATTAATACTAATCGTCTAGTTTAACATAAAACTTTTAATATGAAATCAAAAAACAAAATTTCAACATCTTAACGATTTACTCGATCTTAAGTTTCTCATTATAATTCTGCTGAGAATGAAATACAATATATTATTGTTACTGCCACTGAAAGAGGAGAATGTCGCATTGGATTTCCTTCAATGACTTTTCAAAACCCTGAAGAAGGAGGGAATAGCCTCCGAAACGTCGGTTTTTGAATAAAAAGATAGTATAAATTATCTTCTTTCTTTGGACTGCCTCATCCATATCCACTCAACTTCACTTATCAGTCAGTCTCCAAAAATTACTCCAATCTTAATAATAAGTGTTATTAAATCATCAATTGCGATGTCTCGCTTTTTTATTACATTCAAAACCCGAGTGCATAGACACCTACGTCTACACCCTCTCACTTAATCAACTTTCCCTTCTCTTCGGTAATGCAAGGGTCTTTCGAGATCCATAGGGGCTGCATCTTTACTGGTGCACCCCTTCTTGCATTCGATTGCATTAAAAAAAAAATTACATCTTCCTCAGTCTCTTGATAAATTTTTTCCTAAACACTTTGTCAGTTCATTTAGCCTTGCCATTCACTTATAAAACATAAATAGAGATTTTAACACATATGTATTTAGAGAAGCCACAGAAACTTTACAAAGTCACTGCACACTCTCAAGAGCCTGAGAAAGCTGTAATAAAAAGCGAAACGTCAACTGAATAAATGGGGCTCTCAAAATTTAGTTAACTTTAATGCAAACAAGACTCAATGTTGTCTAATTTCTAGGCGCGAAAATAAAAATTTCCCTGATATTCACTTCGATTCGAATACCCTGAAAATGTGTGACAGCCTATCCATGTTGGGCGTCTCTGTCGCATCTGACCTGTTGGAATGAACACATCTCCTCTGTGGCGAAATCTGCAGCAAGGAAGATTGGCCACTTATTCAGATCCAAGCGATTTTTCACGCCCCTACATCTTCTCACCATTTACAAGGCCCAAATCTGCCCCTATCTCGAATATGGCTCTCATCTGTGGAGAGGAGCCTCTAAATATTCTCTTGCTACCCTGGATGCAATTCAGAAACGAGCCGTCAGGCTAATTGACTATTCTACCCTCACCGACACCCTCGACTCGCTAGCTCACCGAAGAAATGTCTCTGCCCTTTCCCTTTTCTATAGATACTATCATGGCAGTGCTCTGATGAGATAAAATCAATAATTCCCCCAAAGCATGCTTTGCGCATGCTTGCGTTTTCCCGACTCCCAATACTCTTTCGCGGTCAAATTAGAAAAGTGCCGGACCACTTCGTTCGCCAATACATATATCCCTATGACTTCAAGGAACTGGAACTCTCTCCCAGCCTCCATCTTCCCTGCGCTTATAATCTTCAAACCTTCGAAAACCCGAGTGCATAAACACCCTGCGTCTCCACCCTCTCCTTTCTCTTCGGTAATGCAAGGGTCTTTCGAGATCCATGGGGGCTCAAATATATTACCAATTTTATTAATCTTAGATGATTTTCAGATGAGAAAAACCCATCTTCAGTTATTG
>JALMQS010000074.1:13842692-13897416 GCA_024734495.1 Forficula auricularia
AAAAAAAGTCTAAAAATACTGACAAAAATAGATAATCAATTTCTTCCTTTCTCATGGAGTAATATTCGGACTAGAAATAAAAATATTGAAAATGACAATTTAAATAAAATCCGAAAACTTTAAGCGCTAAATTCAGAATATCAGGAGGAATGCCACAATTTTCAGTAGAAGTTGATCCATCAGGTTGTTTAAAATACTGAGATTGGTAAAATAGGTTAAATAAATTTTTTTATTATATAGATCAGGGTTTCATAAGCTGTGGGACGCGACCCCAAAAATGACGCGCACGAGTTGCCCACATTTGGGCACGGGTCAACCCGTCCGAAGTGCAATGGACAGGTCTCGCCAAGAGGGAACCTCCTTCATGATCATGGTGACCCCTGCGCCAGGTAAGTATTATAAAAAAAAGTAAGATATTGCTGAAGATTATGGAGAAAATTGAGCTTACTGACTTATGGATATGAAGCCTGGATGATTGGAAAGTTAGAAAAGGACAATGGAGGCCTTTCAAATAACAAACTAAAGAAGAATGACGAAAATTAAATGGATCGATAAAATTACCAATGAGAAATTCCTCGGTAGGTTCGGAGAATATGAGAAGAGCTTAGATATGACACATTTTGAGGCATAGTGGATACTGAGCGATCTTTTAGAGCTTGGAGAGAAAAAAGGTGGAGAGGAAGACACATATTTAGAACATTTTTCACAGATAATGAAGAATATGGGATTTGAGTGCTGTGCATAAATAAAAGACTTTGCATTGGATAGGGAGTTAGATGCTAGTAATTTTGTCAATCCAGTCTTAGGGCTGCGTATGATTTTAAGATCATTCTAGACGGAACGTACAACAAATTACGAGTGAACGGTAAGTTAGACCTTTAGCACTAATACAGAATATATATTCGATTGACACCCAGGAATGCGGATTCTGCACTCTAAAAACTGAGGCATCTTACCAAATTATTTGTGGTGCGGCGTGTAGCTACTTCCAAGACAACGTTCTGCTTAATCAGAGTGACGAAAAGCATTGAAACAGTGGTAACCAACTAAATGCTCACTTTCAACTAAATATAATGAATTCACAGAATCATAAGCGCTAAGCCGAGAAAATAGAGATCGTCAATGCTAGGGAGAAATTTAATATATTTTTTGATGAATGTTTTGATAGAATGTGGGACTTTTAGAAGATTAGACCCAACTTTGAAAATTGGGGGGTAGATGACCCCCTATAGGGATTCAACCTTATAACCCCATTCAGGTCCCACTGTTGAATACTTCTATTTTGTTGGCGTCGGGGGTGACTGTAACGTGAACCCACCACGGGCTGATGGAAAGTAACCAAAGTCAAGCTTTTCAAGGGTTGGCTTTGACCGTAGGGTTGGGAGTATATTTTACTGTCTTGCAGGGGTACGAATACGTGGAGGCCCCTTTCTCGCTAGTGGAATCTATTTATGGAAGAACTTTTTTTGCTTTTGTAATAATGTTTTTATGGTTATTGTTGGATTTGGAAATTTAGAAAAGTGGTATTGAGTCTAAAGGATGCGGATGTTCGAGTCAAACCAGTCTTAGGATGATGATGATGATGATGTTTATTTTGTATTGGAAGAAATAATAAGAGAAATGCGATTTTTACACTTACAATTCGCCGGTAGAAGTAGCGAATTGTTGTCCCTTCCACTGTCCGTTGAAAACCCGAAGACAAATCACCACCATCATTAGACATTGAATCAATTGGAAATCCACGCGAAGTTTCCTATTCAAAATATAAGGGCCATCTGACACATGTCCTTAGTTGAGAATTTCTATTTATAATCTCGTGATACAAAGAGAAAAAATACCGTTTTAGCCGACAGAGGGTGTTAGTGGCGTCGCATTCACAGTTTACTGAACTGAACTAATCACTTCGATCTTCGCGAAAGGGCGAACAGGTTTATTTAGAATTCAGATATAAATATTTTCACATTTCTCTCAATAAAAAGAATTTCAAAAGAATAGGCATAGATTATACGTCACTCTTAGCATACAATCAAATTTCGCCCTGATGTGAATGAAATCTATTATAGTTATATATGTAATAAATGAATATACTTTTATAAAAAAATCAGAGCCAATGATCCGAATTCATGATCCTTTCACATCAAGAATATAACTTTTCTAAGACATCCATTTTTGATAAAATTTATCTACAAAAGGACATCACTTGGAAGGCTAAACGGGCGAAGTTTGCAGGTAAGGCAAAGTAGTGAATTCGGTTATTTTTATTGATTTTGAATATTTGTATTTATCCTAAAACGTGAAAAAATCATTTCCAAGATTTTTTTCCTTACTGTAGGTATTTCTGGATTCCGATCAATACACACCCACGTCCAAAATAAGAACGGGGACTGCAAGAATGTTAAATTATTTAATATTTGTATTTCAAAAACGAACAAGTGATTACATTTCGTGTTCTGAAACTTCCGGTTGAAAAATGAATAAAATATGTATATTTTTTTAGATGTTCTTCACTAGTCCTTATGGGGAAAAGGCATAAATTAATATGAATCAGATGTTTTAAGAAATAAATTTGGAAAATATTATTAAATTATGATTTAAAAACAGGCGAAATTATTAAGTTTTGAAAATTTTTACATTTTTCAAAATTCCAGCATCACTACGGTTATTTGCCTCAATATTAAATTTATATTATTTAATTTAAAATGTACTTATTTGTATAATAATAACCATAATTAAAAATAGTTTTAAATATCAAAATTATTATTTTCTTTATTTTTTTATTTTTACTTTTTTTTTATTTTAATGATATCAAAAATATCAAAATTTAACGCCTAATGATACAACCAGCAATTCAGAGCGTTCGATTCGAATGCATAACCGAGAACACACAGGCGGAGCTGTATCTTTCTAATCTCCACCCCCCCCCCCCCTCTTTTTGGTCACTATCAATTCATAGTGAGTCATTTTCATAAGATAAATAGTTTTAACTATCAAAATTATTAGTCAAGTCACATTACACCGAACAATATTTCGAGTCTTATTTTAAAATAGCAAACAAATATCAATGGCTATTTCCTTCCGTGTGATTTTTAACCGACTTCAAAAAAGGAGAAGGTTCTCTATTCAACTGATTTTTTTTTTTTTTTGTGTCATGTACCTCATATCTCCGCCAATTGTGAACGGATTTTGATGATTTTTTCGCATTGGGTTCATTCGTATTGGACCTTTTTTGTTATGTACGTACACGCATAACTTCTTTGTTTATGGTCCGATTTCGATGATTCTTTTTTTATTGGAAAGGGGGTACCTTAGGGGTGGAAATATATTAATTTGGTCAAGTTCTGATAATATGATCAATGATAAAATAACGGAAATCTCAAATTCTTATGTGCAAATAATCGAAATTATAATAAATAAAATCTTTTATTAAAAAATCTTAAAACATTCATTTAAAACCTGCAAACGTTTCGAGATAATTTCTATGTTTATGAATTGAATTTTATTATCATTTTCTGATTCATTCGCCTGACGCTTTCTCTTACGAGATGCATGCAAGGTATTATATTAAGTCACTATTAATAACATCACTAATAAAAAGAGAAAAATAAAAATAATTTTTATAAAAAAAATAAAACCGACTTCAAAAAAAATTAAATGCAACAAATAAAATAATAATAACTTAACAATCAAATAAAATACCCTAAAATGTATAAAATAATTATCTTATTTAGTTACAACTAAACGACGAAATATTAACATGAAGTTACTTTTTGAAGTCGGTGCCAAACATATACATACATTATATGAATCGCATTCGACGGATCTTACTTAGTACGTTTGGCGGGTACGCTCGCTTATATAGTTTGTTTGGAACCGACTTTAAAAAGTAATTTAATGTTAATATTTCGTCGTTTAGTTGTAACTAAATAAGATAATTATTTTATACCTTTTAGTGTATTTTATTTTATTTTTAAGTTATTATTATTTTATTTGTTGCATTTAATTTTTTTGAAGTCGGTTTTATTTTTTTTTTTTCATTTCATTTCGCCTATTTTTAAATAAATTTCTCTTAAGTTTATTATTATTTTTTATGTTATTCTTTTTTGCAATTATTATAGGGAACACTATTTCTTTTAAGTAATTTAATGCGATTTAAAATATATTCTGAAATACCCGATTTAAAAAATATATATATACTAGTATATATACACAATTCTTACGCCATATATGATCGCGGGCCCCGGATTGGCCAGCCCTGGTTTGGTAAGTTATAAAGACCCCACTCCCGCCTGAAATAATATAATAAATTTTTCTCCGAAAATGTTCAAACTGTTTTCTAAGAAAGATTCAAATTTTCTTAGAAAATGGTAAGATGGTGTCATCTATTAAATCCGATGGAATAAAATTATATGGCATGGCTATATGTTTAAAATTAGAATCACTACATCGCAGAAATTTTACAATAACAACCTTTAAGTAAAATATTTAACGCGTTTACATATGTCAGAGAAGTTCTCACCTCAGAGGTGAGTCAGGTTGCCCGGATTGCTGTTACTGGCACTCGAGTTCGATTCCCGAGGGGGTGAAAAACAACCCTTCTGACATATATTAAAAATATTCCATTCCATCGGATTTAATAGATGATGATTTAATAAGAAATAAATTATCGTGTGAAATTTCAAGAAAATAGGCTCAATAGAACTAAGTCGAAATTCGATGTTACGATTCTATATTATTCCAAATAGATAAACGGACAAAAAGAGTATCAAAATAAAATAAATTCGCTTAAAAATTAAAACATTTCGACAATTTTAATTTAGCAGAAAGTGTCCTCTAATTTGTAAAGATTCAGTTTTTTCTTCTCTTTAAATTGATTTCGGTGAGAGACATTGTGCTGGATAAAAATGTTGTGAAAACGACAGAAGCAACAAGCATGAAATGAAAAATTAATTTTCTAGAGTAGTAAATGAGAGAACGAACCTAAATGACTTCAAGCTAATAATTAATTAATTTAGACAGGTTCTCTCTTTCTTCCTTTTTTTTTATTTCTATCTAGAAAAATATTTCTATTAATAATGGCGTTATTCAACGAAAACTCGTTTCTCTACGTTTGATTAACGTGGCTCAGGAAGTTCAGATAAAATCAATCAATTTTAATTTAAAATTGAACTCCATTCTATTTACTAATGACAGGGAATAAACATTTGAGAATTTCCAGGATTTTCAACAACGTCTAGAATTCTTTCAATTTATTGTAGTTTAACACTATAGTACTCGTGTGGGTGTAATTTATTCACCATTCTCTTTCTTTCAGAGGTATTTTGAAAAATACTTTCGATCTATTTTAGAATTAACTTGAGACTATTCTGTTTTTGTTATAATTTGACACCTACTCTGCTAACTTTAATAAATTGGACTCTGTACATCACGAGAGTAGTACTATCGAAAAATAGAGTTATACAGGGTGGGGCATAATGATCCACCACATTTTGAAGAGGTATAAAAAAATGAAAAAAATTTACTAAAAAAAAACTGAATATATTTTTGAAAAGAACATAAAATAAATTTTTTTAAAATGTGTTTTAAACATTATATTAGACGAAAAAAGTGGAGGGGCTTGGCCAAAAAGGCTAGAATTTTTATTGTTGACCCTCCCCCCATTTTGGGTGGTTAGTCTTTGCATTTCTAGCCTTTTTGGGGCCCAGAGAATATGTATACAAAATTAGGTTGATTTTTAATTTAAATTAGGTGGAGTTTGGTTGAAAGGGCTAGATTTTCATTTTTGACGCCCTCCCCCATTTTTTGTCTGGTAATGTTTAAAACATATTAAAAAAAAAACATTTCATGCTCTTTTCAAAAATATATTCAGTTTTTTTCTAGATACATTTTTTCATTTTTTATACCTCTTCAAAATGTGGCAGATCTTTATGCCCCACACTGTATTCATCATCATTGAGTATACAGTCCTAAGACTGGTTTGATGCAACAATCCGTCTCCACTCGACTCTGTCCCCCGCCAGCTGTTTGACCTCTCTAAATGTCTGGCATCCCATATCCCCAATTACTTGGTTGAAATATTCTAATCTGGGTCTTCCCCTTCCCCTTTTCTTTCCCACCTCCCCCTCCAAGATATCCCTAAGCAGTCCCCCATGTCTCAGTGTGTGCCCCATCATCTGACCTCTTCTCTTCTTCAGACTTTTCCACAAGGTTCTTCTTTCTCCGATTCTTCCAAGAACTTCTTCATTTGTAATTTTATCCATCCATTTGATATTCATCATTCTTCTGTAGCACCACATTTCGAAAGCCTCTAATCTCTTTCTCTCCGCTTTTCTAATTGTCCAGGTTTCACACCCTGTATTACTATCACTTATATCATTTCTATTTGTCCATAATAAGGCCAGCTTCATTGAAAGAATCGCAAGAATGTTAAATCGAATATTATTATAATTAGCAATTTTTGTCATAGAGGTCTACATCGATTTTTGATTAAATATAAAATTTTGTAGAATTTTATAATTTTAAACAATATAGGTATCTTAGCTATAAATGAACTCTTATTTATAATGTCATTATTTCTAGATATTCGTTATATTTAAGCGTGGTGATCAAAATTTGTTTCAAGTAGCTAAGTGCGTTAACCGTGTTCTGAGTAATGTTTTGAAATGTGAAGGAAAATCATTCTTAACCAGTGTTTTAGCTTTTCTGTCTGAATTCCTACGATAGTTGTAGAAAATAGATTCTGGGGCCAAAATATTCCTATTGATTAAATTGTGGGCTCTCTAGTATTAGAACTTCCGCTTCGAAAACGTAGAAAATGTGTTGATATTTTTGAGATTTTCACGCTTTGCCATGGAAACTCTACCCCCTAGATATTTGTGGCAGGTCGATCCTCCTCCATCCCTAACTCTCTGCATAATTTACGAAGAGGTTACTGTTTTTTCACTTATTTAAGCATGGTCAAAAATCCTAAATACTCCAGAAGTAAAGAAGTAGGTACTCCCAGTGTCAGTAGAGGCACTTGCCCCGGGTGGCACTCTGATAGGGACTGCAGATTTTAGAAAAAATTATAAAAAGATTTATAACTTCGATCTTATGAACGCGGCTTTAAGATAAAAAAAAAAATGAAAAAAATTAGCTGTAAGACTAGGAAAATTAAATTTTAATTTTGTTAATGTATTTGATTTTTATTTCTAATATATTATAGAAGCCTGTACAATGTGATTTTTATGTAATCAAAAGTATTGCAATTATTATGTATATCTATTATTTTTTAATTAAATAAATGAATACTTATTTTTATTTTATTTATTCTTAATAAAATTGATGTTAAATATGATTTTGTTCAGTGAACAAACTATTTATTTCACAATATTCAGTAATTTCAATATTTTTTTTATGATTTTCAACAAATAATAAATTTCCTTAAATTTATATTTAAATTAAATATTAAATATCCTTAAAGTAATTATATCGTTTTTGGATTATAACTGAATATTGACTACTAAAACATGTTTTACCATTAAATATAGATTCTCAAAATTTTAAGGTTTAGGGTAAAATGAAATTTTATTGAAAATTGTTTGTATGAATGGTTGAGAGGGCGGCAAATGTGGCATCTGACCCGGGCGGCGCTACGCCACTGCCCACTGTGAATGCTAAAAATTAATTTCAATGAGGGTGTAGTTGTAAATAAAATTCGTCTGTCGCACACATCATGTTTTTTACTTTACCATACAGGGTATGGTCAAGTATTGTAATCGTGCATGACAAAAGTGGTTTTTTCCTTCTTTTTTTCAAAATATTTCAAAAACGGCTTAAATTATTTTGTTTAAAAAAATTGAGCAAAACCATGGCATTTCGCTCTACAAAAAAATTCTAATAAGTTAACATCGAGAAAATTATATTTTTTGAGATAATAATTGTTTTGTCAAAATGTCTGTTAGTCTGGTTGTTAGTCTGTGCTTTACCAAATTTTTGTGGACGAGCTAGCTCAAAAACAAGAAACCAAATTTCACACGTAGTTTTGGTGTGTTGATATTAAGAGCTGATTATATTTTGGTGCATATCGACCCACAATTTAGGGGGGTGGAGGGGGGGTTAAAAATTAAAAATCTGAGCCATTTGAGCAAACTCAACCAAATTTTGTATACATAATCAGAGGGACCCCAAAAATCTAAAAATTCAAAAACTAGCCTCCCCTACATGATTATAAATAATTTTATTAAATATTAAATATAAGTGAGGGGCCAGGTTGAATGGTAAAGTCAAGTGTATGGGCACATCAGAACACGTCAGCTTATTTTACATTATAATATTTAAGGCATTATTTTAGTGCATAATATAAGCACAGAGTCTATTTATTTGTTAAAAGAAAAATAGCTCTTGTTCGTTTTAACTGTGGAACAGGCATTGTTGGAATGTTGGAATGATTTGCAAAATGACAGTGCGGACAACGTGGAGGAGGATAAATAAGACTGATAAATATTTCTCGTGATAGCGAGAGCGGAAAGGCAGAAATCGAGTTCGGAGAAGTGTCTGTCCTTCAAATGGAAGAGAATGCCCCCCTTCCGCATCGCTTCTCGATCCACTGACGCCCACCTTTGGTGAATATCCACCACCGCACTCCACACTGTATGGGCACATCAGAACACGTCAGCTTATTTTACATTATAATATTTAAGGCATTATTTTAGTGCATAATATAAGCACAGAGTCTATTTATTTGTTAAAAGAAAAATAGCTCTTGTTCGTTTTAACTGTGGAACAGGCATTGTTGGAATGTTGGAATGATTTGCAAACAAAATGACTTGATTGGACAACGTGGAGGATAAATAAGACTGATAAATATTTCTCGTGATGGCAAGGCGGAAAGGCAGAAATCGAGTTCGGAGAAGTGTCTGTCCTTCAAATGGAAGAGAATGCCCCCCTTCCACCTGTCCTTCTCAATCCACTGACGCCCACCTTTGGTGGATATCCACCACCGCACTCCACACAGGATAACCGGACAATGGCCCTCGGTTATTGTTCTCGATCACAATTCCATCGATCCACCTTCATGCAATATTTATTTGCAAAACACATTCCTTATGTTTAACTTATAAAGATCTCTACTTTCTTTTCTTAATAGTAGCTAAAATTCATTCGCTTATGCAGAATTTCAATGATGGCCATACAATTGTCATGATTAAAAAGACTAGGGACTTTTTTGAATTTTGAAAAATGTTATATTTTTCAAAATACAAAAAAAAAAAAAAATAGTATTTAAGGACTTTCCTTAATAAATCGATTTTCTTACAATTCTTTTAAAACTTTGAATACACATATTTATAAGTGTCCTTTATACGTAGAAATTTTTTTCAATAGTCCTTGCGGCACTAAATTTGTAAATATTGATCATTGAAATTTACATATTTAACACGCAAACCCTATCCCGATGGATGTTAAAGCGACTTTTTCATTAGATAACAATAGTAATGTTCTTGAAATCATTTTGAAAAACTGACAATAATTAACTGAAGATATAAAAAATATTTTTCTGTTAAAATAATTGTATCAAGCGCTACTCGTTTTGTTTGAAAAATGTTAAAAGTTAGGTACTTTTGATGGTTTTCATTTTTTCTCTCATGGCATAGCAAGTGAGAGATGGCGACTTGGCAACGTCGTATTATAATTACTCAATTTTTCCATATCTAAAAAACTTCTGCAGCTGGTGCATTTGAGATTTTTAGCTAATTATCTCAACCTAACCATACTGTTCTCATCTGGAATTTCGCATTGAGCTGTTTCATGAAGTTTTTTTTTTTTTTATTCTTTGTCTTTTAGCGTCGGTAAGAATGCAATGTTGCAAGATCCAAAAACGATGCAGTGAAAATATTTTTTCCTTTCTGCGCATGAGAGAGTATGGGAAAGAGCGAACTGCATCTGAGCTATATTAGGGAATTATTGGATATAAATACTTGGTAGGTTTCACATTAAGATATAAAAAAATAAAACGAATTTATTTTTGGAGAATCTTTCAAAATGTTTCACCAAGTACCAACACCAAATTCCTTAAAAACTATATTAGGGAACGTTAATAATACAAGGATGTCCAACCTTTTGGCTTACACGTGCGCTATTTGAAGTAAAAACAAATTCCTGGGCCCGCAGATAAAATATCCTAATTCTATTGATATTTTTTAATAATAAAAAAGAGTTAATAATGTAGAATAATGATATCCTCCATGACAAAGTAGCAAAAATATATTAAAAATATATAACAGGAATAGTAGGGAATTGGATAAAATTAAAAAAAAAAAAAATTTTAAGAGCCAGTCGAAATTGGTCAATTTATTTTGACTTCCTCAGTGGCTACAAAACTGACGAAACGTCTGGCCCATTTTAAAAACTATGTTTTTAATTTTATCTAATTCCCTACTATTCCTGTTATAATTTTACTAGTGATACGAATGATGTAACATTATCTTAAAAATACTTAATCAAAATATGACATAATTGTGATTATTTTTTTAGAAATCTTGATATATATTTTTTCACATTTCCTCCAAAATCTAAATCCCTTTTATTTTTCGAAAAATTTTGGGAAGATGCTTTTATTTTAAAACAAAACATAGGTCAAATTGTATCAGATATGTTTTCCAGTAAGTACATATATAAAAATCTTAATGTTTTAAAGAAATTTATAATTTTATGTCGAGCCACATGCGGACCGCGAGCCACGTGTTGGACAGCCCAGATTTAATACAATACACGGCCATGCATTGAATGTTTCATTCAGTCCGCAGAAAATTTTTACAAACAGTTTGTAGAAAGATTGTATTTTATCGAGAGTAGAAGAGTTGTTGATTCATAAAGAGAATTCAAGAGATTACTCTCTACTTGATACATGTTCCAAATATTAATATATAATCTATTTTTTTGAGACTATATAGTTTCGAATGTTTGACCTTCATCATCAGTCTTGTAAATAGAAATAGTTTATCTGTTATTTCGTGGGTTCAATTACCCGATGGGTTATTGAAAAATTCGTTTTGTAACTATAGCAAGATAACAAATGATTTTTAAACATATCTCATAATCTCTTTGATGCTGAATTTTAATTACTTTTTTCTAAAGTAAACATAAAATAATTTACACTAACATTTTAGACACCAGAACAAAGTTTCGAGTTTTCGAGATATTATGAATACCTCAATCCAAACTAACAAATAGACAAAAAAAAAATATAATGATTTTTTTCAATGTTTTATGCATTTCTAAACAATAATAATAAAAATATATAAATAAATAAAAATTATTGAGAAAACTTAATACTTCGACCGCTCAGTGGGCTTCTAACGCTAAACGTACAAAATAAACATAGCTAATAAAAAGGTATATTGAGAGATTGTTTATTATATTTTTTGAAAGGCAAATAAACTGATCTTTTTTGTTTTTCTTTCCAGAAGGGTCAATGTATTTGTTCTCGAGAGGGTTTATAGATTTGTAAGCCCAGTTGACTATCTCCAAGGGGTTTAACCCAAGTCTTTTGCAAATACGAGTAGTAAGTACAAGAAATATTCTTTTTTTTATGAATTCAAAGAGATAACTATATTACTTTTTATTCGAATTATATTTTATTTTCGAAATTGTTCAATTTATTTTAGTGTGTTTAGTAGGCTCGAATGGTGAATTGGAAATTGTTACTCAAGATCCCATAGATAATATCTCATCATTTGATAATTCAAAATAAAGATATTTATATGAAAATGAATCAGTAAATTCTCACCCTTGACACCTAACGAACGGAAAGTTATAATTGGTACCAAAACTTTTCTATTTATGATTCAAAGACTAATTAGATTTTGGGACTTCTTTCTTCAGAACTTATGGTTCAAAATTTTTGAATTATATTCTGAGCTTTCTACTCGTTGTCATGAGTAAAATGTATACAAACAAACAAGGTTTTTCAAGAAATGTATTTTCAATAGTTTATTTTAGGTATTTCAATTGAATTTGAGTTTTACCCCACTAGCTGCCTGAAATAGCTCAACTCCCAACTATCTGCAAAATTTACGGAGAAAATACAGAGCTTTGAAAAAGATATCACTTTTTTCTCTAATTAAAATTTTATATTAATTTAGTAGGTATAGTAACCCCAGTCGAAATTTAAGTACTACTTTTATCCCTCAGGCCCGAAATAAAACCGATTTAGAGCACTGTAACCCCTCCTAGCTCCTACAATGAACCCCAAGATCCTACGATTTGCTGTGATGTATAACTTTGAAACCCTAAGTCTGATATTAAAAATGAAGACATACTATTCTCCTCACGAACCCCTTAATAAATTTATATTTATATGAACATCTATATTATTTGCGCTCACTTAGTGACCAGACTCTTGTTTTTCTTTATGTTCCTTTTATTTCATTTTATGTAAACACCCTTTTTCATATTAATAAAACCTTTCCTGCAAATAATATTTGAATTTCTCCATTTGTGCGGGTGTTCTCACGAACACTAATTAAGATAAGTTTTCTGGAGAAATCAGTAATCTCAACTTGAATTACTACGAAAATAGTATGGACACTGATGAACACATCAGTGATTGTGAGTCAGGCAAGTCTAATTTATATTAAAATAAAATTATTTAGTAATTAACCTCAATATTAATAAATTATTCAATTATTATATTGAATTCTTTCTTTTACAGATTCTAACTCTAAAAGTGACGCTGAAGAACGTCATATAATATCTTTATCAGTTATCATTGGCATCTTTCAAACAAGACAACGATCATCATTTTAACATATGCTCATTTTTCGATGATAAATATATTTCATTCCATAAAGTCTCCAGTGAACCACCCGGGTGATTGTCATGTATTTTGATTTTCATCCATAAAGCCTTAAATTACATCTTCATATTCATTCATTTGTATATCTAAATAACAACTTTTGTACATAAATTTTTGCCTTGGGTAAATACCCGGCAATTATGTAAAAAAATAAAGACACTTATTATTTATTTATTTAATATTTTTATTATGATCCAATAGGTTATAGGGGTCCAAAATAGGCCCTAATTTTTATTCCCATCAGAACCTACTTTGAACCCCAAAGTGGTAAAAAGGGAAATTTGGACCGCTGTCCAAAGCCGGACCTATTTTAACATGAACCCACAAGTCCTAAATAAGAACTACCTTAGGAGGCTTAATGTAGGGTTTAAATTTCGACTCGAGAAACTTCGAGAACAGTCAATTGATATAAATCGAACAAACGCATTTACCAACTAATAGTTTATCTTCATTATTTTTAGAGATTTCTACTTCATTCCCGCCTCAATATTTATTGAGACACTCAACCTTCAAACATTCAAGTCCCGACATATAACTACGTAACTTACACCCAACATGTTTAATACATTTTTTAATGTAAAAGAAGATTTCAAGATGTATATTCGTGAGCTTTTAATATAAAAAATTCAAATTTGTCATATTGCAATAAACGTTTCGACAAATTTTAATATCTATTTCAAAATGATTTTACTTTTCTATGAAGTGTGTTGATTTAGTTAATCCTCACTTTCTCTCTCTCTCTTTCATCAATGATATCCCAAGTAACTCCTAGGTAAGCCCCACGTTTTTCTATTCATTCATTGGACTTTCTCCATTCATTCTGCGTCATTTCCAACGATGCACTCATGAAGAGTTAAAAATAGAAAGAGAAAATTAAGATAAGATTAAAAACCAGTTCCATTTATTTAATTTCGTTTGATTCATCAAATGAAACATTGAGGAAAAAGAGTCCGCCCTAATTCTATCACTATTTTCATCATCATTAGCTAAGTGAAAATGAAATATTTAAATTATTTTTTTATTATAAATGGATATTATATATGATGTTGTCGAAATTAGCTGAAAACTAATTTTAACAAAGCCCTTTCGTGTGTTCCACTAGTATTAATTTGTACTAGACATAGGCATCCGGAATTTTTTTTGGAGATATAGCAAAATTTATTCATGTTTCAAGAGGCGCTGGTTCGATCAAATTAGAGAAGTGCCGAACCACTTCATTCGTCAATGATTTATTTATCTTTATCCCCATATTTTTGGGGGCCTCTATCAGCTTAAGAGGACGAACAATTGTCTACCCTTTTCTATTAAAAAAACTCCTTGTTAGTTCACTTTTTCTTCCTTGTTTCGATTATTGTTCCTTGGTTTATTATGAGATTAATGGTGAACAAAATGCTAGGTTGTCACGCCTCATGAACGCCTGTATAAGATTTGTATATAACGTCCCATTACATGACCACATAACCCTCTATTACAATAGTCTTGGCTGGCTGAAGCTACGGACGAGAAGTTTGGAAGTTTTCTCTTCAAACTGTTTCTAGAGAAAAGACCGTCCTACCTATATGATAAATTTACCTTTAAAGGAAATATCATTTCGAGAAATTTAAGAGTTCGGGGGTCTGATCTACAGATACCAATTCATAGCACTTCCTCTTTTTTTTTTTTTTTTTTTTTTTTTTTTTGGCTTTTCGGTCTTGGTAGCCATAAGCCATTTACGATACTATTTATTTTATTTTTAAATTTGTCTCTACCTCGGGGGTCAGATTTTAGCCGGATGCCTCGAGCCGGATTCGAACTCGGGTCCTCTTGGTTAGCTGGAGCACTTCCTCTTATGGCAGGTCTTTTGTAGAACCATCCGCAGGGCTGTGGAATTCCATACCCAGTGAAATAAGGGAATACAGATCGATTGGAGCATTTAAGAGTAAATTTTACAACCTTTTACTGACAAAGCAGAGGTCTGAGTGAGATTATGTGGTGGTGGGTTGATTGCTGGATTTTAGGAGAGTATTTGTATTTTTTCTATTGTTGTATGGTTTAATTTTTCTATTGTTTTGTTTTAATTCTATATTTGTATTGTCTTTTTTACTCCAAGAGGAGAACATCCTCAGAGCATTCAATAAATATTATTATTATTAATTAACAGGAATAGCAGGGAATTGGACAAAAATTAAAAACAGAGATTTTATTGAATGGGCCAGACGTTTCGTCGATTAATTTCGACTTCCTCAGTGGCTCATTCTATCACTCTTTGAGCCACTGAGGAAGTCGAAATTAATCGACGAAACGTCTGGCCCATTCAATAAAAACTCTGTTTTTAATTTTTGTCCAATTCCCTGATATTTCTGTTAATTAATGCTTATTATGGATACGAGTGATTTACCATTATTATTATTATCTTCTAGGGACTGGAACTCTTTCCTTGGCTTCCTCTTTCCAAAATCTTACACTATTCAATCTTTCAAGACCTGGGTGGACATTTACCTTAGTCTTCAACTTTTCATTTGACAAATGACTTCTAGGCGATTGCACTATAAAAAGACAATCGTTTTTCTTGTAAATGAAACTTAAGTTATTACAAAGTAGTCATTTCGAGATTTAAATAGAAAAATTTTAATGAAATCTAGAACTAACAAACATGCTGAATTCTAATTGAATGACAAGCTATTGCTAGTTAATACTGGCAAAAAGTCCTGTTAAGGTAGTTTTTTCACCATGTGGGTTTTCTTAGGATTTTTTTTAAATTTAGACAGATTATTATTTAAATACTTCTGCATTGATTAGTGGCAAAACGAAATTTATGAACAAAATAGTTCCGGAGATATTAAATTCCAAAGATAGAATTTTTCAGACTCTTATACATTGCACTATAAGGGATATAATGTTTACATACATATTTACATATTTAATTATAATTAATAAACTCTTCTTACCATTGTTATAAAAAACTAAACCAACATTAAACAATAACTAATACATTTTTAAGAAAATTTTGAATCATAGTTACAACACAGTTTCCGAGATAATAATGAATAAATAATGAAAAAAGTATAATGAAAAATTCACCCTAAAAAAAAGCTGACAACAAAGCATTTATTTAACCTAAAAAGTTGGTACTTTAGTAATTTTTTTTGACTTTTTTTCGTTTCAACCATTGTCGCAACAGCTTTCAATTGCTTATTAAGAACTTTTTTGTTTTATAAATCTTTCTTTATAATGTACTTTATCTGACATTTCTTTGATAAAACATATACAAGTTTGGACAGTGTTGCCAGATTTGTCAAACGAGCACGGGATTGGCTAGTACTGGTACATAAACAGCAAAAAGTTTAGGGCTTAAGAATTATGAATCCTTATTGTCTGTTCTATATACTCAAGCATTAACTTTTTGCTAGTATTATCGCGAAACAACTGGCTAAATAAGAAAATCCGCTTGTAACTGAATTTAGATTTTGATGGTAACATATTCATGAAACAGTAACAACCTTGACGAGTTGAACGCATCCGATGTCATATATAGTGGTAGTTATGCAATTAGAGCAAGAATAATTTGTGGTTAGATCAAAGTAACTATAAACTATTGTCTAATTATAGCCGTTCAAGCCGAAGTCGATCGATTTAATTGTATAGCTATAAAAATGTTAGTGGCAATTGATTCGATACTTTTATATTTCACAGATTTATTATACTTAATGAGGAAATAATTAAAAAATAAAAAATAAACAAAAAGTGAAAGTGAAAAATTAGCTATTCATTATTCTAGCTCAGTAATTATCAGGAAAGATTGCTATAAAAGCTATATAAAATGATAAGATATTGTTTAGTAAATTCAAGGGAACTATATAAGACGTAAAAGTAAAAAGGCCATCCTTTGCACTAACCAGCCAAGTAGAATAAACTTATTGTTTATTGAGAAAATTGTTTAGACATACACCGGACAATATTCATTCAACCTGAAATGACCTTGTTTTTCCTTGTCACTTCTGGTTTAGATGCACTGTTAAATAAAATTAATTAACACTGACAACATACCTAATTACGCTTAAATAATCTTCAACTTTTCATATTCGTAATTAAATTGCCATTACTTAAAATAAATTAGAACGGGTGTTTCCATATGAATAGTAATATAGCTAGCATGTATATTATCAAAAAAAGAAAAAGTTGGAAAAATAAATAAATAAATAATGGAAAAAATCGAAATTTATAGATCTTAATGTTTCAGGGACCCCTGAGTCCAAAAAATGTTGTTTTTTTGAAAATCTTTCTACGTGTTTGCGAGTATGGCTGCGATTTTACTAGGGATACAAACATCGTAAAAGAACATCAATGTATCGATACATCGATATATAAAAAAACATCGACGTATCGTTACATAGCCTAGAAAACATCGATGTATCGATTGAATTTAAAAATAATAGTTTTGGAAGCCGTTTCCCTGTCAAACGGTTTCTTTGATGTGTTATTGTTGCTCTAGCATTAGAAAAAATTCGTTCACTAGTTGTTGCTACTATAGGTAAGTATTTTATTGCGTCTATCTTGGAAACTTGGAACTTCGATGTAAAAAACATCGTATAGAAAAACATCAATGCATCGATGGTTGGTAATAGTGAACATCGATGGTAAACATCCATGTTTCTGAAACATCGATGTATCGTTAGCATCCCTAGATTTTACGAATTTACCGATGAACTAATATAATTTCACTGGCTAACTTAGTTTTTTTCCTAAAATACTAGACATGTTTCTGTGAACATATGACACACTGAATCCAGAAATAACACCTATTGGCTTTCCTTTATCAACTCTAGTTTACGAGATATAATATTATTTGGTAAAATATCTGAAAAAGGCTAATTTCACCTATATTTGAATGGTGTTCATTCAGAACAACAATACTTGAAATCAAAACATTTAGTTTTATTATATTGAGAGGAAAATAAAATATCATTCATCGCATGCTTTAAGATTGCTGAGAATTCAATTTCGAATAAAAAAATGTAGTTTTAGTTTTATAGTAAAACAAACAAAGTAAAACTACATTTTTTGAATGAAAAACAAATGAAACTACTACAATTTCATCTGTATTTTTTTCATTTAAAAATGTAGTTTTAGTTTTGTTTTTTTTTTACTATAAATCAAATTCTCATTGAGCTAATAATAAGCCATGTATTGGTTATATAGATAAATAGAACCTTTTTTCAATTAAAAAACTAATTTTTTTGATTTTAAGTATTATTGTTCTGAATTAATACTCTCAAATATAGGTAAAAATTGCCTTTTTCAGAAATTTGAGTAAATCTCACAACTAGAGATGTTGAGATCCGAGAGGTGAACCGCAACCTAATATCGTGTACACATACTTTCACTTCCACTTTCATTTCCAAGTAGAAGACAATAGAATAAGGAGCATTATCTAATGAATTGCAAAATAATTTCACATAATTCCAAAGACGTCTACACCTAATTCAAATTTGAGTAAATCTCACAACTAGAGATGGTGAGATCCGAGAGGTGAACCGCAACCAAATATCGTGTACACATACTTTCACTTCCACTTTCATTTCCAAGTAGAAGACAATAGAATAAGGAGCATTATCTAATGAATTGCAAAATAATTCCACATAATTCCAAAGACGTGTACACCTAATTCAAATCGCGGTTCACCCCTCGGTGAGATCTATCCAAGCCAAGACCCAAAGAAACAAATATCGAACTTTAAAATTAGCTGTTTAAATTTTAATTTGGAATTGAAATATTAAGTATATCACGGGTATGTTATACAGAAATAAATACATTTCTAAATATAATATTTTGTTAAGGGAGAATGCTGTAGGTTCTTGGTGAAACATATTTTAATAAAGTAAAGAAAATTTAAAAAAAAAATATAAAATTCTAGCGAGGTTTAAAATAAAAGACAAGATGCTTAAAAGTCCAGTCAAATTGTGTTTTTATCAGGAAAGTTTTGGAGTAGTTCTGATTTTTTGCATATATATGTTTTTGGGTCGTTAAATCCAAATCTGAGGTCTCCGACCAAAATTTCGTGATGTAACATTGTAGAAAAAAGGTGACAATTTCCATTTTTTGGCGTTTTTTCGCTTATAACTCGAAAACTATCAACTTTTCGTAAATAGTCTCTCTATTCAAAATGAAAGTTCATAAAATTTCCTACAAATTTTTTTCTCCGACCAACCGTTCGGGCTCAAAGGCAAAATCCAAGTTTTCGACATGACTATATATATATTTCGGGGTACGAGCCCATCTTCAGGAGTTCAAAGAGAAATAAAAATTCTAAACAAATTAAATGTGTTGGATGCATAATTCTCTGCTCTCAGAGTAATCTGAGGAAATACTTTTGTAGTCTCCATTTTCGATAATGAACCTGTTTTCACCTTGGAATTTTTTATACTTAAGAGAGAAATAAACATTAAACAAAAATTATAAAGTTTGGACATATAAATGTGCATGAAAAGTCACTTCTATCGACTTTAAGGGTTAATCACGTTTTTTCCCTATTCCATTTTGTTGAACTATCGACCAGAATTATGGAGAGAAGGCGAGGGGGTGAGCAGAGAGTGGACGGGTGAAATGGAACTCAAGAGTTGTTCAGAGTACTGCATTGGTTCTCTTGTCCATGGGACAAGGACCAAAAAGACATTCAATATATTATTATTATTGTAAGCCCGCCGAGCGGCCAGAATATTGAATTGACCAGAAAATTTTTATTTAATTTATATATATTATTTTTATTTTTATTCAAGCTTGAAAATCTCTGAAATGAAGAAAAACATAATTTTTTCTCTCTTTCTATACTAGTGTCTAAAAACAAAAATGAAACTTTTTCACGATTCGTGCTGTTTGCAGTTTAGGCGAATTAATAATTTTAAATAATAAAGTAAAGAAAATTAAAAAAATTTTTAAATATTTAAAAATTTTTTAAAAATATTAAAATTTATTTTTAAATATTAAATTTTTAAAAATATTAAAATTTTTTTTTTAAATATTAAATTTTTAAAAATATTAAATTTTTTTTTTTAAATATTAAATTTTTTAAATATTTTAAAATCGCAGGGAAGTGGACAAAAAATCAAACAACAGAGCTAGTTATTTAATTCACCAGACGTTTCGTCACTCTATTGAGACTTCATCAGTTGCTCATTCAATATAACTCGTTGTCAACTTTAATTTATGTGAGGACTAGACAATCTAATATTGTTTTTAAAATGTTTTAATCATTTTTTAATGGAAAATGTTTGTTACTGGCTGTCTTATAGTTGAGAGATCTTTGACAAAGAGTTATATTGAATGAGCCACTGATGAAGTCGCAATAAAGTGACGAAACGTCTGGTGAATCAAATAACTAACTCTGTTGTTTGATTTCTTGTTCAATTCCCCTGCGATTTTAAAATATTTAATAAAATATGGACAAGAATGATGAAATTTTAATTCTTTTTTTATTTACTTTATTAAAATGTTTCACCAAGAACCTACACCATTCTCCCGCCTTAACAAAATACCTTTCTAAATCTGATATTCATTTCTTTTTAATGTTTTCTTACCTAAATTCAAAATACCGTTTATAGAATAATGCAAATTAAGAAATTAATCTCTTCTTGTCTGACAGAGGTCTGGACTTATATTTGGCATCCTTGAATGCCTTAATTTGAAAGGAAAAGAGATCCTCATAAGTAATTTATAATAAACATAAATATACATTTTTGTTCATGTATTCCTATAATATAATCTCAATAAAATCTTATTAAAATCATTCGAAAATGATGTTTTCTGCATTTTTGAATCAGAAGTTCTAAAGCTATAAGCCTAAAATCTAATCAGTTCTCCGAAATGGAAATAAAAAAAGTATACCGAGTAAAATTTATTAGAAAATTATCTGAGCTCGTTACTTTGTGTACAATTTTCATTTTTTATAGTAAAAAACATTTAACAACTGTAAAAAAGTATTAATTTATTATTTAATTTTATAAATCCTGATATAAATTAATAAAAAATGTATTATAAAACAATAAACCTACACAAAGTCACAAGGCGGGACTGCCAGGCCCACCGGCCTGAGAAGCCCGGCTCGTGACTTGGTGTACAATTTTTCATTTTTTATTATAGTAAAAAACATAAAAACTGTAAAAAAGTATTGATTTATTATTTATTTTTATAAAAATTAATAATAAAAAAACAGAATTATTGAAAAATCTATTATAAACCAATAAACCTACACAAAGTCACAAGCTGGGCTTGCTAGGCACCGGATATAAAAATTATTTAAACTTTCTCTTACAATAGAATATCATTTAATTTTACATTCTTTAAATTGTTAATGTAGTGTGGCAAGTGAAAGTAACATGGCGTGCACATATCCCACTAGCATTATTTTTCAAAAAAATATTGAATTTTAAAATTTAAATAAATAACTGTACGAATTAAAATCGTAAAAGTGTAGTCTGAATTTAAACTTTATTTATGACTTTGGTGCGCCTGTATTTAGGCAACAAATTACGCGCAAAAGAATGAAAGCTGCGTATGAGCTAGGCGAGGCCAGTCGTTGCTTACAAGTTATTATTTATAATATTTAGATTTGTTTTACCAATATTTTCAGGTTGAAATAATAATAGCATGAAATCTAAAAAATATATTTGAATATTTTTAAAAATTTTTAATTTGACATTAGTAACATCAAAATTTGTCACACATCTGAGATGTTCCTCCCTCCTTACTTTGTGACGTAATTTATGGATGTCCCCTAAGATTTTACGAATTTTTTTAGAATCACTGGTCTTAATAAGGATCACAATTTCTGAAATCAATTTTCTTATCTGAATTGAAAAACCTTGATTAGAAGTCATGTAGCCAAGGGAGGTTGTAAGTGAAAGATTTGTGGTGCATACAACAGTTGATATTTTACAATATTAATCTGCTTATCAAGATTATTTGGCTGACATAAAATGTATCTTGGTTGAAATTAAGGGCGAGAATCAAAAACGACTCGCTTTCCAAATAATATATAATTATGTATATTGACAAAACATTATTTTAGTTAATGCTTTATTATGTAAGTGAAATTAATTAGTAGGATTATTTCCGAGAATGGTAAACTATAAGTGAAGGTATTGTGGAACACCCACTAGGTTATTTTATATTTTCACTTCGGATCCAATAAATATTTCTAAATTATCTTACGTTTTTTTATATACCATGACGCAAAAGTTCATCTTGAATTCTACTAATAATAATTGCTACACCTTCTTGAATTTGTATCATTAAAAAACATTAAAGTTATTTTTTATCATAACAGATATTTTTGATTTGATCAACTTTATTTAACAATTTTAGATATATTTAAATTTTATGAAAAAATGATTTTCACAGAAAAAA
Source organism: Forficula auricularia (assembly GCA_024734495.1). Taxonomy (NCBI): domain Eukaryota; kingdom Metazoa; phylum Arthropoda; class Insecta; order Dermaptera; family Forficulidae; genus Forficula; species Forficula auricularia. The sequence continues at coordinate 13,864,906 of JALMQS010000074.1, forward strand.
AAATACGAATAGCAATCCCTAAAACTTTTAATAAGCTAAGATGAATAGAAGAAGAAGTTTTAAATAAGAAAGGACGGTTTTAGTAAAAAGATGTTTACGTAAAATATTAACAACCGCCCCACAATATATTGGTTACGTTCATCCCTCTGAAATTAATTGCTTTGCTTAAGGACGTTCCCTAATAAATCGATTTTCTTACAATTCTTTTAAAACTTTGAATACACATATTTATAAGTGTCATTTATACGTAGAAATTTTTTCAATAGTCCTTGTGGCACTAAATTTATAAATATTGACCATTGAAATTTGCATATTTAACACGCGAACCCTATCCCGATTGATGTTAAAGCGACTGTTTCATTAAATATCAATCGTGATTTCTTGATATTATTTTGAAAAACTGAGAATCATTAACTAAAGATATAACAAATATGTTCCTGTATCATTGTATCAAGCGGTATTCGTTTTGTATGAAAAATGTTAAAACTTAGATACTTTTGATAGATTTCATTTTTCTCTCATGGCATATGGCAAGTGAGAGATGGCGACTTGGCAACGTCGCACTAAAATCACTCAATTTTTCCATATCTAAAAAACTTCTGCAGCTGGTGCATTTGAGATTTTTAGCTAATTCTTTCAACCTAACTATACTGTTCTCATCTGGAATTTCGCATTGAGTTGTTTCATGAAGTGGTTGTCTTTAATTCTTTGTCTTTTAGCGTCGGTAAGAATACGATTTCGTTAGATCCAAGAAACGGGGTGAAAATATTTTTACATTTCTGTGCATGTGAGAGTAGGAGAAAGAGCGAACTGCATCTGAGCTATATTAGGGAACGTCCTTAAAGGGAGATTATAAATGACTTCCATGGAATACAAGACATACCCAGTAAAAGTAGAAGCTGAATTCTAATTGAAACTAGAGAATCAAAAGTACTTCTATAGACTTAAGCGCCTTTTGGTTTTTATAATTTTATTAAAGACGTATCTTACAAAGATATTTTAAAGAAAATTTATTTACGTATTACGTACTGGAGCGGAGGTGTTTTGGGTAATTTTTATTATACCTATGTCAAAAAGGTTGATTTCACCATTTGGGGATTGAAGCCGAGTGCCAAAATGCGATCCAGTTCACTGGCTTGAAACATTTTTTACAAATCAGTGTGCTTGTCAAGTATCCCAAAGTTTATTCCGTTTGAAATTATGAGAGGGGAGTTAATCACGCGTGTAGCAAAAAAAGACTGCTTGTTAATTTAGTATCATATATAGTTATACCCTAAAACTGCTAGGTTGAAGGTTAAGTGAAAGTCTTTTGACAGCCACACATCAGATGCCTTCGATAACCCAAGAACAGAAAGTCGTAGAATGTCCGATCTGGTGCCAACATGTTTGTATTTCCAAAAAGAGGTAATTAAATTTTGGGCTTTGTGGATTCAGAACTTCCGATTAAAAAAGAAAAATTTAATTGTAATATAGTATCGAACCGTTGAAGCTAATGAATTGAAATTTGACACTAATCTCTGTGTTAGGAAACCGCACATTTGTATTAAATTTCAGCTTTCTAGTTAAAACCTTAACTACAAAAAATTGCCAAATCAACAAAATTTGCTTAGAGTTGAAAACATTTTCAATTTTTTCTCTTCTTTATTTTTAATGAATATTCTACCATTTTTTAGGAAAATACGCACTAGTGTCTGATCTGTCTTTCTGTCAGAGTAAGTATTGCACCTCATAAACCAAATTAAATATAAGCTAAGCTTGAAATTACAAGTTATATGTATTTATACGTAGCGGTTAGTGATTTTTCAACCAGAGTATGCTGTCCAAAAAAAGTATCATTAATTTTTTGAAATTTTATTTTAATCTTCCCTTTTTTTTGCAAATTTCATCGAATACTGCATCATTTTCGTTATTTTTCAAATTTAACATTAGATTTTTAAAAAATATATTTTAGAACTTTTGCCCCAAACGGAACTGCTTTGTTTCAGTAAGGGTAGGAGTCAGAAATTAATTCTTGTGACTTATGTTAAACTCCACAGTCCCTGAGATGGAAATCGACCATCTTCCTCAATGAATCAGCCTGTCCTATAAGAAAATCTTAAATTTCTCCTAATTTTATTGCTATAAGCAAGCTATGACTTGTCTAAAGCACTCTTAGTTATTTTCGATCTTATATATTGAGAGTTCTTAGAAATGGATTGGTCCGGAAATTCCCGAATCATCTTTATTTATTCCTTTTTTGTTCCTCGGCGAGAACAATTTTTATTTGACTAAAACTCGTCGAGACTTGTCTTTGACATTCTTGAACTGGAAGATATAACAGGAAGGGAGTTCAAGCCTTCTATCGGCACCCTCTTCGGAAAATCATTCATTTTAATTGCCCCTTGAAACTATGTAACAATTTTAATTCATTTTGAGGACCAATATACTTTTCAAAACAAAAAATGTTTTTTATAGAAATATTTGAAATAACGGATAATAATTTGAAAATTTAAAGATCCTCCTGAAAATTTGAAGTCGATATTTGTGAAAATACTCTAAATGTAGAGCACTCTTAGTTATTTCCGATCTTATAATTATATTGAGAGCTCTTACAAATGGATTAGTCCAAAAATTCCCGAATCATCTTTATTTATTCTTTTTTTGTATTATTACTATTTTAATAGTTCTTCAGCTGGAACAATTTTTATTCGACTTAAACTCGTTTGGACTGGTCTTTGGCATGCTTCAACTGAAGATATACCAGGCAGGGAGTTCAAACCTTCTATCGGCACCCTTTTCGAAAAAGTCTTTTATTTTAATTGCCCCTTTTAACTATGCGGCAATTTACAATATTTGAAATAACGAATAATATTTTTAAAATTTAAAGATCCTCCTGAAATTTTGAAGTGGAACTTACACTTATATTTATGAAAATATTCTAAATATTTGAAATTTTAGGTATGTGCCGCAACAACAGCATCCATAGACCGCACGCCACTGGTATTTATCTTCCCTGAATTCAAAACCTAGACTAAAATTTTATTAAAATTCTTATTTTGTGGACGGATTTTTGTTGATAATAAATTTTTTATCATGGTCTATGAACTAACTATCTCTGTAAAAAAATTTTAAGTAGAATTATGTTGTTATTTTTTTGATTTTTTATTCAATTCACTTTAAAATTACGCCGCGGGGACTCCAAAAGTTGATTTTATAACATGTCAGAAATTGTTAAAGCTAAAATTATGAGAAAAATCCACAAATTCCCTAATTCTTCCCTTAAAAACGGGAAATATAAACGAATTTAGTATTTAAAGCATTTTCGAAAATATAATATACGGAATTCTCAGTTTGCCGACTCGTCTTTGGCCGGATTTAATACTATGAATTTGCGCTAACATCTTGAAGCTCCCAACTTCAATCCTTCATTGTCAAAACCGTTAACTTCATCTTTAACAAATATAAAACACAATTTGGAAACAAAAAAGCTAAGATAGATACAATTGATTATGAAAGTTTGCTAGTGATTCTTCAAGGGGAGTTAACTTGGATTCATTTATTAGAGAGAATTTATGTGTGTGGGTGTGTACAGGGGTAGTAGTGGGTGTAAAACCCACCCTCTCACTATTGCAGTTCTATGAACAGAGTGAAAGACCGAGGCTGAAATTGTGAAAGTGGGTAGTTGTGGGTGAGGCGGGGGTGAACCGAAGGGTTGGTTCACAAGGGGCGTATGGGGGTAACGGCATTGCGTAAAGGACTGCGACGCGCATGCACACACACACACACACACACACACTTACACCTACACTTGCTTGCACTTAGATATACTTTCTATAGATTTCTATGTCGTTATTCATTTTTTCCACTTGGGTTCGGAACCCCATTCCCTCCTTCATCTTCTAATATTTGGTCTTCATTTTAAAGAGGAAATTAACCATATTACATATATATATATATATAACTGAAATCAAATAAAGTTTAATAATACATTTACAACAAGATTTATTTATTTTTTAAATAAGAGAAAATATTTATTTTCTAAAATAGAAGAGAAAATGTTTATGACTTTAAATTGAAAAAATACAAAGAGGATGTGGGGAGGAGATTAAATTAAAAGGGATCTCTCAAAATATCAAATGGAAACATTTATTTAATATAGAGGTTTTCCAAGAACTTTAACCATTTAATAAAATCTACAATTAACCCTTCATCCTCTAAAACACTTGTGGACATAGGGTTTTTTCGAGGGGTGAACCGAGACCTAGTATTGTTTACACCTACTTCCACTTCCACTTTCATTTTCAAGTAGAAGACAATAGATGAAGGGGCATTATTTGACGAATTCCAAAATAATTCCTCATAATTCCAAAGACGGTGCAAACGTAATTTTAATCGCGGTTCACCACTCGGGTTTTTTGAAACTAAAGGAGTAGACCTACTAAATTGATTCAATTTTTTTTCATAAAATAAAAAATAAATTTTAGGAAAAAGTGAAATCTTTTTCAAGACTCGTTATATTATTAGGATAGAGCAGCAGCCTTTGAATTAAATTATAGCTCATATATCTGCTTGATCTTCGAAAAAATCTTTTGTATTTCTGTAGAGCGACAACTTCTGCCTACTAAATTTTTTAATAAAAAAATTGTTAATAATGAGGTTAACTTCGAATAAAAATCTTTAATATTAATAAAAAAATGAATATTGAGATAATTTTTTTCTCATTATAAAAATATTTATTTAACACAAAAACGATTTCAAGAAATAGAATTTGAATTCTACACTAGTGCTTTTGTTATATTCTGTTGGCTGCAAATAACTTTTTATCTTTTACATTTGTGAATAACTAATTAACTAGACTCTCAAATCTATTGAAAAATGTATCATTCGATTCATAAAAGTTGAAGTATTGATCTGTATAAATTTGTTGAAAATGGTATAATTTGTATAGAAGCTATAGCCCTTTTAAGAGCTAGGTCTATTTACTTTCATGTTAAAGGACAATTTTCAATAATTTATCTCTCGATAATGGGACAGACGATCAACTTCAAATTTCGCGAATAAATATTCAATACATCAATGATTCGATGGTAAAAATTTGAGAATTTTCTCATAAAAATGATAAACAGTCCCGAACCCCTTTAATTATAAATTGTATGATTGAAAAGATTTGGTATGCAGAGTTGATAAATTGGCGTTCGTTTGTGAAGTCCAGAACTTGCGATTACGATAATATATATTTGTTAATTTGAATCAAGCAGAGGACGCATTAAAATCTCAAAAAAAGACGTTGTCTGGATTTTCAACAGGAACTTCTAAGCTACAGAGCCTAAAATATCATCAGTTCTCCGCATTAGAAATTCAAACATTTTTGGCTTTCGGGATTCAGACGTACTAACTGAAAAAATAATTGTTGAAAATGATTGAACATTTCTCAGCGTTTCAGATATTTTCCGGCACAACGGGTATTTTTTCCGTTAATTGAATACTAGGGGCCGCAGGGCAATTAGGCTTCGCATGCCAAGCAAAATAAACGGTGTTAGACAATATATACTATATCATATTAAGCGCTTATTCCCGAGACCGTACGCAGCCGTGACGGCTCGATTACTAGGGGGAATACCCAAAGACATTTTATTAAGCTGGGAACAGGTGCGCGATAATAGCAACGGTTCTCAATCTGTGGTACGCGGGGATTACTGGTGATACAGTCATCGAAGTTTGTTTTATCATTTATTTGGAAGTATAGAAGTTTGTCTATCATTTCACTTTAATATGAATTCAATTGTGGCTAAAAATTATTAAATTTTCATGTGAAATATTTCTATTAAACTGAAGATGGAGCTGACTTTCCAAAAATTAGTTTTTGGTTCATTAAAGCTTATATGGTAGCTACTGTTCTTATTATTGTATGTAACTAGATAAATTCAATATTCCACCCCGAGGGGTAAACCGCGACCTAATATGATGTACACCTACTTCCACTTGTACTTCCAAATATTTCCAAGTACATAATTCCAAATATTTCCTAGTACTTCCCAATATTTCCAAGTACTTCCAAAATACTTCCAAAGTGGTGTACACCTACTTCCAATCGCGGATCACCCCTCTATCCACTCTAAGGCTACTTTTGCACGGAATACGTGATTTTTAAATAAAATATTGCTTTGCTTAAATACAAATCGTACCAACGCATTCCCCAATTATAGTTTAATAATAATATGTGACAACCCCTGAGGTACCCCCCTTTCCAATAAAAAACAATCACCGAAATCGGTCCACAAGGTAAAAAGAAACCTAAGCACATCCATAAAAAAAAAGATTCCGATGAATTGATAAATGATAACCTCCTCCTATTTTTGGTTAAAAAGTAAATTTGATTCTGGCTAAAGTCTCCGTAAATTAGCTATTCAATAAAATATAATGATTAACATATTGATTTCAATTATTTATTCTAGTACTCTGTTTTCTCCTTGACTTGAATCTGCATAAATAAAGAAAAAAATGAAAACTTTTACAAGACACGGTATGCTTTCTAAAAATTTTGGGGATTTGGCAAACGATTTGAACTAAAAAGCTGAAACTTGACAGAAAGTTTCAGCTTATTGATAAAAAATTTTGGCTCACATTTTAGCCTATTAGTTAAGACTATTAAATTTTAATAACGATTCATTTTTTTTTTTTTTTTTTTTTGAATTTTCATCATGTAGTTTTTAGTTTAGATATCTCAAATAATCTCTAACCTGTTCTTTGCCTTGAAAATAAAAATATTTTGGCATTTAAGTAAACGTTCATTGATCTTTTTATTCCCTAGAAATAGCAATACAGACTGAAATAAACTGCAAAACTATCCAAATTCATTTGAAATATTAATATGTTCTAGAGTAAAGTACTTTAAAATATAATTTTACTATAAACTTTATTTAACCTTTTTTGTGGGTCCCAAGGTACTTAATTAGGATATTAAATTTCATCAAAATTGGTTAAGTCATTTTCAAGATATTTAGAAAAAACTAAAAAAGTACTGAAATAAAGTACTAATGTTTGTGGACCGATTTGTATCAAAAACTAATCAGCGCTTCATTTTGTTAAAATACTGGTAGGTTTTCAATTTCAATTCATTCGGTGCAACGGTGTGGAAAAATTCGTGGACGAAAAAAACGATAACACACATACATACATCCACCCATCCCCACGCACTTCCAAAAAAAATGGCACTTTTTGGCCTCTCGGCGAGATCCCAGGTAATTTTTGGCAAAACCGTCACGTGCTAAAATTCAATCTCATTGAATACTTCAATTTGTGACCTTAATTGAGTCCATGGGTTCCGTAGTCTTTACCTGAGGACCCTTTGAAGTCGCGCTTGCCGCGAGAGCGATTCCAATACTTTCTCCCATGCTTCGCATTGGATAAAGTAAAAACTATCCATGGAAATAATTTATTTCCTTGTTTCAGATGAGCTGCGCCAGCCGAGCGTTTCTAGTATACTGATACAATAAATTTCCAATCGATCTGAAGTAGTTAATTACACTTCAGCTCACACTACCCTTAGAAAACAAAGATGAAGTGGATCGACAAGAAACCGAATGAAAACTATCAAATCCCAGTCAGTTGCTTTCTAAATAAATCTGGATCCAAGGTAAGAATAAACTAAGATAATTTAACAGGGCACCGAGGGGTAGTGGAGAGTTTAAATGTTATTTTTTTTATTGTTAAAAGTCGAGTCACATTTTGGAATTTGGGTGCTCTATTTGAAATTAAATTTCGCATTCGTTTACTTTTAACGACTACATATTTAAGGCTAATTTTTAGTAAATGACGAACAAGCAAAGTGAGCAAGAATAGTGCCCAAGAGCTTCTTTTAGAAGATTGCCTACAAATTTAAAACAAATACAAATTTAATAATTATTTAAATTTAATTTAATTTGTAATCTGATAAAAAATCTACAAAATTTCACAATACTAATCATATTTCCATAAAAAAGATTTCGCTACTTTCGGGGCACTTTCAAATGTATGTGATTGTTCAATAGGGTGGTCCTTATTTTGGATATTTTCGAATTTATATGCTGACAGGGGCTCATATGGTTAGAAATAAATAATAAAAAAGTATCCCCCAAGTTTCAAGTCTCTATCTCAATTTTAACCTGTGCCGTACAGCGATGCAAGTTTCCCATCTAAATAACATGGGGTTTTTGGCATTGAACGATCAATTTTTTATTCCGGCTAAAGTAATGGTTCAAAAAATTTGAAACTCTGTAGACTTTATCCTTATAATAGTAGCTATCTTTAAGAATTTTTACAGATCTTTAGCTATTATAATCTTGGAGTTACAGCTAGATAAAATACTGTTATATCTTAGTGTTAGTCGAGGTGTTAGTAAGTTAACCCAACCAAAACATTCTGTCAAAAAACAGTCCAAGTTCAAAAAACTCGTGAAATCTAGTGTGTAGCCTAACTTGGCTACACACTAGATTTCACTAGTTTTTCTAACTTGGCCTGTTTTTTCACAGAATGTTTTGGTTGAAATTTCTCTTCTTTTTGTAAGCTATGAGGAAGCCCGTTGGTCCAAAGGTCTAGAATTTTTATTTTTGACCCCCTCACCCATTTTGGGTGGTTAGTTTTTGCATTTCTAGCCTTTAGGAGGCTTACAGAATATGTTTACAAAATTTGGTGAGTTTGGTCCAACGGGCTAGAATTTTTATTTTTGACCCCCTCCCCATTTTGGGTGGTTAGTTTTTGCATTTCTACCCTTCAGGGGCCCTCAGAATATGTATACAAAATTTGGTTGAGTTTGGTCCAACGGCTAGAATTTTCATTTTTGACCTCCTCCCCCATTTTGAAGGGGTTGAAAGATAGAAAGTTTGGATTTTTAGAATTTTTCCTTTTTTTATGTCCCAAACTCTACTAGCAGGCGAAATTTCATGATGTTGGAATGATTGGAAGTACTCTATAGGTTTTGATGACCTTTAAGTGAGTGAGTGCCAAAATTAGCTATTTTCTCTGGTCCATATCTCAGAATCTATTTAAGCTATATTATTGGAATTTGGTACTCTCCTCAAGATGGATTACATAATTATATGTGTATAATTTCAGCTCTGTATCTCAAAGAGTCAGGTCCCAGACTGGCCATTGAAATACTCTCCCATTATATTCTATAGAATATAAATGTGTAAGTAAAAATATTTAGCTCACTCCATCGAGTTTGATACCGTTGAATTTATATTTTAAAATCCTATTAAATTTATCTTTTTACAATTTTTACTTTGACGCTCCAGTCTCTTGCTATCAGCCTACTGTGTCCGCTACGAAACATTAGACGCGCAATTAATAATCAATAATCTAAAAAAATGGATTAAAAAAAATAAAGTAAATTATATTTTTTTATTGTATTAATTTTTAATATTACATATTTAAATTATTTTAACTTTCGTTTACAATAAAATATCATTTAATTATAACATTCTTTAGATTTATCTTTACAGTGTTATTGTAGTGTGACAAGTGAAAGTAACATGGCGTGCGCATATTCTACTAGCTTAGTTTTCTTGTGGAGTCAAATTAATATACTGTTTTAAAATGTAAATTTATTAACATTTTTTAAGAATTAATTTAACAAGATGGTTATGAGAAAAAGGATTATAATATGATAGATATATCATAGAGGTTATACATTTTCTCATATATGATAATAAAAAAAAGCTAATAATATTAATTTATAATGTCTGTCAGTTCTGTATTTATTTGTACCTTTATAAGTGCATATATTAGTTGCGTGTCATGCTAAAAATTTCATAAAGCTAATAAAATTTGGGTAGTAGCTACTGTATTAATACAATCTAGATTAGAATTTATTTTACTAATAAAATATTCAATGTTCCAATGTTTTGTCGTATCAAGAATTAGAGTAATCACTGAAAAGTTTAATTGTTTTATTTTAAATTTACTTTTTTTTTTACTTCTCAGCCAAATGCTCTTATTTTAGAAGTCTCAAAATCTAGTAAGATTTTTGATTGTGAAATATATACATTTTATCGTCAGCATGGACATTCTGCTCTTGAACTATCGTTATTTTGAGATCCCTTACAGACAGATACTCCCACAAAGACATTTTTTTTAAATTGTTAATATTTCTAAAATTACTCATTTTATTTAAACATTTTTTTAGGCACTAAAGCCTCAATTTCACTCATTTTTTTCATTCAAAATTCTTTTGGCCTAGAGTTCTAGTAGGTTTCTGAATACAGAAACAGATATATAGATAGAAATTAAGGCTTAGAAAATCAGAAAAAGGTCTTCTACTGAATCAAAGTTATATATATATATATATTATTAATATATGCTAGAAAGGATTGCATTCATTCTCTCGAGAATTGAACCCAACTGCCAAAGTAATCAGGATCGAAGGTTGCCTTTCGAGAACTAATCTTATAAAAATTTGGCCACGATATTTTTATCATGAAGATTTAAATACATATACCTATGATGGAAAATTCTTTAATCGTGTTTTAACTCAAATGGTAGGCACTAGTCCCAGATTACTTTTTGGCACTTGAGAGTGACGAATTAAAAACATTTCTGCCAATAATAAAACTTATCCATAACACCTCGAATTCAGAAGAACCCATCCTCGTGATTTTTCTATTAAATTCAAATTTTATTATCTACTATTGGCAAAAATTTGTTTTAATGTTTCATTTAATTCTCAATACTAATAAGCAAAATAAATAAATAAATAACTTAATTCACTATTCCCGTCTCCCACTGTGGCTGGAGATTTTAATATTTCTTTATCTACTCTGTAGACTCGTTGAGCTCCGCTTGCCAGGAGCCAGGAGGTGTTCCATATGAATTCACTAAAAAAAAAGTTTTCTTGCTTATCCCTATTTAATAATGTCTGAAACCTGAAGAAAAACCATGGTCAAATATGCTTTTAGTCTTTCTCTCTATCTATTTGTGTGTCAATAAGAGTTTAGTGTCAGAATGTTTCTCTTTCTTTTATGAATACCGTATATGTTTTGTGATTTCTATCTTCAGCTGGTTTAATAAATCAGGAACCAATTGATATATAAGAAGCTCTTAAGTTTTTGAAGTCAATGAGTTGAAATTTGTTAGATAAGATTTTATTAATTAGCTGCATCTCTGCGCCAACTTTTGCTCAAGTCTATTACTGAAAAATTCCCTTAATTCGAAGAAAGCTGGTTGAGTTTATAAGCTCATATTGACGATAGAAGCAGAGATAAAATTTCTAAAAAAAATCATAACGAGAGATGTACTAGATGGAATGGTGAATAATTTTTAACTCAGTGTCAAAAGGGTTGGGTTCCCTCCTCGGAAATTTAACCCGAACGCCAAAAATAGGAATCCTGAACATTTGGATATCCTATGAGGTGGACACAATTGACATATTATGTTATATTATGACATATTACATTATAATGTAAAATATTTCAGTCAAATATTTAATATTCATTTGTAAAATGTCGGAGTCTAGTGATTCTGAGCTTGATACATATGCCAGATTAGTTCATCTAACAGGGTAGACAATTGACCCTGATTGTTATTTTTGGCAATTCGGTTCGATTCTCGAGGGGGTCAACACAACCCTTCTGCCAAGTTATAAAAGTCATTCATGACAATTCAGATTTAATAGATGAGACTCTCTCTTAATTTCTTTTTTCTTTTACTACATTGATTTCATATAATATTTGTCTCATAATAATTTTGTCGGAGTGGACAACGAAATGAACAATTTATAAAGTTGCTTGTCATAATACTTAGATGTTAACATAAATAAACAAAACCTATCTGAATTAAATTTTAATTCAATGAACATATACGAGTATACACACACAAATACACATTCACGTTCATCTATATGAAAAAATATTGTGTTAAAATTTTGCAAAAAAAAAAATGAATAAATTTTAATTCAGATTTTGATTTTATAAAAACTAATATATTTATGTTTATAACAAGTGAGAGATTATCATGATCGGTTTAATAGGTAAATGGAGTATCATGTTATCGAGATAATCCTTCGGAAAATACATAAAGAAAAAAATTAAATTATTTTTTATTAAATATAAATAATCATTGTTTCTCTATATGCTTTTCACTATCAACGTTTTCTCTGCTTATTATTAGTGAGTCTTACACCTTTAAATAATTCCATTTTCTCAATTCCCAAATCTTCCTAACTTCTAGAGTTGGCATGGATAGAGTCGATTGGAGGCTGGTGGTTGCGTCAAACCACTCTTAGAACTCTATACTCGATGAGGATGATGATAATGATGACTAACTTCAAACAATACAATTTTCATTTTTTTCTTTTCTGATCCAAGTTTACTATTAAAATTAACGTAGAATATGTTAATTTTGGCCTTAGTGTTTAACTCATTAGTTGAAAAAGTTTTGACTTGTATTATAAAGTGGATACTAAGGTACTCTAATAGAAGAATTTTAGATGATAGTCAAATTTACTTTATCCCTGATCCCCAGATTCTTAGACAAACATCACCTTTGGAATAAGAGACCTGAAAATTCCCAAGTTTTATCCTTACATACAATTTATTCTGTGCAAATTCAGTCAATCAAAGGTAAAAAACTCTCTACAAAATAGTACCTAAGCAGTTGGAATTTAACGACTATGATAGATAGAATTCGCAATCAAAAATAAACTTCATTAAGGATAATTTATACTAAAATAATTTTATTTTTGAATACGAGACTGAAAAGACCATATAGACTAACAGATTATTTTCATCTATATGCACATTTTATCTAACTCATTTAAAGAATGATTTCACAAGCACTGGAGAACGACTCCAGAATCAAGTTGTCCATTCTGATAAGAATATCTAATTAAAAATTTCAAATATCTGGATAGTTTTGAATGAAACTTTTCTACTGATAAACACTTCAACCACTGAACTAATAATTCTTCAATTTGGGATTAATTTTATAAATTTAACTAAAAGAGTATTTAAATTGAATCTACAGAAATATGTACTTTTATGTTTAAAATATTCTCTAGTAAACTAGAATTAAAAAAAAATTGTTTTTACAAATTAGTCGCTTTAAGACCAGCTTCGACTTTAGTGGTAAAACTTTATTATTTTAAGAAATATAGCAGTTGCGTTCATACTGAAAATACAAGGTGGAAGCTCTCCATTTAATCCCAATGGGTTGCACACAACATAACTAAGATAAATTTACCAACAGCACACAGCGTCTATGAACGGTCGCCCCAGAACAAACCGTCCCACATTTTAATTAATTTTGATGGTCCTCTAGGACCGAACTTTGGGAATGTAAAGACAGTTGTTTGAAACAACTCAAACGTTTTAAAATTGTTTAAATTTGAAAATAATTAAATAATTTAACCTTTATTGGTTTTCATTTGTTCGAGAGCTTGAAAGCCGTCCTTGTACCGCCCGATCACTTGTACAGCCACATAATTTCAAATCGAAACTCTCTCTAGTTGGTTAGTATTATATTAAGAAATAATTAAAAAAATTATATTTTAGTTGAAAATAAATACTCTTACTTAAAATGGTAATATTTCACTATTATATCGATTTTTTATAGTAAAATAAGCAAGAAGAGGAAGACTAAAATATATTAAAATACAAGTTTTATTACTTATGTTTTATGACTCGTATATATGATAAACCGAGTATTTTTTTTTTTATTTTGTAATTATTATTATTATTAATCATTTACTTCTGTTTTGCTTAAAATTAATATGAAATTGACAAATAAATAAGGTTGACAAAACTAATATACTTATTATCCAATTAAAAATATATAGACACTTATCATTTATATATTATATTATTCAATAAATTAATATAAAAATATATATTAACACAGTAAAAGATTTTTTAATTCATAATAATTTAAGTTAAGTTTTAAACCATAAAGGAGTCCATTTTCTTATTAAAAATAATTATGTAATAACACATTACCAAACTGAAATATCAAGAAAAAAAAAAATTCTGAAATATAAAAAAAGAAACTAACTCTAACAATAAAAGAAAACAAAAACTGCATCTTATTTACTAATTAAAAAATAATAAAAAAAAGAAAAAAAAAAACTTAGTTAATTCATGGGAAAACAATGGAAACTATAGATGAAACTGTTGTGGAAGGAGAATAAATTTCTTGTAAAACTGGTAAAATTTCTGAAGAAGAATCCGTAGATAGTTGGAGATGACGATTAAGGAGAATAAATTATAGATAAAGATTTAATACTTAATAAAACAGAATTTTCTTCGTTTTCATTATCACTGTCTTTTTTCGGTTTCTTAGATAAAAACCAAACATCTTCAATTTCCTTTTCTAGTCTTCCCACGTCTATATAAATCGATATATAATTTATCTTTTAATTTTGATATATATATATATATATATATAAAGGAAATATTAAATACGAATACAAAACAACTTATTGATTTTCTAAAAAAATTCTAATAATTTTGAATTTTTTGTTTTCTATTATTTATAGGTATTTATGAAAGAATAAAGTTAATTTTAAAGGAATGGCATGTCTCCTTTTAGATTCCATTCTAATTAGTTATGTAATAATCGCACATTAAGGCAGGTGCTGGGCATTCAATGACTAAAAACTAGAAACTTGATTTATTTTCAAAAAATATTTGTTTTATTTATCTTGAAAAGATTTAGGAGGTAGAACTGAGCTGAATGAATTGTTATGGAATAATGTTGAATGGAGGTAAATAATAGCATTAAACTAGTCTTAGGTCTGATTATTTATCCTATTATGATGATTTTAAAACTCAAACATTTCTTATATCTGTTAGTTACCATCTTCGCTGTTAATAAAATATTATTCAAATGTTACATTTACATTCTGATTAATATAACTCTGTTATTCAATAAATTTGTTAATCTTATTATTTATATCTAAATAGTTTATACAACTTATAGTTTTGGGTGATAATTCACTCAATGATTCCGACTTTCGTCAAAGTCAAAGTATAATGAGTTATTTTCTTGTTTGTGTATAGTGATTTATTTATCAAATTGTTTGCTTGAAACCAGCATCATGTTTTATACAGAAATCTATATTGATAGTGAAATCAAAATATCTTGTTTCATTATAATTTATATAGTAAATCTTTCAAACAGAAATAGAGTATTTTCATTTCGCCTTGAGGAAAGAAATGTTTGGGAGTTAAAATCACTAAAAGGTTGGGAACTCAACTCTAAAGCCTTAGTTCTTTTTTTCTGGCTATTTAATAGAATAGTATAAATGCAAAAACAAAAATAAATGTTGCCTTAGCTTTCCATAAAAAACAACATCAATGACCATAAACTTGGTTCTAATATATCTTACGCTGTATTCCAAACATTCACCCATGGTCATGTTAAATAAAACATAACCTCACCAAGGTTATGAAAGTTTAGTTGGTGGAATCCTCTGTAGGTGGCATAACCAGGTCAGAAGCGATCAAGGAGGGAGATAGTGAAACCCGAACAGACCAAAAACCTCTTAAAGGACCCTTGAGTGAATCTCATAAGGCAAGGATGCAACAGTACTATGCACTTGGAGATAGAGAGGAGCACAAAGAAAGAGATAATAAGATGTTTTATGCTTCCCTTAAGGAGGTCATTGAATGTCCCAGAAGCCAAGGGATTATAAAAAGACAAAAAACAAAGAAATTCTATTAAATAAAGAGATAAATTTGTATTGTTTCCATAAGGAGTTTTCTCTTATCGTTCATTAGAGTACAAAAGGAAACGAGAAGTTAAACAAAATGCATTTAATTCAATGTATGAAAATGGAGGAATCGAGGATGGTATAGAAGAATTGGGTCGAGTTATATAATAAATTTCAACCAAAATTGTCGCCTCTTTTTAATCGCATATTTTGTTTGGGGTATGTCTTGTGTTTGTGTGCGATAAAAAGAAATAGGTCAGGATATGAATTCCAAATGATTAAATAGGTTAACTGCGAGCCAGCACTCTCGTATTCGCTTGCAAATTTGGTATAATAAAATAAACCTTAATTTAGACATATTGATTAAGTTTTTTCCTTCTCTTTCCCTCACTATCCTTTTCTTTTGGGTGGAGTCAATAATAAGTATTAGAAAGAGGTAGAGAAAATTAGGATTAGGCGAAAAATCGGGTGTTTTTGGCATCTCGTGTGTTATTATGAAAAGCTCTTGGATTGAAGGTGAAAATGCAATGCGTGAGGTAAGCGAAACTTGGTAAGATGATTCAACTGCCGTTATTCAGGCGAATTCGTTCAAGATTCTCTTCAAGAGATGGTTTCAAGAAACATATGAGGAAGCATCGACCGGCCGAGCCCCCGCGCGATGCGGAAGGCTGCGGCAAAAATCGGCCCGCGCTCCCAGGGAAGGTCATGAAAGCAGCGGAAAGCGGCGATTGCGGGTCACCGGGTCATCGGTGACCGATGATTGTTAGCACTCAAGGAGAGGCAGAGACAGGATGACAGGTCCCGACTTCGGCTAACCTTTACAAGCGAAGCTGCACCGTCCGCCATGATGCCCCGCGCCGAAGCAGCTGCTCGACCCGGCCAGGACGACCCCGTGGTCACCGCGGCGGGTTCACCGCGTCACCCCCGCTTCGAGACACGGTCACACGCGGCACCCAGGTCGCCGTGACAGGTGCATGTCCTGCATGCCCACCACCGCCAGCGCCGCCACGACCAAGCCGAGAGCCTCCAGCCAAAAAACAACACTGTCGTCGTGGTCGGCGTCTTCGCCGTTATCGGCCGCGTTGCTGGCGACGTCGTGTTTCGCCCACCCACGCACTAACGTACACTCTTCGCCGCCCCCGTTCGCGAGGGGTTCGGGGGTGGCACCGCGTTGGGGGCGCTAACGTCGTCGTTGGCCGTCGCTCCGCCACTGAGCGTCTGCGCGGGGTTCCAGTAGTCGGCCGTCGGCGCCGCCACCTCCGCTCCGCGCCGGCTCAATAGCACACTCGCCAGCCAAAACTCCACGCCGCAGCACACACACACACACACACACATGTATACAATTATATATATAGGAAACATAGACTGTCATTCAATGAACCAAAACCATCTCGTTGCTTAGAACTGCCATCTCATCCTATAATCTCTTCTTTATCACATTCATCTCCATATCCTCCAATTAATCCCCTTAAGAAGAATGAGAGTTGATTATGATCGAAAGTCTTTTTCTTTCGCGAAAATTCATAAAAAAGTAAATCAATTGTAATTGAATTGGAGTAATCATTTTTAGGATTCCATTCAAAAGTAAAAGCTATTCATGTTACAATGTCTTACCCTCTGTTTGGTTGGGCGACAGGAAAAGGAAAATCAGAGTTATTAAATATGATACAAATTTGATATTTACAAAAAAATAACAAGAGAGTGAGATCTATTAGTTCCGAGATTGAATGGATTATTTTTAATTATATATTAGAAGGGTTGATTTTAGCCCCACTTAGAAATTTTAAGTCTATTTCTATCTCCATTTTGAACAATCTTATTGTGATATTTATAAGTTAGATGTATTTATTATATTCGAACTCAGAAATCGAATTAAAATTTTATTCGAAAAATTATTTAGGGAGGGTTTAATTTCTCTTTTTTTTTTTGGGGGGGGGGGCGGAAAATAAATATCCCATGGTGTGTATTAAAAATATATATATATATATCTTTTAATCTAGTTCATTTGTGTGATAGAGCACCAAAGTGACGATTTTCAGGTGATTTTTGTACCTGTCGCTGGTCACAAGTATGTAGTTTAAAGATAGATTTAAAATTTTAACATTTTTTCGAAAGTTCTGAAACTAGGAAGGTCAAAGTCTAAATCTATTCTTAGAATTTGAAATATAACAATTTCGGCACAAGTACGAATTTTTAAGACCTTCTACTCTAGCCCAGAGACACAGTAAAAAAAAATCTTGTATGAAAATGATTTCCCTCTATGTTAGAGACATTTAAAAAAAATTGCATGACGCATTGACTACTAGAAAATAAGTATCAAAGGGAAATGATCAAAAAGAAAGACAATTTAATATAAACAGGAAGAAAAATAAACATTTCCATATGTGGTCAAGAGTAAATAATTTGACGCCCCTACTATAATTTAAGTGACAACGATAGCTGCTGGACTTTGTTCATAAGGGTTTAAACTATTTGAAAATTAAATTAAATGAAATAATAAATAAACTGATACTTATATTAAATAGTTTACGAGCTATAGACTAAATAAATAACTCGGTCAAACCCAAGTCAGAACTTATATCGAGGACTCCCTAACTTATAGGTAACTTAAATATTTGAGATATCGAAATAATAATTATTTGTTGTTGATAAGAAATGAGGGAATTTGTGAAATTTTGTATAATTTGAAGTTTATCTATGTCTAAATGCCGATAAGTATAAAAATAGCTTAAAAAATGCCCACTTTGGAGCTCTCTCTTATCGTCATTTTAAATAGAAGAAAATAAAAACTTAAATCTAGTTAGAGAATACTTAACTCTCTGCTGATACCCCACGCACTATTATGATAAAAATAAATTTATAAATTCGACTCTGTCCAAAATCATATTTCATAAAATTTTAATGCGATTTGATTTGAGGGAAAATGAAAACATATAGCTTGTAAATTTCAAGTTTGTAGCTTATTTAGTTTAGGAGCTACACTACAAACAGAAAGACATATAGACATTGTAACGACACTAAAAGGGAGACCCGTTTTACTTTTTAAACGTAACCATAACAAGTACTCCTTACAGAAGTAAAGGATGTAAATTTTCTAAAAAAAAAAAAACTTTCACTTTTTTGGGGATATTCAAAGTACATAAAAAGAATAATGAATTTGACCGTTGGCTCATTGCTTTTTTTTACTTTATGTCCTTTTGAAGTTACCCTTGGCGCCTCACTGAAAACAATATAATTCATTCTCAAGAGGAAAATCAACAACACTCGGCAAGAAAATCTTTTCAAATACTTTATCCCATAGAGCTTCGCGCTATGCTACGCTATGGATGAAGTAAAAAAGAAAACAGACATAAACATGAAACCTAAGGAATGAATAAGACAAAGAAATAAAAAGATACGAGTATAATGAGAAAGGGTGTTTGCTGGACAAATGTATAAGAAGAAAACAAAGAGGAAAAATTTACAGAGGGTGTAGAAAAGAAAGTAAAGAGCGAAACATGTCAAGAATTGTGAAGAGTTTGGAAAATTGATGGGAATCAAGTAGAAGGGAGGAATAAAACAACAAAATATCAAAGGAAATAAAAAATATCGACGAAGAATCAGAGAAAGAAGAAACAGCATGAAGACAAAATGTAAGAAGAAGAAACCAGCCAACCTTGAAGATATGGGTTGTGTACAAGGACTATGTTGATTTTGACCAAAATCTTATCATACCGTTCGAAGTTGTGTGATTCTTAGCTTAAGTTACAAATTACGTTGTTCTGTGACTTACTGATGTTGAGATATAGCAGTGAAAACACACACATCGGGTTATTTTTGACTCTGAATCCCACAAAATCGAAGGTTTTTCTTTTTTCTAAACTCAGTTTCTATATATTAAGTGCATAATCTTGGAGGTGTCCCAGTGATATCAATTCTTAGTTTTGTTCATAGAATTCTTAAAAAATGGAACATCCTGATACTGAATGGAATAGTTTACTTTCATGCTCTGCTATATATGTGAAAGTAAACATCCGTGAAAAGCATTTGAAATCCTTTACAATCCTGTGCTCATCCTATTTTAAATGCGTACTTACCACCGACAACCAAACTCAAAAATTTACTAACCTACCACCAACAAATATTTCATATTTCTTTTAATTTTTTTTCACCAAGAAGTTGTATCTCAAAAGGTATTTTGTATTATCACAGAGGAGAATAGAAAGTGATCAACAGAAATGGTGGAGACGGTGTCTTAAAGGATTGAAGATCATAACAAATTTTGCAATTGACGTGTCTGAGACTGGGGTAATTTCAAAATCAAGAGAAGGTAAAAATAAGATTTTTCCCAACAATTCAAAAAACGGGGCACCTCCAGTGGGCAAACCGGAGCAGGTATGAGAATTTATTACCAAAACGTCAGGAGTATTAGAGGCAAGCTGAACCAGATTAAAGTCTCGTCAGCAACATTCTCAACTGATTATGACATAATTATCTTGACAGAAACTTGGCTCAATGAAGGAATTTATGATTCGGAAATTGAGCTAGGTGCTTTCATATTATACCGAGATGATAGATCTGATTTGATTAGCTCTCGAGGTGGTGGTGTTCTCATTGCCATAAGACGATCTATCAAGAGCAAAATCCTCCATACACTTGACAACAGTCTCTTATCTTTTAATCAGCTTTTTATTGTATTACCTGATCTTAAGACTGTAATCGGAACAGTATATATACCCCCATCATCAGGTATTTCCCTCTATCAGGAGCATTTAATGCATGTGGAGGATATCAAGAACACTTTCTTAGATCACAACCTAGTTTTAGTGGGTGACTTCAACTTACCAGGAATTTCCTGGAGCTCAACTACAGCTAATATCCACCACGTCTTTGAAGAGAGATCTAGTGCTCTAACTAGATCCTGTGCTCTGGTTCTGGTGGACAGTTTAAATAATCTAGGCTTAAATCAATTTAATTCTATAAGAAATAGCAGGGATAATACCCTCGACTTGTGCTTCTCGAATCGTCCTTGCTCTGTCTCTTTAAGTGAAGACATTTTATCTAAAATAGACGAATTTCATCCAATTTTGGATATATCCGTTCACTCTCTAAACATTGTAAATATTAAATCCCAGTTGTCTCCCTTAGCTTTTGACTGGAATAGATATGACTTCAGGAAATGTGATTTTGAAACCTTTAATAGGAGGTTGGGGGAGATAGATTGGGACATGCAGCTTAATCAGGTGAATGTTTTTGCGGCAGTCGACAGTTTTTATAAAACTATTAATGAGATCATCTCTGTTTCTGTTCCTGTAAAGCATTACGCCAACTCGACCTATCCTAATTGGTTTTCTGGTAAACTTATTTCACTTTTAATTAAGAAAAAAATTGCCCATAAAAATTATAAACTCAGTAGTAATGATAGTGATTATATTATCTTCAAAAATTTGAGAATCTCCTGTAAGGCTGAAGCTTCTCTATGTTATTCTCAGTATATCGAATTTATTGAGACTAGTGTATTCTCTAATATTAACGTCTTTTGGGACTTTATTAACGACAGGAGAAGTAACAAAGGTTATCCATCTAATATGTACTTAAATGACAGAACGGGTGGAAATAATGAACAGATTGCCAATCTATTCGCGGACTTTTTTGAAAGTATTTACGGAGGAAATGCGAATAATTTGCAATTTGATTCTGATGTTGTCTTGGGTTTCTGTAACAATGTCTCCCATGGGGAAGCTGAGGGGATATCTGAAGCTATATCGGTGGATGAAATAAGTTCTGTCTTAAAAGAACTCAAACCAACTCTATCTTTGGGTGCTGATGGTATCCCAGCGTTTCTTGTTAAAGGTTGTTCTACCCAGCTCCTCAAACCCCTTTTCATTCTATTTAACCACTCCCTTAGGGAGGGTATTTTACCTGAAATATGGAAAACAACCTTCATAACTCCCATATTAAAAAGTGGTGCTCGTAATAATATAAGCAATTACAGACCTATAGCCATAATAAGTGCTATCCCTAAATTGCTAGATAAAATCATGTATAACAAAATGTTAAAGGCCGTACTGGAAGCTATTTCAATGAAGCAACACGGTTTTGTACCTGGTCGTTCCACAGTTACGAACCTGACATTGTATACAAATTCAATATTTTCCAGCTTAAACAGAAACAAACAGCTTGATACAATCTACTTAGATTTTAAGAAAGCTTTCGATCTGATAAACCACAAAATACTATTATTAAAGCTAAGGAAATATAATTTATCTTCTTCTATAATTAGATGGCTTGGCGATTATCTATTCGAGAGAAACTCTTATGTACAAATTAAAGGTACAAAATCACACAACTTTATTGCTCCATCTGGTGTCCCCCAAGGCAGTCATCTTGGTCCGTTACTATTTTTATTATTTATTAACGATTTAGCAAACATATCGGAATTTTGTAATGTATTATTATTCGCGGATGATATAAAGCTATTTTTGGAGATTTCTACTGAACAAGATTGCCTAAGAATGCAATCTGACTTGAATAAAATAATAAATTGGTGTGATGCGAACCTGCTTTTCCTAAACTTTGATAAATGTTTTACTATTAGTTTTTCTAAAGAACCAAACCACTTTAAATTCAATTATATACTCGAAAATGGCACTACCTGTACTAGAGTTAATTCTATTAAAGATCTTGGAGTTATTTTCGACTCCAAACTCACCTTTAAAGAACACATCACGTATGTGGTGGGTAGAGCTAATCAGAGTTGGGGTTTTATTTCTCGTAGCACTAAGTCATTCAAAAGTCCTGATGTGATTAAATATTTATATTCAACTCTAACTAAATCCATACTTATGTATGCATCTGCTATTTGGAGACCGAATTTGAGGGGTGACATTGATAGGATTGAGAGAGTTCAGCACAAAGTTCTAAGAAAATTAGCATCACTTACTGATAATCCAATGTCAAGATTTAATCATAACTACACTCTTGCTGCTGAGTCCTTCTGCCTAGCTTCTGTAAATTCCTGTATGATAGCCTCTGATTGCATATTTATATATAAAATTATGTCAGGTCAGGTAAAATGTACAGAGCTCTCTGCTCTATTTCCCCTACATAGCCCCAATTATGCATTAAGAAGAACAATGCCATTCTATCCAGAGATGCCTACTGGTAGACATCCTGAAAGAAATCCAGTCTTCAGACTCTGTCATTGTTACAATGAGCTGGCACCAAAATTGGTTAACCCTCAGGAATTTTCCTTGGAAATCAATAAGGTAGCGGCTTTGTTCAAGAAGCTCACGCTTGTTTATGAATAATGAATGAAATGTTAATATATAATTATGTAATGTATTGATGTATGTAATTAATATTATTGATGTATGTAATGAGTATTGTTATTTCTTATAATTTTGTAAATTGAGGCTTTTTAGCCGTTGAAATAAATAAATAAATAAATAAATAAGATTCGGGAAAGAGCCAGGAGTGAAGTCATCGGAATATGGTAAACATATTGACAAATGAAGAGGTTCGGTACTTCTCCAATTTAATCGAGAATAGTTTTTTAGAGTCGCAAGTAGCACTTAGAGGGAATACATTATTTTAATTCACGTAGTATATACCAAGACAGTGTCTATAAAATAGAAGAAGCCCTTCGATAGCCCAGTAAGTCGACAGGCTGCTGTAAAGGTCCGGTGGTCTATGTTATTAGCCTGAATCTAATGTGACCATTTTCCATTTTGAAAATATACTAATTTTATTTAGAAATAAAAACTTTAATCGTCTAAAGAAGAAAAATACAATTTAAAAAAAAATTAACAAAGGAAGAAAATAAAGATTCAAAAAACACAAAATCGAAAAAATTAAAAACAATTTCGAATGACTAATATAATTATTTTAGAAAAAATCACAAGAGATTGTCTTCTAATAAATTAGAGCTGTTATAACTAATTTTTATTACATGTCTAAAGGGTTCTATTCACCCTCTCGGGAAATTAATCCGAGTGCCAAAAATGCAATCCTTGTCATTGGCTTGTTTTAAGAAATTTTAAGACTGCTACAAGCCGGCAATTTGAATTTTTAAATAAATATTTCAGATGAAATATTGATGAATTTTTAGTAAGAAATATTATCATTTAAACTGAAGATGAAGACAAGTCTTTTAAAAGCCTAGTTTCAAATATATGACACCACAAACATCCCATGAATATACCTTAAGGGATCTCTAGTGTACTGCAAATACTGTACGGACTTTTGGAAAAGTTTCACTTTTTCCTCACAATTTATTTATTAAATAAAAATATATTCACAAATTAAATTCTTATTGAAGAAATACAATTAAAAAGTGAAACCTCCAAAAATTTCTTATTGATTTCGTAGGTATGTATTTTGGATCTCGAAACCCCCGGGATTGTCTGTCCGCCAAGCAGGGCGAACAGGGAAGGGGTGGAATGATTTGGAAATGAATGGAGTCCCCCATCGCCAGCTGATCGAGGCCCTCGTCTGTCCCCTATGACGGCGAGGCTTCTCAAAGGTTGTTTTTGGGTTAGGGGTGCGCAACCCCCGGCCAACCCGTGCTAATGCCGAGGCGACACGTGTACGATCTCTAGTTGGCGCTCTGGCCGTTTAGAGGCGCCACATCACACGCGAAACGTGACCTGCTAAACAACCCTCTCGCGGCGACCTCACCCCTCGAAACTGCTTTTCATTCCCTACGGGAATTTTTTTAATACCAACTCATGACCAGCAGAATTAATTTCTTGGGATAAATAAGAATATTGATAAATACATCCCATCCTCGTCCCCCAAAACGATAAATAACATTTTCTATAAAAAAAACCTGTCAATTACTTTAACATTAACAATTCTTAGTAATATTAATTTTTTTTTTCAAACGCTAAATTTTTAAGACGATTTATTCAGCTCATCTTCAGGAGCTATAGAAAGCCAGAGAGTAGAAAAATACATAATTTTGTAGTGAAATAAGGCTTTTCTAAAAAAACCTAAGTAGGCCCAATGTATTATTTTTCAAATATAAAAATAATTAAGGTGATTAAAAGCGTTTATTTTTAATAAATTTTTATAAATTAATTTCTCTATGCCGACAATATTTCAGGGAACATTGGTTCCTCATCTTCATTGCTTTATAGTAGTTGTTTGGCGACAATACTAGCAAAAAGTTAATGCTATAGTATCTAGAACAGACAATAAGGATTCATAATTCATAAGCCCAAAACTTTTTGCTGTTTATGTATCACTACTAGCCAATCCCGTGCTCGTTTGACAAATCTGGCAACACTGTCCGAGCTTGTATATATTTTATCATAGAATTTCAGATAAAGACATTATAAAGGGAGATTTATAAAACAAAAAGTTCTTAATAAACGATTGAAAACTGTTGCGACAATGGCTGAAGCGAAAAAACGTCAAAAAAATTACTAAAGTTAACCCACTTTTAGGTTAATTAAATGCGTTGTTGCCAGCTTGTTTTTAGTGTAAATTTTTCATTATATATTTTTCATTATTTATTAATTATTATCTCAGAAACTGTGTTGTAACTATAAATTAAAATTTTCTTAAAAAATGTATTTGTTATTGTTTAATGTTGGTTTAGCTTTATTTATTATAACAACAACAATGGTAAGAAGAGTTTCTTAATTATAATTAAATATGTATGTAAACTTTCTGATATCCCGTATAGTGCAATTTATAAGAGTCTGAAAAACTTAATATCTCCGAAACTATTGTTCATAAATTTCGTTTTGCCACCAATCGATGCAGAAGTATTTAAATAATAATCTCTCTAAATATCAAAAAAATCCTAAGAAAACCCATATGGTGAAACAACTACCTTAGTACAATATAAACAATAAAAGTGGATTAATAAACATAGTACTACATAGTAATAACACAAAAAGACATTTTACAATTATTCCATTTGCTGATGATTCAAAAAATATGAATATAAAATTATTTTATATTTCGTCTCACATTCCAGAACTAATTATATTAGTCTATTGATGTTTAAAGAAGACCAGTTAGTTCCCCATAGGAAAACATTTTTTTTTCAATAAAAAAGACCGATTTCTTAGAAAAACCATGAACTTGTTTGATTGGAAAGGTTTACTCGTGTTTTGTGTAAATAGGAGATTAATTAAAATTTCCTGTTTCGGTCCTTATTTCTGTAGCCATTAACAAATATTGATAAGGTTAAGCAGAATTAATTAAGCCAGTATGTTTTGAACTTGTTAGAAAATTTTAATTAAATTTCTATTTACACCATAGATGCTCTAACCGGAACAAATCTTTCAAATCATCAATATGAGCCCTAAAGTTATATATTGAAAAAACATAAACTTTTTTATGTTTTACTATCAAAAATTAAATATTCAGCAATTATTATATTAAAATTTTTAATTTCGAAAAATTATACAGAGAATTTATATATATTTTGAGTTGAATTTCTGATTGGAATTCTAAACATTCCTTTTGAATTTTCACAAGAAATATATTTATTTTCGATTAAAATGTAATCACCAATTTACCAACATTTTTTAAGATATTTTGAAACTTAATGTTGAAAGGACATTTTTCCAGTGCGGTGGTACAGAGACATTTTTTTTATTAAAGAGGTTAATCTTGGGGAGAGCATGAGACCCGCAGGCTGGACACGCTTGGACTAAACGGCTGTAATTATACACGCCTCAAAAAGTCATTCACACACTAAATTCTTGCTTATTAGCTTATTGAGATATTAAATATCATCATCACTACATCACAAATCAGGTGTTTTTCTTTTATAAGGTACCCTGCCCATTTCCGCTTATTTGCTATTTTTAACATAATTTATTTATAACACAAGCTATATAGCTCGAAGTTGTCTTTTCTTCTCCACAATCGTTATTTCAAAGATTGTTCTTTATCCCCTCTCCGGTGGACCGGCGATAGAATTGGTCCCAAGTATCCCCTGCTTGTCGTAAGAGGCGACTAACAGGGGTTGAGTGTGAGGGTAGTCGGACGAACATAATCATTTATAGAAATTTAATTTTCAAAGAAAACCTATTATTATTTTTAATGATCAGAGATGAATGGATTTTCTTTAATTTGATTATTAAGTCACTTTTACATGAAAATTTTTCTTAATTCATTTAAAAATTATTTGACAGGTGTTTTAGCTTCTTTCACGATCTGGCTAATTTAAGTTTTATTAGTGGCAGTATATATATATACGAGTATTAAGAACTATTTAATTAAGCTATTTCACATTCCCAAAAACAATTGGATTTTGTACTAACATAATAAATAAAAAACTGAAAATCACAAGAAAATAAAATTTAAAACATTTAAATTACTATAGCCAATGACTCAATAGATTACAGCAAAATTTGTATTCAAATTACCAACCTGCAATTACCTATTTTTATCCGATAATTTTGGATTTTTGACCTTATTTCTAAAAAACGGATTTTTTAAATCACATGTCCGTAAAATATATTTTATCCTGTTATCTCTAATATTTTAAAGTTTTTCATTCTAAAGCCTCTCGGATGGCCTTAGTAAATGTCATAGAAATTTCGCTTCGATGTCAATTATTTGTAGGTATTTCCAATCTAGGAAACTGATTAGGTTTTGGAATCTCTACCTCTCTAATGTCGGGTTTATAAATGAATTATATATACCAGATATTATATAGGTATACGTGTATATGAATTAAAATTTCCAGGTGATGTTTTGATAAAGGTATAAACAAACGTTTTTCATTTGTAATTTATTAAATTAATCCCTAGAACAGCTCTAAACCGAGAGCGTACCGAGTTTAAAAAAAACTTTTTCCTCCAATTTAATATTACTTTTAATTATTTAATTTTACAATTGGTTTGGTTGCGGACTAAGTGAAAGTCACGTGTTGTTGAATAAAGAAACCAGAATATTTAGAAATAGATTTAATTAGTGGATTAAAATTCCTCCTACCTGGAGATTGTAAGAAAAAGTCAATGATTCCTACTAAGAAAACATTCGAAGGGTGTATGTATTTATTGGCTTCCTTCCCTGGGCTGATGTAATGTTTAATGAATGGCAGTGGCGGTGGATTGTGGGTGGAGTTGTGGGTGGCTTGGGGTTTGGGCACCCCCCGGGTATGCGTTGGTGACGTCGAGGAATCCCCGCTGAGTCACCGGTGCATCTCAGAATTTATTTTTCACCCCTCCTTTTTAGCAATGAATAAAAAATACTTGGTATTTCGATCACTAGGAATATTTGACGAACGCATGGCTTTTTTCAAAGAAATTAAAAAAAATGAGGCATAAATGTTTTTTGAAAGGATTTTCCGAGAGTAGCAGAGCTGTTTTTAACAGTAAGTAAATCAATAGGATGCTCTCTACTTGATGCAAATAAATATTCCTACATCTATATATAAATGAATATATTTATATCTTAGGTTAAAAAAATAAAATGAGAGATGGAGTCTTCTATTTTTTAAATAAAATAATTTTTAATTATTTCTAGAGACTATAGTTTCGAAGGCATTGCCTTCATCATCAGTCTATCAAAAATATTTCAGTATTTAGTTACATGAAATAAATATTTGTGATAGACTGATGATAAAGGCAATGCCTTCGAAACTATAGTCTCTAGAAATAATTAAAAATTATTTTATTTAAAAACAGAAGACTCCATCTCTCATTTTATTTTTTTAGCCTAAAATAAAAACAATTCTATTACCATCGACAGTGAAATTTTTTATTCAACTAATATATTTATATCGTATATCCCAGCAAAACACACACGCCGTCAAATTATGAAAAACCAGCAGCCAAGCCCGCCTTCGGCGGAAGTTTTGCTGGCCAGGAGGCGTGTTTTAAAATTTTAAAATTTATATTATTTTTAAACTCCCAGCTATTTATTTTACGCATTGCCTAAGCATGGCCAATCACTGACTTCTATTGGATCTCTTTCTCCAATCACGTCGTCACGCCGGCGCCGCCACCGTAAGCCGATTATTATTATTAAGTATAGATATTATTCATTTAACAAGGACGCCTGTAGAGTAGGCTAGTACGACCCAGAGGCGTCTTTGGTTGCATAGATACAGGAGGACGCTTTCCTAGACAATTCTTAATGTAGTCTCCGGGTTTAGTTAAAAACAATCTATTAATATTATTATATTTTGGACTTTGAATTAAGGCAAAGAAAGGCCAAATTCAAGTAATAATAAAAACTGTTTGCCAGAAAAAATAGTGAGATCTAATGTACTGCCAAGTTAACATCACCAATTTAGTAAACGAGTTGAGAGTATACTATCATAATAGCATCAATTAAAACGCATGTTTTTCATTTTACATATCGTCGCCTTACAGTGTAAACCTGCTAAATCCATTTTTATCATATATGACATATTAATACCATTCGAAAGAAAAAGAGATGCAGCATCGTCCAAGTAAA
The DNA here is from genome assembly GCA_024734495.1 of Forficula auricularia. NCBI lineage: Eukaryota > Metazoa > Arthropoda > Insecta > Dermaptera > Forficulidae > Forficula > Forficula auricularia. The sequence goes on from JALMQS010000074.1 coordinate 13,893,977, forward strand.
ACTACTTAAAATTAGGATCGTAAGTGGTAGAAACAAAATGTGAAAAATCGTTACTTTCCATTACAAAAATATTAAATTTTGTTTGTTTTTTCTCTGCCCTTCAAAATTTAATTGTTGTGAATTACCAGTAGAGGCGACGATATCCATTTATATTTATTGATTTCACATTTTAAATTGAAATTATTGTCCTGAAACTAGGCATGTACTCATTATTTTATTATTATTTTTGTTTTTTTAGGGCGTCCATCTTTCCTCTTTTAGCCCTCCGATCCTGAGAACTTATGATATCATTATTTGGTAACTTAATTCATGACATTCATTAGAAAATGCTAAGTTTTTGGAAAATAATCTCAACTAAAAATAGATATAAATATAAATATAGATAGACTTTTAAAATGAAAAACATGGATTTTAATTGTAGTTAATATATTATTGAATCATTTACTAAATTCGTGATGTTAGCTCACTACTTTTTCTGCAAACGGTTTTTTATTACTAAACTTAGGATTTTTTTAAAAGAAATGTTTATTCTGAGATTTAACTTCATTTTGTAAGCTAAATGCCAATTTAGCCTACAAGCTTCATCCCTCTATATTAAGGGCTGATGAAGGGACAATTTCTGTTCTACAATTTTTGCCTTATAATGCTTCAAGCTATTCCACTATGACAATTTATGGTATTTTAGGGTCGTTTTCACTATATTTTAATTTAGCTTATAAACTTACCTCTTCATTTTAGGTCCTAAGGAAGGAAACGTTTTCTCCTTTATTAATGTGCCAAAAGCTATATTGAATAAATTTATCAAAAGAATTTCAAAATTTTGAAAATTCAAAAAACTCACTTATTTTTATTTGTATTATACCATACGGTCTTGGATTGGAAATTTTATTCAGTCGTTAGTAGAATTTTACAATCGAGTTTATATTAACTTTAGTAAAAAAATTTTTGCTGTGCATATAAATTGGTTTAAAGGATTTCATCTCTAGGGTTAAGCCAACTAACCGAAATGAATGTTTAGTATTTGGGTTCGACTTCCGAGGGGGCAATCCCTTTTGGCACTAAATAAAACATATCTAATAAGATCTATAATTCTGCTTTTATATTATTCTTAATGAAAACATTTTGCTCGTCTTCTCACTAGGCCTACTAGTGAATTAACTCAATTTTTTTTCTCAGTGTGTTTAAAAATGTCTGAGACGTGAAAGGAAATTATTTTTAAACAAATTTTTTCTGTCTATCTGGACTCCGATTACGAATAAAACTCAAGAAAGGAAAGTCATGGATAATTCGTACTGATACCAGCCTGTTTATATTTTCAATGCGGAGAGATGATTAGATTTTGAGCTTTCTAGCTTTAGAATTTCTGGTTCAAAAATCCATAAAATTTTATTTCTCATGATAATTAAAACAAAATATAATATCTAAAAGCTTATTATATTCAAGTTTATTTCTAGGACATCCCTAGCTGAACTGTTAAAAAAAATTGTAAATTTACTACATATATGTCTACAATACAAATAGATAGGAAATTCACTTGATTGCCTATATAGTAAAAAAAAAAATACTATATTACATTCGTAAAATCACATTAACTCATTGCAAAAATACAAAAATAAATTCTAACTTTACTATTTTGTTCTATTAATTAGATACGTATTAGTAAAAAATATGTTGCAAGATTATAATATTGGTATATATGTTACCGGCCAAACCCGATTTTAGGACAAACTAATTTTGCCTAAGCTAAACTAGTTCTTCCTATAAGCGATAATATTAACTAGTATAGCCTAGTCGAAACTAATTTGTTCTAGGCCAGATAGGATAAACCAGTTTAGCCTAGGCCAAACTAGTTGATCCTGAGATAAATATGCACACTCTAGGATAAACTAGTATGGCCTAGTCTAAACCAATTTAGCAGAGTCGAAAGTAATTGAGTAAACATGTCAAGACTTGTACATGCTGCAACAAAAACTGTTCCACAAACAGATGCCAGTTCAAGAAGGCAATGATACTCTGCAATTCTAAGTGCCACCAAAGCACACCATGTAAAAATAAATAACAATTTTAATAATTGAGATATATATGATTATTGCTTCTATTAAAATAAACTGCAACGGATCGTTGCTAAACTTTATCCAAATTCATTTGAAATATTAATATGTTTGTTCCTTTATTATTAATCAGATATCACTTTGCAATTTGTAGTTCATATTGACATTAATTCAAAAATAATTCTCATTTAAGAGTCGAGGAATAACCATTCCACATTGGATTTTTGACATTTCGGTTATTATTGTAACCAATGCTGAAGACATAGAGGAATCGACTTAAAATCAAAAATAGCCATCGATTCTCATCTAATACTTGAGGAATAACAATTCTACATTAGGTTTTTGACGTTTGGATTATTATTGGTAACCATTGCTGAAGACATGGAGGAATCGACTTAAAATCTAAAATAACGATCGATTCTTATCTAATACTAGAGGAATAACCTTATTGCATTCCATTTTTGATGTTTTGACTATTAATGGAAACCTCTACTGAATATGTAGAAGAATCGACTTAAAATCAAAAAGACTAAATTCTTTTATGGCAAACAACTCAAGCTTGAGTCCATGGGTTCCGTAGTCTTTACCTGAGGACCCTTTGAAGCCACGCTTGCCCCGAGAGCGATTACAATACTTTACCCATGCTTTGCATTGGATAAAGTAAAAACACTTATTATTAAATTTGTTATAGTATGATTGTTTGTATTACCAATTATCCATAACTTTTAAAGACGACGAATCATTATCGTTTTAATAAAAATGATTATTTTTCCAATTACGGAGTATTTTATTCAGTTTACCTATTTATTTTGACTTTCTAAATATACTATAATGTTTAGACTAGGCACTAGGCCATACTAGTTTATCCTAGAGTGTGCGTATTTATATCAGGATCAACTAGTTTGGCCTAGGCTAAACTGGTTGGTTTATCCTATCGGGCTTAGGACAAATTAGTTTGGACTAGGCTATACTAGTTTAGCCTAGGCAAAACTAGTTCGTCCTGAAATCGGGTTTGGCCGGTAACATATATATTAATAAAAAGTTTTGAGACCGGCTTCTCGTCAAATTAAATGAGAAATTTTTCACTGTGTGGAGAGGGTATCGAGACGTTCTTAAAACAGTTTTTACTTTTTCCTTCATTTTTAGTTTTTACAATCAAAACATAATTTAACTCCCTGCTGGGGGGGGGGGGGGTCGGGTAGGCTAGGCGGTAGCATGTCAGCCAGCTAACCAAGAGGACCCGAGTTCGAATCCGACTCGAGGCATCCGGCTAAAATCTGACCCCCCGAGGTAGAGACAAATTTAAATAAAATAAATAGTATCGTAAATGGCTTATGGCTAGAAAGGCCGAAAAGCCAACAAAAAAAAAAAAAAAAAAAAAAAAAAAAT
>JALMQS010000074.1:13897816-14224175 GCA_024734495.1 Forficula auricularia
AATTGAGATATATATGATTATTGCTTCTATTAAAATAAACTGCAACGGATCGTTGCTAAACTTTATCCAAATTCATTTGAAATATTAATATGTTTGTTCCTTTATTATTAATCAGATATCACTTTGCAATTTGTAGTTCATATTGACATTAATTCAAAAATAATTCTCATTTAAGAGTCGAGGAATAACCATTCCACATTGGATTTTTGACATTTCGGTTATTATTGTAACCAATGCTGAAGACATAGAGGAATCGACTTAAAATCAAAAATAGCCATCGATTCTCATCTAATACTTGAGGAATAACAATTCTACATTAGGTTTTTGACGTTTGGATTATTATTGGTAACCATTGCTGAAGACATGGAGGAGTCGACTTAAAATCTAAAATAACGATCGATTCTTATCTAATACTAGAGGAATAACCTTATTGCATTCCATTTTTGATGTTTTGACTATTAATGGAAACCTCTACTGAATATGTAGAAGAATCGACTTAAAATCAAAAAGACTAAATTCTTTTATGGCAAACAACTCAAGCTTGAGTCCATGGGTTCCGTAGTCTTTACCTGAGGACCCTTTGAAGCCACGCTTGCCCCGAGAGCGATTACAATACTTTACCCATGCTTTGCATTGGATAAAGTAAAAACACTTATTATTAAATTTGTTATAGTATGATTGTTTGTATTACCAATTATCCATAACTTTTAAAGACGACGAATCATTATCGTTTTAATAAAAATGATTATTTTTCCAATTACGGAGTATTTTATTCAGTTTATCTATTTATTTTGACTTTCTAAATATACTATAATATTTAGACTAGGCACTAGGCCATACTAGTTTATCCTAGAGTGTGCGTATTTATATCAGGATCAACTAGTTTGGCCTAGGCTAAACTGGTTTATCCTATCGGGCTTAGGACAAATTAGTTTGGACTAGGCTATACTAGTTTAGCCTAGGCAAAACTAGTTCGTCCTGAAATCGGGTTTGGCCGGTAACATATATATTAATAAAAAGTTTTGAGACCGGCTTCTCGTCAAATTAAATGAGAAATTTTTCACTGTGTGGAGAGGGTATCGAGACGTTCTTAAAACAGTTTTTACTTTTTCCTTCATTTTTAGTTTTTACAATCAAAACATAATTTAACTCCCTGCTGGGGGGGGGGGTCGGGTAGGCTAGGCGGTAGCATGTCAGCCAGCTAACCAAGAGGACCCGAGTTCGAATCCGACTCGAGGCATCCGCTAAAATCTGACCCCCCGAGGTAGAGACAAATTTAAATAAAATAAATAGTATCGTAAATGGCTTATGGCTAGAAAGGCCGAAAAGCCAACAAAAAAAAAAAAAAAAAAAAAAATACTCCCTACTGGATGTTTATCATTTTACATCTCCAGTATCTTTCTTTGTTTTTCTATTAATCTCTATAATATTGACACAAGTAGTTCTTGGCTCTCTCCCTCTCTTTTTGGCAATGCACAACCGAGAGAACCTTTGGGATGGGCTTTTGGCCCAGTTGACTTTTGGCGATTTGACCCTGAAATAGAAAAACTCTTGTCTGAAACGCTAATGGCCGGGCCAAGTGGTCCAGCAATTGATTCTCCGTTGGCCCCGAGCCCGATTTAGACAGCCCTTCTCTTCTCCACTAGCCCCATTTGCCATTCTACCCCGACAACCTAGATTCTCCTCCCTTACCCAACCATCTCCCTATCTTTTGCATGCAATTTTTTTCTTTCTATCCCTTCTAGAAGATCAATGAGCGAACGATTTAATCAATTACTTAATAAACAATCGGGAATATAAGAAATAAATATATTAGTGATACAAGATTTTCTAGAATTTTAATGACACTATTCATATTTTTACACTTATCAATGTTTATTCTTGCCAAATTCGGTCTTATTATTTAAAATTGTTCAAATTCCTTCCATATAAACATCCGATTTTTTTGATTTTCGGAAATATTCAGATAAAATTTTGAAGCTAGAAATCATATTACAAAAAAAAAAAAAAAATAAACATTTATTTCTAAACAAAATATGTACATACTTACATATATTTTGGTACCTATACTAACTAACTTTCTATGAATTTTGGTTCTAGCTAGTGTGCCTATGGCAATTTACAGAGAAAGACGGACAAACAATTATTATTATAAGATTGGAGTAATTTTTGGAGACGGACTGATAAGTGAAGTCGGAGCTTAGAGAAGTACAGTTTATTGATACTTACTTACCAAACTTCAGCCACATATCATAGTTTGAGAGCTGTATAACAATTTGATTTTTTTCTGATTTTTACATTTTTGTACAGAAACTTCTGAAAGCTGCTAGAAAGTCCATAATTTTTACGGTTTATTGTTGTAGGAGCAAAAAGATTTTAGCACCAAAAAAACTTTTTACACTTTTCCATTCTTGAGTTATATCGAGGGTTTTTTTTTTTTTTTTTTTAATGCAATCGAATGCAAGAAGGGGTCACCAGTAAAGATGTAGCCCCTATGGATCTCGAAAGACCCTTGCATTACTGAAGAGAAGGGAAAGTTGATTAAGAGAGAGGGTGTAGACGTAGGTGTCTATGCACCCTGGTTTTGAAGGTTTGAAGATCATAGGTGCTGGGAAAGATAGAGGCTGGGAGAGAGTTCCAGTTCCTTGAAGTCATGGGGATATATGTATTCGCGAATGAAGTGGTCCGGCACTTTTCCAATTTGACCGCGAAAGAGTGTTGGGAGTCGGCAAAACGTGTGCTGCGTGCAAAGCATGCTTTGGGGGGAATTATTGATTTTATCTCATCAGAGCACCTGCTGTGATAGTATCTATAGAAAAGGGAAAGGGCAGAGACATCTCTTCGATGAGCTAGCGAGTCGAGGGAGTCGGTGAGGGTAGAATCGTCAATTAGCCTGACGGCACGTTTCTGAATTGCATCAAGGGTAGCAAGAGAATATTTTGAGGCTCCTCTCCACAGATGAGAGCCGTATTCGAGACAGGGGCGGATTTGGGCCTTGTAGATGGTGAGAAGTTGTGGGGGTTTGTAAAATCGCTTGGACCTGAATAAGAAGCCAATCTTCCTTGCTGCAGATTTCGCCACAGAGGAGATGTGTTCATTCCAAGACAGGTCAGATGCGACAGAGACGCCCAACATAGATAGGCTGTCACACATTTTCAGGGTATTCGAATCGAAGTGAATATCGGGGAAATCTCTATTTTCGCGCCTAGAAATTAGACAACATTTAGGATTCAGGAGACAGAGAGAAAAAAAAATCATAGTTGAATATTATTTTTCTAAGGACAATGAAAAAATAAAATAAAATAAAATAAAACAACACAACAATAAATTTCGAGTGAATTCATTATTTAATTCTGCCTGTGAGTGAATTGATTTTCAAATACAAATTTTTTGCAGTCACTGCTATTGTTTGGATTTGGATATCGACAATAACTCGAGAATGAAAGCTAGTAAAAATTTCGTGCTGGTTTCTAAATCTTTGGAATTAAAAGAGGGTCAAATATTTTTATTGTGTTTTACTGTAAAAATTAATTTAGAATTTGAAAAAAATGAATATATTTCAGATTAGACCTCTCATCTAAACTCCTGAAGTAGCTTAAATAGGTTTATCGAGTTTTTCAAACTTTACTATAAAACTCCACAAAACATTTAACCCTCTTTAATTGACAAAATGTTTAACAACAAACCAACACCGGCATTCCCTTAATTTAATTCAAAATGTTTTTTATGACTAGTGAAAAAAATTGATTAGAATTTGGATGCTTAAACTCTGTTTACATGTTTTATATCCAAATAAATCTTCCAGAAGTACTATGTATGTGTGATGAGGATTCTGTTCTGTTATTGAAATAACTTGGAAGATCCGTCTTTTCGTATATCCAAGGTTCTTCCATTTTTTATTGATCCAGTCTGGTTTGTTTCTTGAACTTTCATAAGCATTTGGCTCATTGAAAATAACGCCTGCTGGTGACACTTGATGCATGTTTCTGCAGCTCTGGGTCAAGTGTGATATCGAAATGCCCAGCTCTCGTTGTGCTTTTGACAGGGATACACAATCAATGTGTCCAATAACTCATTTTAATTTTATTAACTGACGACCGGGTTGTATTTAACTTGAATGGTGCATGTACTTTCTCTCCCTATGCGGATGCAAGCAAAAACGCAGCGTAATTATGGTAGTTACGTAGCCTACCATCACCACCTAGATTCCATTTATTTTCCATTTTCTCGCCCCTTCATTTTCTTTTTTATGGGCTATATTGAAAACTGACACTTTGCAAAAAGCGCAAATTATTAATCAAAAATTTTGTTTCAATTTTCATCATTTAAAAATTCTCTCATTTAATGATTAGATTTTTTTTTAATTTTCTGTATTTTTCCACCTCAAGCTCTGAAACGCTCAAAATATATCGGTTCTTTGTTTAGGACCCAGAATATGTTTTCTTTTTATGAGTTATCATGAGTAAAAAATCGTACTTTTTGGCCTCTAAGTGAGACCCGGGGTTATTTTTGACAAAATTATTAGTTCTTAAATTTAAAATAAAGAGAAACAAAAAGGTCACACATATATATCAAATATATATATATATATGTATTTGAACGAAATTTTCTCTGGAGAGAGACGGGCTGGTAGAAATTTTAACTGAAACTAGTGGAAGGCAGCCCAGGGGTAGTAAAGAAAGAAAAATTAACACATATCCAAATAAGGTATAATTTATTGGATTCTTTCCTCTTTTCCTTTCAAACCGATGTTTCGGAGGATTCTTCCCTCCTTCTTCAGGGTTTCAAAGGAAGGAAGAATCCTCCGAAACGTCGGTTTGAAAGGAAAGGAGGAAACTCTGAAGAAGGGGGGAAGAATCCTCCTAAACGTCGGTTTGAAAGGAAAGGGGAATCCCTGAAGAAGGAGGGTAGAACCCTCCGAAACGTCGGTTTGAAAGGAAAGGAGAAAAGAATTCAATAATTACACCTTATTTGGATGTGTTAATTTTTTCTATCTTCCCTACCTCTGGGCTGCCTTCCATTACTTTCAGTTAATATATGTGTATATATATATATATATTATTTATTTGTTTGACACTATAGTTTCGAAAGCTTAGCCTTTATCATCAGTCTCTTTTAATTATAAATTTTTTTTTCATGAGGTCAGTATCGCGTCGATATTGAAAATTTTTTGTTCTTCCTTTGCCGAAAGCCAGTTGGAATTAAAATAAATATATGGTATATGTGTGTTGCATCAAGCAGAGGACAACCTCTTTGTTTCTCTTTATGAATCAACAACTCTGCTACTCTCGACAAAATAAAAACTTTTCACTTAAAATTTAACTACAGTGAATATTACAATTTTTGACTTTTGTTAAGAACATGGGGTCCATACTTTTAACATTATGACCCTTTGATGTTGCCCTTGACCATTGACCAAAAATAATACTTTATCCAATCACTATACTACACTATTAATAGTAAACAATTATTTGAGTGAATTCATTACTTCGGCTACCCTGATTAAATTGTTTTAAAAGAATAACTTTTTTCTGAAGATCTAGATTCTGATACACACTTACATACAATTTCTCTAGAATGAAAGCTCGTAGAAATGATTATTATTATTATTTCCTCAAATTTGTATTTAAATATAATTTCAAGATAAGTTTTAATGATCTAGAATCTAGATCTATCTCTCGGACTAGACCACCAATAATGGTGAACTTAGAATATGAATTAAAATTTCTCTGTACCTGAATTAAAAGTAAAATTTTAAACAATTAGTTTTTATTTAACCCTGAACTTATTATCGTAATAATTACAAATAGATTCTAAATTATGAGTTTCTGAATGTTTAGTTAATGAAAGAGTAAATAGAGAGAAATTGATAGGAAGAAGTATAATAGACACGCCCTGAAAATATACTAATATTTTTTATTGGAACTCATCTATTTTTTCCATCATTTCTGATCGAATTACAAACTTAATATTGGAAGATTTTTTTCTTTTCTTGAATTTCTGGAAAAAAAAACTATACGCATTTAAGGATTATATTTTGCCAGAACCAAAGTAAACTTCGGACGTTATTTGATACTATAGGTTAAAATTCATATTTTATTCTATTTCGTCGTATTTTAGCCGAGAGGATAATGAAAAAAATAAATGTATTCGGAATAACATAATTTATTTCCAATCTTTTAAAAACCTACGTTGCGAATAATTTTCCTATCTTCTTCAGGGCTTAACTTTAAAGTGAGTTTGAAACCCCCACCTTGTTGTATTCTAAGGCAATGCTTGTTTGGTATTATCGTTTGCCATATTAACAGTAAAAAGATTTTTCACTTTAGTGAATTTGATTTCTAATATAAACAACATAGTTGTCTTGTTTTCATGAAAAAAATGAGATTTTTATAAATTTTCAAGTATCAAGGTCCCCTGAGTCCTAAAAAGTGTTTTTTAGAATGGTGAGTGTGTGTGTCCATCTTTCTGGCTAAACTTAATCTTGGATCGGGTGTAGAATAGGTCCACAGTATCCCCTGCTTGTCGTAGAAGGCGACTAAAAGGGGTTGGAGCTGAGGCTATCAGCCCCACTCTGTAAAAAAACTTTCCGATTCCGGAAGCAACACGACGTCTCCGAATAGGCCATGCATGAACAAAAACCTAAGAGTCTTGGAAAGATTAAGGTCCTTATAATATTATAACTAGATTCAGAAGGATTTAATTAGTTTTTTCCTCTTATTAAAAACAAGGACTGAAAAGATGATCAAGGACAGTCGATGGTGGAAAAGTAATCTCCGGAGTCGAAGCTCAAATACAATGTATACATTAATTCATGTAAAATAATTGGTTTAATAAAATTTAATTACATTTCAAATTTATTGTTTTGTAATTATTTGTTTTTACCATATCATTGCTATCCATGCACACACTCTCAGACCAAGAGATTCATTAAGTACAATTTGAATACCAGAAATTAAATAGTTTGTAAAAATCTCGAATATTTTAATAATATAATTTTCAAAACTATCATATTTTTTGCTTATGGCCAGTTTGCCTACTTCCAGTCAAAATGCCGGATATCTTTAACTACCTACTAAATTTCTATCAGGGATATGTGCAACGATTAAACGTAAAATAATTGCTGACTCTTTGCCTAAAATAACTTTCACTCAAGATTAAACACAAAAAGGAAACTTAGTATAAAAAAATGAAAGTAAAATTGATCTTATTAAGATAAGCTCACCTCATCAAGGAAATTCCCCAAGATCTTGGTGGCAACAATTGTTACAATATGCAAATAAGTGATAGTAAAGAATTAATTTTTCTTATTGTTTTCCTTTTTACTAGAATTCAAATACGGATTGGACGAAGAATAATGTGTTGTAAGGAAAACAATTTTCAAATAACTTGGCTCATTAGAAATGCACTGACCGGGAATCGATCCTACCGAAAGACATCATAAATATATCACTACTAAGGGGAGTAATCTGTTATTTGGATTTGAGATTACTTTTGTAAACGTTTCATTACTGTAAACGACATCAAATTATATTCGTTTATAAAGAGAATTTGGTCTCACTATTAAAAAACTGAGCTCACTGTCGATCTATGCATTCATATCGACATAACTACCGACCAGCTGCATACTCTTCAGGGGCAAATCACTTTAACCTTGGAAATAAAACCTAGCTTGTCTCAATAACTGGAGTTTTTTAATTTTTTCAAATGAAATAATTTTTTCCTGTGCTTGAAACACATTGTCAAAGTACAGGGTCTTATTTGATTTTTGCGTGCTCAGAATTTGGTGGTACGGATTATAAAATTATTTTGGGATGGACTATTATTGATGAAAAAAGAGAAAAATTATTTGAATTTTATCATTTTGATGACATATTGGCTCTCATTTGAGACAAAAATAAACTGCAAGGGATCGTTGCTAAACTTTATCCAAATTCATTTGAAATATTAATATGTTTATTCCTTTATTATTAATCAGATATCACTTGAATTTACAGTTCATGTTGACTTTAATTCAAAAATAATGATCGATTCTTATTTAATAGTCGAGGAATAACCATTCTACATTGGATTTTTGACGTTTCGAATATTATTAGTAACCATTGCTGAAGACAGAGGAATCGACTCAAAATCAAAAATAGTGATTGATTCTAATCTAGTACTGGAATAACCATTCTATAGTGGAATTTTGACGTTTCGGTTTTTATTGGAAACCATTGCTGAAGACATGGAGGAATCGGCTTAAAATAAAAAATAACGATCGATTCTTATCTAATACTAGAGGAATAACCTTATTGCATTCCATTTTTGATGTTTTGACTATAAATGGCAACCTATACTGAAAACGTGGAAGAATCGACTTAAAATCAAAAAGACTAAATTCTTTTATGGCAAACAACTCAAGCTTGAGTTGTTTGCCATAATATTTTGTGGTCCCCAATGTACTTAATTAGGATATTAAATTTCATCAAAATTGGTTAAGTCATTTTCAAGATATTTAGAAAAAACTAAAAAAGTACTGAAATAAAGTACTAATGTTTGTGGGCCGATATGTACCAAAAACTAATCAGCGCTTCATTTTTTTAAAAGAATGGTAGGTTTTCAATTTCATTTCAATCGGTGCAACGGCGTGGAAAAAATCGTGGACGAAAAAAACGATAACATCCATCCATCCCGACACACGTCCAAAAAAAATGGCACTTTTTGGCCTCTCGACGAAATCCCAGGTAATTTTTGGCAAAACCGTCACGTGCTAAAATTCAATCTAATTGAATACTTCAATTTGTGACCTTAATTGAGTCCATGGGTTCCGTAGTCATTACCTGAGGACCGATTACAATACTTTCCCCATTCTTCGCATTGGATAAAGTTAGAAAATTGTCTTAGGTCTCTTTAGTTAATATATTTAAAAATATATAAGAAACTATTGAGCAATAATACATTTAATTTAAATAAAATTATTAAAATATTATATTAACATAAATCTAAAAAAAAAATGATTGTAATCTTATTGCACTTTTATGTTAGTAAAATGTGATTTGTTTATTTTTTATTTTCACCTTTAAGAAAATAAATAAAAAATTCTTCCAACTTTATTGCAAATAAACTTTAGGTTTAAATATTTATAATCTCTTAGAATTTTGTGTGCTCTGACTGAATGAACCTTGAAAATTTTACGCCTTTCTAATTTCACCAAAAGAATTCCAACCCTATTAAAACTTTCAGATCATCTAACTATCCACAAAAAACTTTACGAAAAACCTTCTTTTAACTTTTAACCCTAACATCTGAAGCCTAAATTCATCAAATAATTATACTTTATTCATTTAAATTAAACAATAGTTTGTATTCTCTTTTAATTAATTTTTAAAAAAGAGAAATTTCAAATTATTAATTTCATTCTCTACTAGAAATAGCACCAGCGAGCCCTAATTTCAATTTAAAAATTCTTAATTATATAGTATGCTTTTTATATTAGTTGTCTTTATTTATCTAAACAAATAAAATAATTATAGAAAGAGAAAGTAAAGACTATATATGATTGATAAGAAAAAAGGTAAATGATGCTGACTGAGACCTTAAGGGCACGTTTCGTCAAGAAGAAACAATCCAAGTGTAGCAGTAGTGAAAGTTTTACTTTATCTTTCAGACTTAATATGAAAATGATCATTATAAATAAATATATTTAAATTTAAATATAGGGTGTCCCAAAACTCAACGATAAACCGTGAACAAGTTTATGACGGCCCAGCACCTAAAAATAACGAGTTATAGCCATTTTTTTGAAAATCGTGAAAATGCTACCCTGTACTAAATATTACGATGCTAAGGCTAAAAATTTCCATATTTTATTATTCTAATTTTTGTTACACAATTCTGAATAACCATGCTATTAGCCACAATCTAAAATAAAACCAAAAGTTTGCATCATCTAACTTTGACTCTTCACATGGTAAAAAAATATACAACCCTAGCATGACAAGTTAAGTATAGCATTAATGGCTATAATAGCCAAAGATTGATTAAGGGAGTTCGAGACTGCTTATCTATCTAGTTGATCTTCGAAAAAATCTTTTGTATTTCTCCAGAGTGATAATGTCTGAATACCAAATTTTTTAATTAAAAAAATTGTTAATAATTATACAGTGAAAACAAAGATTTAAGGTAAGGTCTTAAGGGTCTTAAGGTCTTAAGGGTTTGGCTACTGGCCCGGCAAGCTTAGTTAGCGCTTGGGTTCGATTCCTAAGGGGACGAACCTCTCTGATATGCAATGTAAAAATATTTCTCTAATATCTATGAAGTCCTTTAAAGTTAAATTCAGTTAATAATTATGTTAATTTCGAATAAAAATCTTTGTTTTTATAATATTAATAAAAAAAATATTGAGATAAATTTTTTCTCATTATAAAATCATTTATGTAACACAAAAACGATTTCAATAAATAGAGTTATAGTGCTTTTGTCATATTTTGTTGGCTACAAATATCTTTAAATTTTTACATTTATGAATAACTAATTAACTAGACTGACAAATCTATTGAAAAATGTATCATTCGTTTCATAAAAGTTGAATTATTGATCTGTTTAAATTTGTTGAAAATGGTATAATTTGTATAGAAGTTATAGTCCTTTTAAAAGCTCGGTCCATTTACTTCCATGTTAACAGGACAATTTTCATTAATTTATTTCTCGGTAATGAAACAGACGATCAACTTCAAATTTCGAAAATAAATATTTAATGCATCAATGATTCGATGGCAAAAATTTGAGAATTTTCTCATATAATAAAAATGATAAACAGTCCCGAACCTCCTTAAATCAAGATGGGACATAATTAATTACCAATTTAAAAAATAACCATATTTATTTTGAAATTAGATCATTTTGCAAAAAATACTAATTCTTCAAAAAGTTCTCTCTATTTTGTCCAATTTTTATTTAAATTAAAATAAGTCAAAAATATTACAGATATTAAAATGTAATTTAGATATTCGTATTTTGGGGGAAACTCGTGATTTCAGTTTCCACCATCCAGTGGCACCACACGATGCGCCATGCTTGCTTGCTTTGCCATCTAGCTTCCATTTTAGTCAAGAGTTAATCAATACATTTGGCATGCTTATTTGAAACCAATCAGGTTTTTTTTTTACTTTCACATGTATAATCTCTTTATCATGTAATGATATAGGATCTATTATATAATAATAGGATAAAGGGATATTTTATTATTAATTAATATTAAATGATATTAGGAATATATATTATTAGAGGTTTTTATTATTCGTCGCCCGTTTTTTTGAACTTGTCACACTGCCGTGTGTCTAGATTACAAATGGCACACTGTCGTGTGTCTAGTTTACAAATGAAAAAGTTATTGAAAGATTCGGAGATAGACGGATATTTTAGATTTAATTAATAATAGATGATATTAGGAGTAGATATTAGTAATTATTGGTTTTTATTTATGTTTCCAACATTAATTTTTATATAATGCTGAAAGGTATATATACAATCATCCTGAAAAAAAAACTCACGAGATTATCCTGTACTGATTCCGAGGTGCTATTGGTGATATTACATTTCCGAGAGGGTGAATATAACTCTTCTGACATGCAATAAAATCATGCATGACGTCTCGGATTCAGTGATAAATAATCTCTTGATTTTTATTCAAATTATTTTTTATATTAAGATTAAAATTGCATTTATTCGTATACATTTTACAATGCTTGATTAGAAATAAGCAGACAAAGCAATCGTATATCTTAAAAGAGAATTTCTTTTAATACCTGTACCTATTTAGTTAGAGTTTATAATATGGGAATTAATAGGGAGAGGTTCGAAAACAAGCTCAGACTTGTTCGTAAACAAGCTCGGACCTGTTTGCTCGAATAGGAAAAAACTTTCAACATGATACTTCTAGGATTTCCCTTTTAACTATTAGGTGCTCGTCCAATAACTAGTACTCTCTATTGCAGGGTCCAAAGTTCACTCCCCACCATGACCCCATGCTACTTGAATTGTGAACCCCGCTAAGCTAAAATCAACGTTTTCCAGCAAGGATTCGCTCCATTGAGATTTCTCCAGTGATTGTGCGCTCACCCACACATCTTCCAGGTGAGATTTCTTTCCATTCTTTTTTGAATTTTTTTTATTCTACCTATTATTTATTTATATATTTATATAACAGTTAAAACAATAAATTATATCAATATTAATATTTCGATTTCTATACTTTTTCAAATACTAGAATTAACATTTAATAATTCGTATTGTATAACAGTCTTAACTTTTTTAAGCTGAGACCCAAATTTGAGAAATATGTTCATATCGCGATCCAAAACAAAGACAAATTTTTGGATTGCCTTTTTTTAGATCATACTTAAGAAATTGTCTTCAATTTTACAATGATTAAATACATTTTTTTACTATAAAACAAATGTACTTTTCGATCCAAGGAAAATAAAAAATACGTGTTTTTATTATTTTTTATTTTATAAGCATTGAATAAATTAAAAATATTTTTAAACTTGTAGTAAAATATTTTATGAACGCCTCTGCGCAACCGATAGATTAAAAGCCATTGTCGTAAATGACCTATTGTAAATAAATTATAATCTTTTTAATTTTTATTTTCAGTTTCTCACCAAGTCAAAAAGCGCGTTTTCGTGATCAGAAGCAGATGACCAGAGCCATTCAGGTGATCTACAATATTAAGGGTGAGTTTTGGAAATAATTTAATATCACCTACTTTCTCTTTGAATACTAAAAATTTTATTACTCGATTTGCTTCTCAGTATTATTTGCACTTCAATTCACTTCTTCAAAATAATTATTATTACAATTATTTTCTATATTTGTGTTTAGCAATGTCTGAAACGTGGAAAAAAAATCATTTTCAAAGATTATTATTTCCTGTTTGTCTTATAACTCTAGAAAGAACAATCACAAAAATTCGTTTCGAACCCGAAATGTTTGTATTTCTAAAAAGAATAGCCGATTAGATTTAAGGCATTCCAGCTTTAGGACTTTTGAAATATGTAAAAAAAAACAGAGAAAAACTAAATGAATCTTTATATAGGAAGGAACGTTTAAATATGAGGAGCTAAAATTCGGAATATATATGTTATCTTTTTTAATAAACTACATTTCTAGGCCAAGTTTCAACTTTCAATCTTGAGCCAAAAAATTGACAAATCATTAAAATTTTCTGAAATTGTACCGTGTCTTGCAAAAGCTTTAACTTTTCATATAATTTTAGGCACCTACTAAAAATAATTATGTTCTCAATTATATTAAATTAAAATAAATGCATTTTTTTTAATTGAAATATTTGATAAACGTTCAAACTTTGCGGATACACATTTTCACATTTTATTTTTCAAAACATATATTTCTTCAAATCTAATCAATTAGTCAAATTCTTTTTACTTTATGATATTATTTTCTTAATTTTTTTAAAGTTTCTTATAATTAATTGATAGGTATTATTATTATAGGCTATCAATAGTCATCATCATTGAGTACATAGTTATAAGACTGGTTTGACACAACCACCCGCCTCCACTCGACTCTATTCCATGCCAGCCAGCTCTTTGACCTCTCTCAAAGACCCACATCCCATTTTCTTAATTATTTGGGAGAAATATTTTAATCTGGGCCTTCCTTTCCCCCTTTATTTCACAGTTCCTCCTTTAAAATATCCCTAAGCAATCCCCCGTGTCTTAATGTGAATCCCATCATCTGAGTACTTCTCTTTCTCAGACTCTTCCACAAAGTTCTTCCAAGAACTTCTTTATTTGTAATTTTAACCATCCATTTGATATTCGTCAGTCTTTTGTAGTACCACATTACGAAATCCTCCAATCTCTTTCTCTCCGCTTCTCCAATAGTCCAGTATCATCAATAGTATAGTAGTTGGTTTTTATTCTAATACATCAATTGCTTAAATATCCCTTGTTAATGAAAATAACTAAATTTCAATTTTCCTAAGCCAATTTTGGTATTAAATTGAATCTTTCATAATTAATTATACTTTAATGAATTTTAGAAAGATTCACAGGAGTTTTTTAACTGGTTATAGTGGTGTTTCACAAGTAAAAAATAAAAAATAAAAAAATTCCTTTAATTATAATTTTGAAGTTTTATTTTTCTCTATACATATTTCGGTTTATGAGTTTTTTATAAGATGTAGACTGGATGCCGAGAAGCGTCCAGAGACGTAGCGAGTCCGCGATAAGAAAGTGAAGAAGAATTTTTTTTTAAATAATTATAATATACTTTTTTATATTGATGCTATTGTAAATATGCATGGGGGGCAAAGTCGAAAATGGGTTGAGTATCTACTTAGAAGGTTTTCTCATTCATTGTAAAAGTTTCCTGGCACGCTAACTTTTCAAAAATATGAAAATTAATTTAAATAAGCTGATGTGTTCTGATGTGGCCATCCATTTGACTTTATCATACAACCTGGCCACTGAAATTATTTATAATCATGTAGGGGGGGGGGGGGTGGTTTTGTATTTTTAGACTTCTGGGGGTCCACTGATTATGTATGTAAAATTTGGTTGAATTTGCTCAAACGGCCTAAATTTTTAATTTTTAACCGCCCCTCCATACTAATTTTGGGTCGATATGTACCAAAATCTAATCAGCTCTTTATCTCAAAAGACTACGTGTGAAATCTGGTTTCGACATTCACACTAGTTTTTGTGCTAGCTCGTCCACAAAAATTTGGTAACTCACAGACTAACGGACAACCAGACAGACTAATTAACAGACATTTTGACAAAACAATTATTATCTCGAAAAATATAGTTTTTTCGATGTTCACTTATTAGAGCTTTTTTGTATAGCAAAATGCCATGGTTTAGCTCAATTTTTTTTAATCAAAATAGTTTCAGCCGTTTTTGAGATATTTCGAAAAAAAGAAGGATAAAAACACTTTTCATGCACGCTTATAACACTTGACCATACTCTGTATGGTAAAGTTAAAAATGGCGGACGCAGAAATCCTGATCTACTAGATAGATCTAAGTCTTGGACTATTATTAGCGAAATTAGCAAACACTATAGAGGTGCTCGTTATTCTCTCTATGAGAATAAATTCGTTTATTTGTTTAACGAGCCTCAAGTCGTTGGTAATCAAAAGGGCGGATCTAGGTCGTCTACTGATAATTTTTCTAATCTCATTGATAATTTTAATAAAATAGATACTTTGTATGATGGCTTCCTTGCTTAGCGTGAATGCATGTCTGTACATTGCTCCAAATCACGTCAAATTTTGGTTGCACACGTTTCAAGCAAAGTTATGAACGAAAACACCCTCAACAAAATTCCTTCCTGTATGTCTGTCTGTCCGTATGTCTGTATGTTTCCGTCGTTTCCGAAAATTTGCTCACGATTCACGTAAAAACGGCTGAAGGGATTCTTATGAAATTTCATATTTACATCAGATGTCTTCTAACTTACGTTTTTAGCTATATAACGTTTTGATATTTTGATCCTAGAAGGGTGTTTGGGGGGCGCATGATTGAAAATTATCAAATAACTCCTAAACTATTAACTCTACAGCTAATTTTTTTATGATCAAAGTTGTAGGGGATGTGATTTCTGACAACTTTTTTTTAAAAAAATTCTCCCCCAAAACCACCTAAAAAGGGGGGGGGGGGAATGGTCAAAATATGAAAATTCTTGCTCTTTGACCAAACTCAACCAAATTTTGTATACATAATCTGTGGGCCTCTAGAGAGCTAGAAATGCAAAAACTGGGTACGGAGGGTGGGGTGGGGGTGGAATAGAGTGGGGTGGGTTGGGATATGGGGGATAGAATGGAAGGAGGGAGGCGGAGTAGGGTGCAGGGCGACGCGAGGGGACGAGGGGGTTGGGTGAGGCGGAGTAGGAGGTGGGGTGCAGGGGGCTAGGCGGGGTGTGTGGTTCGTGAGGGTGGAAGGCACGGGGTGGGGTGTGAGGTGGGTGGGGTGCAGGGTGGTAGTGGAGAGTTGGTGGAGTGGGGGTTCAAGTGAGGGTCCAGAGGCGTAGTGGGGTGGTACGGGGGTGGGGGTCCGAGGTGGGTGGAGTGCGGGGTGGTGGTGTGGGGGCGATGGTTGGGTACGGGTGCATGGTGGGATGTGGTGGGTGGAAGTGGGGTGGGAGGGTGGGGTTTGTGGGTTCGGGGTCCAGGGGGCCTGTCTCCTGGCTAGCAAGAGGGCCGCCGAAGGCGAGTCGCTTGCAACTAGTAATAAATAAAAAAGTGAAAACATTTTCAAGACTCGGTACAATAGAGCTGCCTTAGTAATTATTAATAAATTTAAATATAAATTGTTCATTTATGATTAGATTTTTTTAGTTAGTTCAATTTCCTTGCCCTCCCTTGAAGTAACCCGATTAATTCTTTAGAAAAGTAAAAAAATTATTTTCACTCTAAATAGATAATTTCTTAATGATAATCATGAAATATATTATATAATATATCAATTTTTTTGAATAGAACTAAATATATTTGCAATTTTTTCTATTGTTTTTTTAATATTTAGAAAGCTTTTTCCTTGAATCTTTGCTAGTGAAACTTTCTATTTAATAAAATTACATTTTGAAATTTCCAATCTCGTAAATATTTATTCTATTTATTTATTTTCTTTCGCCATGTTGTCTATCCATTCAAATCATCATCATTGAGTATACAGTCCTAAGACTGGTTTGATGCAACAATCCGTCTCCACTCGACTCTGTCCCGCGCCAGCTGTTTGACCTCTCTAAATGTCTGGCATCCCATATCCCCAATTATTTTGGTTGAAATATTCTAATCTGGGTCTTCCCCTTCCCCTTTTCTTTCCCACCTCCCCCTCAAGAAATCCCTAGGCAGTCCCCCATGTCTCAGTGTGTGTCCCATCATCTGACCTCTTCTCTTCTTCAGACTCTTCCACAAGGTTCTTCTTTCTCCGATTCTTCCAAGAACTTCTTCATTTGTAATTTTATCCATCCATTCAAATACACTTTAATAAGTATAATGAAAAAAATTTAGATATAATAATTTCATTATAGATAATGTGTTTGGTTTTTTTTTGTTATATAATAATAAAATAAAATAAATATGTTATATTTTGTTATATGAAATAAAATGATAAAAAATTTAATTTTGATGATAGATTTCTCTCTAATAATTTTAGAACATAAGAATAAACTTAAAACATGTTTGTAATTAAAATTTTCTTCTTAGTTTTAGATGCCTTCCTGTTGGAATTTTATGAAAAGTGCTTTTTCCCGTTCGTTCCGTTTTTCAATGTTACACTGCTCTATAATTTGGCTCCGTTACGCGACGGTTTTTGATCCGCGATTTATCCATTTCGATTAGGGTTCTTAGGCCATACTGAGCCTAGCCGTGTGTTGATATTCGTGTTCGCGTTTGTGTTCCTCTTAAAACAGAAGTTCAGTTTCTTGAAGAAAGAAGAGTTCAAGAGATAGATGGCCATATGTGCCATTTATTTAAAAATGAGATTTGGGTCTAGTTTAGTTTAGATTCTAATCTAAACTATACATGACTTCATGTTCTAAACTTTAGAACATGAAGTCATCAAAAGCGGAATCTAATGGAATCTTCCGTTAGTAAAATTTTTTTATCAATTATTTTACCAACTTCTATATTCTCGATTGATAAAATATTTATTCTATTAATCAATTAAAGTAATATCAATAAAGATCAATGTGATCAGCACACACCCCGAAAATAAGAATTCGACTTTCAGGGTGTGGACTGATCACACTAAAGTATGGGATATGTTATTTGCATTCTAAAATAATCGTCCAAAATTTTCACTAGCTCTCGGCCTAATAAGTTTACGTTCATTAAAAACCCTTTTATTTTTGGTCAAACATGTTTCGGGTTTTATTTCTAAACAATTTCCTTTATTTCCCTATAGGGAAAAAAATAAATGTCAAATTATGCTCAGATTCTGGTTATTTTTTACTATTTCAAATAGTAACTCGGAACCAAGAACGGAAATTGTGAAACATTACTAAGTAAAATGTGAAAACAATTAAAAAATTCTAATATATACTATGTTGTGAGAGAAATAATAACAAGAAAAGATGGATTTTTTAGTTTTTTTTTGATAATGATGAGAGAAGGAGTTACACCAAAAAGGTGCAACCCCTAAAGGCCTGGGTTGGCCCCTCCATCGTGAAAAGAAGAAGAAAGAATTTTATGGGTTGGGCGGGGGTCGCAGGTATCTGTGGATACGGGTCTTAAATGGCTGAAGGTTATAAGTCGCGGGAAAGATGGTGGCAGGGAGCGAGTTCCAGTCTCTGGAGGTCATATGGATAAAAGAGTTGGCGAAAGCGCTTGTTCGACTTTTAGCCAATTTGACAGCGAAGAGGTGCTGAGCGTTAAAAAACCGCGTGTTTCTCGTAAAGAGAGCATTAGGGGATAAGTGATTTCAGCTCGACTGAAAATAGTACATATGAAAATGGTACATATATGTATACTACATCTAATTTGAAAACACTCATTTAAAGTACAGCTAAAAATATAAACCCTTTTCAAAAATTTAATAAACTTATAAAAATATTTTTTCACTTTTTTGAAAACATCCATTACTACACTCAAAAAATACAGATCCAGCATTAGATAACCTACGTATATTATAGATAAACGATACCTACATGTATTTTTTTATTGTATCTGTATCTTGTTGAAGTTTTTTTTATGACAAATAATTTATGTTTTTGAAAGAAGGGAAAAATATTTTTTAAAGTTTTTTTTTTTTGGGGGGGGGGAGGACTTTTTTCGGCTAAAAATCTGATCCCTTTATACAAAAAATAAATTAATAATAGTATCGTAAATTGGCTGAAGAAATTGGCTGCTAGAAGGGCCGAAAAGCCAAAAAAAGTTTTTTTTTAATTTTTAAATTAAGAATAAATGACATGGTTAACTATAGCATGTTTAGAAAATTATTTTAACAAAATAGGGGAAAAGAAATTTTAAAAGTGAAGACGAAATAAATAGAACCCGAAACATGTTCCTAATGATAAAAATCAAATATATTTTTTTAATCAATAAAAACTTTTATGTATTATATTGTGATTGATTAAGAGAATAAGTAATTTTTAATTAATAAATTATTTTAACTAAGCTAATTTTTCAATAAGATCTTATCGATTAATTTCTGTCTTTTATTTCTTTTAGATGAAGACGGGAGGTTGAACTGTGTGGGGAGAGACAGCTCATTTCTTCATGGCATCCACGAGACCAAACCATGGTAAGAAAACTTACTTAATGACTATTTATTAATTTTTTTTATTCAAATTTATCATTTAATTGAATTAATAGTATCTACTAAGCTGTCGAATAACCAAAAAAGTAAACACTTAAGGCACATTCACACTACGCTGACGACACGTCGTGTTAACACGTCAGCAATAAAAAATACCATTAGATTTCACGAAAAATTCGGCCCTCCTCAAAATAAAGATTCGATTTTTTTTGTAATGACATTGATACTAGAAGAAGTTGCACCAAAAATGTACATCCTCTCCTGCGAAATAAAATTTACACTCCGCAAATTTTACTCATTGGCAACACGAAGAATATTATAACTATTTTTTTTTTCAAGACAATATATTATTGGTAAAAAGTCACAAGTCTTTTTCCTTGTGAAACTTTTCATCGAAAAAGAGTGATGATCTTGAAAAGTTTTACCAATAAAATTAAATATCTGTAGCATATTAATTCGTTTTTATTAATGAAAAATTATATGACTTATTAAATTTTTGAAAAATATTTAAAGTAATAATTTGAATTTAACTTTTATAATATTTTATATTAAATCACTAGGGATGTTTTGTAATAATGCTCTAGTATTATATGCACTCTAGCGGAACCTTTTGAAACTCGTGAGTTTAGTAAACCACCACGAGAGAGCAGCTATCGCCCTCTTAATATCCTGTTCAATATTTGACCAACTTATAAATTATCATGTTACACCAAATATAAGATGCTCTGATTTTTCTAAACATTTTTCTGAAAAAATAACATTTAAGACGCCTCTGAATTTAAGGCCCATCTCGTTTTAGAAACTATATATTTATCAAATAAGCACTTCTTAAATTAGATGCAATATGGTATATATATACAGCAAATTTACAGGTTGGTAAAAATATCTTTGTCGTTATATTAAATTAATTTTAAGAAATATTAATATATATTTGTAAAATGAACAGTAGGACAAAACGGAATAATCATTAATTGTTACAGAATACGGTGCCAATTCTAGGGGGGTGGGGGATTTTCTTAATAATATTATTTTAATAATGGATCTAGGTAGTTTCATATACTAATTAGGGGAAAAAGTAAACAAATTTTAAGACTTTAACGCTTGATGCAAATTTTAGCTAATTTTCTTAGCTTGGGATTCATTAAGCTGGACCTTGGCCAGAAATTAATTTATTAGTAGTTAACTTCTAGAGGACCAAACTTCAAATCACTATTTAAACCTCTTCGATAACTTCATATACATACAATTCAATTTTTTTTTAGATTTTTCACATTTTGAACCGAAATTTGTGAATCTAGAAAGCTCAAATTCTAAGCAATTTTTCTTTTGGAAATACAAACATTTTGGTACTAGACAAAGTTTATTTTTTGTCTTGAGTTATTCTAGGTATATTAATCTAGACAGCCAGTCATAAAACATTGGAGCTTGAAAATGATTTTTCCTCACATTTTTAAATATTTTTAATTACTTATAATATATATAAGATAACAAAAAAAATGGTGTTATTTTTAACTTCGGCGATGTAGTGCAATTTTAAGCCGGATCTCAGTAACTATAGCTCGCTATAGTGGCTTAGAGAAAGGGACACTTAATTATCTCATTAAAATAACAATTGACTCAATAACCACCAACAGCACGATAATCTGAACAAGGACTCGAAAATTTTAGCAACAGCTCTTGTTGGATCTCATCACCAAAAGATTAAATTAGATGAGGCTACAGAGTAAAAGCCAATGAAAAAGAAGATAGATATCTTTTAAGGACTTTAACGATTTTTTTTAGATTCAAATGGCGAGATAAATGGTGTCAAGACTATTGACCCACTTCAAAATTATTCATTAAAAAGTAACCATCAAAAAATATACCCATAAGCAATTTTATAATCAGTTATAAGACCACATGTAAATGAATAACCATTAGTTCATCATTACGAAATAAATAAATTAAAATTTAAATTTTCGTGAAAAATCACTTTTTAATGAATTTAATTTTAACTAACCAAGGAAATATCAAGCTTATGACAGTTTGTTGACTATTTATAAGTAACTTATAAACACTTTATTGACGATATTAAAAAAATCTCACAAAATGACCACAAATATTGATTATTCAAACGAAGTTCTTATGAAATTATTTATTTTGTACAATAAGAACTTTGTTTCTCTATGTGTATAAGAACTTTGTTTGACTAATCAATATTTGCGATCATTTTGGGAGATTTTTTTGAACATTGTCAATAAACTGTTTATAAGTTACTTATAAATAGTCAACAAACTGTCATAAGCTTGATATTGCCATGGTTAGTTAAAATTAAATTTATTATAAAATGTAATTTTTCACGAAAAAGAGGCTTTATTAAAAAAACTTGATGTTTTAGGTATAGGGACTGGCTAAATGGTCATCTATGTTAGCGAGTCCATTAAAAGAAAAGAAAAAAAGGTATAGGGACATGATATATCGTCTTAAAGCATTTTTCTTCGTCTTTCAATTTATTGAGTAATATATGGGGGGGGGGGTCTCATTTGAAAAAAACTTTTGACTTCTTTTATGAATAACGGAAATAATAGTAATTTTAGCACGCCCTTTATAATATGGAGTCGATTTCTCGGAGTAAATTAAATACTTCGGGTCTGTCTAAACCACCACCAAAATATTAACTTTTCATGAATTGAAAGGACCAATTTATTTAAGTTTAATTAGGACCGTGTTTAGGACCATATTTAACACAAATTATTTTCTATCTCGTAAACCGATAGAGATAGGTATAGAAGAATATTAACAAAAAAATATTTTTATAAAAGAGCGGTTCTAAAAACGTGTTAATATACGGGGTGTTCCATTTAAAAAAATAAAGTTGCTACGACTTTTCGATGGAAGCCGAAACGTCGCAAAGCTGAAAATATTTTAGATCGATAGAACAGGTAAGAAAATGTAAGGTGGTAATTTTTCAGACAAATCCTGATTTCCGTTTACCATAAACGTTTAATGTGCCATCGACCGTGAATCACCCTGTATTATGAGTTTTTATTTGTTGGTATGATCTAGTGGATTCCGCTTGGAACGGGTCAATTAGCCTGACTAATCCGAAAATCACTAACCAAGTTCATTGATATCAAATCTGCAAGAGTTGATAAATGATTAATGATAATTTATTGTTATCATTTATTGAGCATCATACCTCACAGCGTGCCCAGGCCAAGTTCGAGATTTGGCTTGACCGTACACGCTGAACGCTATTTACATGTACCATGTAGAGCCAATTTCGAGCCCCCTGCAGCTTGGGACCCATTTGGGACACAAAGCTGAAATTATACACATATAATTATGTAATCCATCTTGAAGAGAGGACCAAATTTCAATAATATAGCTTAAATAGATTCAGAGATATGAACCTACGAAAAT
The DNA here is from genome assembly GCA_024734495.1 of Forficula auricularia. NCBI lineage: Eukaryota > Metazoa > Arthropoda > Insecta > Dermaptera > Forficulidae > Forficula > Forficula auricularia. The sequence goes on from JALMQS010000074.1 coordinate 13,920,490, forward strand.
AGCTAATTTTGGCACTCACTGACTGACAGGTCATCAAAACCTTTATGGTACTTCCAACCATTTCAGCATCATGAAATTTCGCTTGCTAGTAGATTCTGTGACACAAACAAAGGAAAAATTCAAACTTTCTAACTTTCAACCCCTTCGAAATGGGGGAGGGGGGTCTAAAATGAAAATTCTAGCTCGTTGGACCAAATTCTATCAAATTTTGTATATATATTTTTGCTTTTCAAGTAGATTACAAAAAGTAGAGAAATCTCAACCAAAACATTCTGTAAAAAAGCAGACGAAGTTCGAAAAAATTGTGAAATCTACTGTGCAGCCAAGTTATATTCGCCAACAATAATTAAGTTGAGAAAATAGTAATTTCAAATAAATTACATTCTTTCCATTTTGAATGACAATCTAAATTTATGCATTTTAAATTTTTAATTTAGATTATTTTCATGAAACTTTGCTGGTCACGAATTATACTGTAAGGGCAAATGGTCTAAATTGGTGACCAGCCAAGTTTCATGAAAATAATCTAAATTTAAAATACATAAATTTAGAATGTCATTAAAAATGGAAGGAATGTATTTTAATTGAAACTACTATTTTCTCAACTTAATTATTTTTGGCGAATAAAACTTGGCTGCACAGTAGATTTCACTATTTATTCGAACTTGTCCTGCTTTTTCACGGAATTTTTTTTTGGTTGAGATTTCTCTACTTTTTGTAAGCTACGTGAAAACCAAGAATATGTATACAAAATTTGGTTGAGTTTAGTTCAACGAGCTAGAATTTTCATTTTTGACCCTCCCCCCATTTTTAAGGGGTTGAAAGATAGAAAGTTTGGATTTTTGGAATTTTTCCTTTGTTTGTGTCACAAACTCTACTAGCAGGCGAAATTTTATGATGCTGGGATGGTTGGAAGCACCTTATAGGTTTTGGCTGGTCACGAATTATACTGTAATAGCTAATGAACTAAATTCATGACCAAGTGTCATGAAAATAATCTAAATTAAAATTAATTCATAAATTTATATTGTCATTCAAAATGGAAAGAATGTATTTTAATTGAAACTACTATTTTCTCAACTTAATTCTTCTTGGCGAATATAACTTGTCTGCACAGTAGATTTCATTATTTTTTCGAACTTGGTATGCTTTTTCACAGAATGTTTTGGTTGAGATAAAAATTTACAAGGGTTTTCACTAAATCCTGAGGAAAGTGACGGAAAATTGCCTATTTGAACACTTTTCCCAGAAAAATCAATATAAATTGAATAGAATAGTAATCTCCATACTAATCGCCATCAGTCGGAATCGAATATGGCAGAAGAAGAAGAATGATTCAAAACCTAAATCAATATACATCCTTCATTCCAAAACTTGAATATTCTCAGAGATATATTAAATTAATTCTCTTTAAAAATTTGCATTGTCTTTGATTAATAAGTAATTACAAATGAAGAAGTTATTGAAAGAATCGGAGATAGAGTGATATTTTAGAATTAATTAATATTAGATGATATTAGGAGTAGCTCGTAGTAATTGGTTTTTATTTGTTTCCAACCTTAGTTTTTATATAAAAGTTCAATTTGCTGAGAAATATAGATTCAATCATCCTGGAAAAAAATCATGAAATAATCTTGTATTGATTCCGAGATGCTATTGATGATATTACATTTCCGAGAGGTTGAATATAACTCTTCTGACATGTAATAAAATCATGCATAACGGCTCGGATTCAGTAATAAATAATCTCATAATTTTTATTCAAATTATTTTTTATATTAAAATTAAAATTGCATTTATTCGTATACATTTTACAATCCTTGATTAGAAATAAGTACACAAAGCAATCGTTTAAGATATTTTAAAAGAGAATTTCTTTTAATGCATGTATTTAGTTAGAGTTGGGAATGGGTTAGATATGGGAATTAATAGACAGAGGTTTGAAAACAAGCTCACACTTGTTCGTAAACAACCATTCATCAATTCGATACTTCTAGGATTTCCATTTTAACTATTAGGTGCTTGTACAATAACTAGTACTCTCTATTGCAGGGTCCAAAGTTCACTCCCCACCATGATCACATGCGACTTGAATTGTGAACCCCGCCAAGCTAATATCAATGTTTTTCAGCAAGGACTCGCTCCATTGAGAATTCTCTAGTGATTGTGCGCTCACCCACGCAACTTCCAGGTGAGATTTTTTCCATTATTTTTTTCTACCCATTGTTTATTTATATATTTATATAGCTATTGTAAATGAATTATAATCTTTTTCATTTTTATTTTCAACTCTCTTCAAGTCAAAAACACCGGATTCGTGATGAGTAGCAGATGACCAGAGTCGTTCAGATGATCTACAATATTAAGGGCGAGTTTTGGAAATAATTTAATATCACCTACTTTCTCTCTGAATACTAAAAATTTTATTACTCGCTATGCTGCTCCAAATCATTTTCTAAGATTATTATTTCCTGTTCGTCTTATAACTTATAACTCAAGAAAGAACAATCACAAGAATTCGTTTCGAAACCAAAATGTTTGTATTCCTAAAAACGAATAGATGATTAAAAAGATTTGCAGCATTCCATATTCACAATTTTAGCTTGGAAATTTGCGAAATGTCTGTTCTGAAACGAAATCTTTGTATTCCTAAAGCAAATAGCTGATTTGATTTTGAACTTATTAACTTTAGAACATCCGGTTGAATGTTCGTAAAATGTCCGTTTTGAAACCGAAATGTTTGTATTACTAAGACTTCGTGCTAATTAGATTTAAGGCATTCTAGCTTTAGGACTTTCTTTTGAAATATGCAAAAAAATCAGAAAAAAAACGGAACGAATCTTTATATAGGAAGGAACGTTTAGATCTGAGGAGCAGCTAAAATTCGGAATATATATCTTTTTTAATAGAAGAATATTTTATAGGAGGAGGTGCGAAATAAAGGGGAAGGGGAAAGTCCAGATTAGAATATTTCTCCCAAATTATTAAGGAAATGTGATGTGGGTCTTTGAGAGACGTCAAAGTGTTGGCATGAAACAGAGTCGAGTCGAGACTGGTGATTGCTTTAAACCAGTCTTAGGACTGTGTACTCAATGATGGTTATGAGATTATTGTGACAAAAATTGAATTAACATTTTCATAAATGAAATAGCCCCTTATAGTTGACATAGTTGATAGTTAATGTTTTTGTACTTTAGAAGCTTTTTTTGGAGATATACTGATATGTTTATAGCTCAGGATTGGATGTAAGGCAGACTGCCTTACATCCAATCCTGAGATTTTAATATTTATACTTTACCATACGACGTTATTAAATGATTGATAGGTCTATGTGTATTCTGTAGTCCAGTGGTGCCCAACCCTTTTTTGTCCGCGGGCCGGATTCAACATGACATAGAATCTCACGGGCCGGATTCTTTATAATTGTATATTTTAGCGACACCTTTAATTAAAAAAACGCAACATTTTCAATGAATTCATGAATATTTTTTCAAAATATTTGTAAATTTCATGAAAATATTACGTTTTTAAATTAATGGTGTGGCTAAAATATACTAATATAGGTTAGAACTAAATTAAACAAAACAAATGGCTGCACTGCCAGACCGCTTTACATTAGGCTAGGAGAGTGGTGAAGAATTTTAATAATAAATATATATTTTTTTTAATAATTATTAAATAATATATTAAAAAATAATAAATTAAATAATAATTATTTAATTCATCGATAAGTAAATATTTTAAAATAAAATTTCTGTACTTGTCTAATTTGTCCTCGCATTTAAATAAACGTCAAATTATCCGACAACAAGACCGCACTGCGGCGCAATTTGAACTATATTTTTACAAGATTGTCAGTGACACTAAAAATATTGATGTGCATAAAAAATGTAGAAATGTTTGATTTTAATTATCAATATGATTTATAATTTTTTTAGATATTTTACAAAAAATACATATTTAGTGTCAACTCGCTCGCGGGCCGGATTGAGCCTCTTCGCGGGCCGGATCCGGCCCACGGGCCGTAGGTTGGGCACCGCTGCTGTATTCATTCGCCTTGAGCTGGCGCGCCGTCGATCTATGCATTCAAATCGACATAACTACCGACCGGTTGCATAGCCTTCAGGGCGCTCCAAGTTTAGTGGAAATAAAAGCTTACGCAGTGAATTGCAAGCTATAGAACTGAGATTAAAAAACTATAATTAGCCAAATCTACCAATGATTTTATACTATCACTCATGTAAAAGTAAAACTTATTTTTGAAAAACATTACAATTATATTTGTTGAGAGTAAGGCTATCTTAAAAATAAATGAATTAATTGTAACTAAGTATATCGTCACTGATTTTACAAAACCTCGTAAGTCCGATTTTTGTTCAAATACGTATTATACGTTTATACCGATCAACTTTTCAAGACGCATATGTCTTTTGAAACCTTATTATTCTATTCCAATTTAATTTCGCGCTACGGACAAATTATAAATATTGCATTGATGTTTAAAATGGTTTTTCTTGTTTTCTGGCAAACAATAAATTTAGGAGTTTTTTAAGATCAGCGACGATATCTTATTATTTTTATTTATTTGGTGATATACTTTAAAAGGTGTTGTCTTTATCATCAAATAATATAAATAATTTAGTAAGCGAATTTATTATTGAATCAAATGACTTTTTTCAATTTTTGGGAATGAAATAATATTTTCTTCTGCTTGAAACACAATGTCAAACTAGAGGATTTAATATCTTTTTCATTTGTGAATTCGGTGGTCTTGAAATTTATTTTGGAATGGACTATGATTGTAGAAAAAAGAGAAAATTGTTTAACTTTTATCAATTTGATGATATATTGGCTCTCCCTTCAAGAGTTGGCTTCAACTTTCAAGAAGGCATCCACAAAATGATAGATATGGAAATGTAGGGAAATTTCTTTTAAGTGTAAGTTTGAAAGTTAAAGTCTAAAATAAAATCAGTTCTTTATTTTATAAATACACTATTTTTACAGCATACTTTCTTCAGGTATTTTTTTTTGTTCAGTTATTAGAACTATATCAGAATCAGATGGAAACCATGCTTGCAAATTATCTCTTCTTGCGTTTAATACATTTCTAAACATGAATAAGCAAAACAAATCCAAATCTTTTGAATGAACCCGAAATTCCCCCATGAACAGCCGAGCTCATTTAATTTATCCACGATTACCATTTTCAACTGAATATTTGATTTTATTCGTATTTGGAATTTATGTAACCGTCCTTTGAAATTAACATTTCAATTCAATATAGGACATGGCTAACCAATATCCGAAACGTTCAATATTTTAATCATATCGAATTGAATTCAAATTTATCTCAATCTCATCTATTTTTCAAGCTTGAACTGAGTAGTTGAGAGTGTATAGGTGAAGAGTTGTTTTTGCGGGCACTTTGCCCAAACCAGCGATAGCTTATTGTAATGTCATTTTGTCGATGGTCTTTAGTTGATAAGAGATTTTTGGCCTGATGCCATCATTATTTGAAAATCTTTTATCTTGACATGCATAAAATATTATTTCTAAGAAAAAGATATTTCAGAAAATATTAAATTTTATCGTATACATAATTCAGTAATATCATTCAAGCTTTAAGGGTTAATTGTTTAAAATAAATTTTATAATTTCATTAATCTAGATTTTAGTTATTTCTAGGCATTGATCCACTAGTCAATTTTAGACACCACTGGCTGACGATCTTCAATATTTGAATCTGAAACTTTAGGTTGTTACAGTTTAAAGTTCAGTAAGATGGCTGTGAGGGTGAATGTGATTGTGTGAAGTAGCCATTTCCAAAGTCACTTTCCCGGAAAACCTTGGGGTTCTTCGAAAAAATACAGGGATCTCATTGACAGACATAATAAAATAAGAATATTGTTGTTTGATCTCTCACTGTCTCAGTTTACTAGCAGATAAAATAAATTTATTTCGAAACACTGAAAATGTGTTACCTGAAAAAACCAACGCTAAAACTGACATATATTTAGTTATATCTATGTACAGAGGCGCAGCCACGGGCGGGGGGGGGGTCAAAACCCCCCAAGGGCATGGCTCATGGGATGAGTAACGGCAACGACAAACCGTTTCTTATGGCAAACTAACCGTAATTAAATATATGTGATATGTTTAATCAAGAATTATGTTCTGTTTTAATTTCTTGAAGTCCAGTTAAATTGTTCTCTAAAGGGCCCCGCGCGGGAAAGTTTTGGGGTAGTTTTTATTTCTTGATCCTATATGTTTTTTGGTGTGATGAATCCGAATCTGAGATTTGCGAAGAAAACTTCGTGACGGAACCTTGTCAAAAATGCAAAAAAAATGTAAAAAATCTCATTTTTGGCGGATTTTTGCTTATAACTCAAAAACTATCAAGTTTTCGTAAATAATCTTTCTTTTCAAAATGAAAGTTCATAAAATTTCCTACAAATTTCATCATTTTTTTTTTTAATCCCAAAAACTGATTTTTTCCCATTTTGACCCTGAAGTAGCACGTTTTCGACAAAGACATTTTTGAACTAGATTAAATTTCCTACAATTTAAAAAAATGTTTAATCTAAATTGGATTATGAGTAACTTGTGCCGCAATGAGGTTGAAGTTTTGAAAAACTGAAATTTGTTGCAAAAAATCGCAGTTTTTCCTTCGTAAAATATAAACCACTCATCCTAGAAACTATCTCATTCTCTAGGAAATTTTGTTGACTTGAACGTTTACTTGTACTACTTTTTTGTTAAAACTTAGATTTATAAATATCCAGCATTTACCATGATAGGATATGATCTGAATCCTCAAAAGTGTCATGGAAAATTCTGGATATCTATAAATCTAAGAGTTTTATCAAAAAAGTGGTCCAAGTAAACGTTCAAGTCAACAAAATTTTCTAGAGAATGAGATAGAAATCAAATTTCTAGAATGAGTGGTTTTCATTTTATGAAGAAAAAACTGCGATTGTGTCAAATTTATTCTAGTTTAAAAATGTATAGAGTAGTCTCAAAAACGTGCTCTTTCATGGTCAAAATGGGAAAAATCGAAAAAAGTGCGAGTTTTTGGGATTTGCGGAAACAGAAAAAATACGCCAATTTTCAACTAGCGCTTGAGCCCGAATGATTGTTCGGAGAAAAAAAACCTAATTAATAAATTTGTATCAAACGCTATGAACTTTCATTTTGAATAGTAAGGTTATTTACGAAAATTTTGGGAGTTATATGCAAAAAACCGCCAAAAAATTAGATTTTTTTGCCTTGTTTTACATTTTTGACAATGTTCCGTCACGAAATTTTGTTAGAAAACCTCAGATTCGGATTCAGCACATCCAACAACATAAAGGGTCGAAAAAATTACCACTACCCCAAAACTTTCCGGGTAAAAACACAATTTAACTTGACTATTGGTTCTAATAAAAGCAAATTCCCACAAAATATTTGGTTTTGTGGATTAACCCCCCCCCCCCCTCATGAAAAAATTCGGGCTACGCCACTGTCTATGTATACTATTTACAAAGGACTTAGAGTCATGGCCGTACGCAGCTCTGTTCGCCCTTCGAAAATATGTAATAAAAATTAGTCATGACAGCTCGTATTTACTCTGATAACACACTCTCTTTAGAAGATGTCTAACCAAAATATCTTTAGACATCTTAAAAATATCTTAATGGCAACAAGAGCTGTATAAGACATCTTCTGGATAGAGCGTGTTATCAGGATAGTAGATGACACTCTCTTGTGATTTCTTCAGAAATTTTAACTCTTCTGCTATCGGCAATTTAACTTTTATATAGAGATAATATGAATGAGCAAAAAAGAAAGTGAATTCACACGGTGAGCCTAGCTAGCCAAGCGTTTCATGTTAAATCCCTCAAGATAATTACTTTGAGAATATATAAATATTTAGAACATGAACACAAATGGAGTGAAAAATACTATTTAGAACACGATAACACGATGTTTTATGTTTGTTTATTTTTTTTAATGATTTTAATTTAGAAAGAGATAAAAAATATATGATTATTCTTTTTGAACAACCATTACCCTTCAGAAAAAATTTCTTAAAATTAATAATAATTTGCAATTCTAAATAGGTCCGTGTGATTCAGGTGTTCCATTACTCTTTTTTTCACCACTCCAATTATATTTGAAACTAGGCCTCCGGCTCTAATGATTCTTCCCAACCCTTGAGCTTTCATTCTAATTTTTGTCCCATTATATAATATATATATATATATGTATGTCGGGTTGAGGATTTAATTATAAACTTTCAAACCGCGTGACTGACTAGTCCATTTCGGACATTATAGAAACAAATGTATTATTATTATTACTATTTGTGGAATAAATAGAATATTAGGGTATTGATTGTATTCTAAAAGTGATATTTTGTGATTTAATAGCCCATTCAATTTACTGTTTTTTTAGAATTTCGTTCAAAAGAAAAACAAGACTATTTTAGGTTTTCTTGCCTCGCCTGCCTCTCTTTATGACTCTTCGTCTATTATATAATTTCAGCTCGTGAGGTAAATAAGAAACAACTCAAAATTTTTAAGTTATATGTATCCATTTTTCCCCGGAACCAAAAATAGTTTCATAATTGATTGTAACAAGTTAGTATTTTGTGGAGAAGGGTTGAATTAATGCTTGTGATTTCATTTTTTTTTTTTTATTTTGGTTTAAAATGACGGAGAGAGTCCTAAAGTGGCCATTTTAGACAATTATTTTATCTGACCGTGTAAAGACTTAGTTTAAAATAATGAAAAAATTCCATGAATCCCCTTATCCATATATATAAAATTAAGGTTTTGTCTGTACATTGCTCCAAATCACGCCAAATTTTGGTTGCACGCGTTTCAAGCAAAGTTATGAACGAAAACACCCTCAACAAAATTCCTGTATATCTGTCTGTCTGTCTGTCTGTTTCAGTGGTTTCCGCGAAAAGTTGCTCACGATTCACGTCAAAACCGCTGAAGGGATTATTATGAAATTTCATATTTGTATCAGAGGTCTTCTAACTTACGTTTAAAGCTACGTTTTGATATTTTGACCCCAAAAGGGGGTTTGGGGGGTGCACGAATGAAAATTATCAAATAACTCTTAAACTATTAACTCTACGGGAAATTTTACAATGAGCAAAGTTGTAGGGGATGTGATTTCTAACAACTTTTGTTTAAAAAAATTCCCCCCAAAAACCACCCAAAAAGAGGGGGAAGGAGAAAAATATATAAATTCTTGCTCTTGGAGCAAACTCAACCAAATTTTGTATACATAATCTGTAGGCCTCTAGAGAGCTAGAAATGCAAAAACTAACCACCCGAAATGGGGGCGTCGCCAAAATGGGGTGTGGTCAAAAAATGAAAATTCTTGCTCTTTGACCAAACTCAACCAAATTTTGTATACATAATCTGTGGGTCTCTAGAGAGCTAGAAATGCAAAAACTAACCACTTAAAAAGGGGGGGGTCAAAAAATGAAAATTCTTGCCTTTGGAGCAAACTCAACCAAATTTTGTATACATAATCCGTGGGACTCTAGAGAGCTAGAAATGCAAAAACTAACCACCTAAAATGGGGGAGGGGGTCAAAAATGAAAATTCTTGCTCTTGGACCAAACTCAACCAAATTTTGTTTACATAATCTGTGGGTCACTAGAAAGCTAGAAATGCAGCGGGGGTGGAGTGGGGTGGGTTAGGGCATGGGATGCGCTGGAGTGGAATGGCGGTGGAGTGAGGGAGTATGGCGGAGTAGGGGGGGTGCAAGGTTGGTGGATGGGGGGGTTCAGGTGAGGGTCCAGAGGCGTAATGGGGTGGTACGGGGTGGGCGTCCGAGGTGGGGGGTGCAGGTTAGAGTGTTGAAGTGGTGGTGTGGGGGCGGGGGTTGGGGTGCTGGGTGGGTTTCGTGGAGTGTGGTGGGTTGTAGTGGGGGGTGAGGTTGGGGTTCGTGGGTTGGGGGCCCGAGGTGGGTGAGGTGAGGGTTGGGGGTGGTGGTGTGGGGGCGAGGGTTGGGGTGCTGGGTGGGTTTCGGGGAGTGTGGTGGGTTGGAGTGGGGGGTGAGGTTTGGGTTCTGTGGTATGGGGGCGGGGGTTGGGCACGGGTTCATGGTGCGGGGGTAGGGGTGCTGGATGGGTCGGGGGGAGTGTAGTGTGAGGGTGGGATTCGTGGGTTGGGGGCCCAGGGGGCGTGCCCCCCGGCTAGCAAGAGGGCCGCCGAAGGCGGGCCTTGCAGCTAGTTAATTTTATATAATTGGTAAATAAAAAAGAATTTGATAGTATCTTGGTGTTATAGTTATAGAACTGTCGGCATTTGGCCCGACTTTCACTTGGCCGGTTTATTTAAGGATCCGAAGGTTCTCTTTCATAATTTCCAAATGTCTGCCTATCCAATCAAATGTTTGTGACGACTTTGTAGCCTCTACAATATAGTACTTGCTGTGATAGGATTTTGTGGTCATATGACTTTAATATTCCCAAAGTAAAAGACCACGAGTAAAAGAATTGTAAAATAGAAATAACGTATTGGGCATATTTTTGGAAAAAGCACTGAGAGTGTCCTAGATGTGGTATAGAGGGGTTTTCTTAAATGTCACAAGGATTGTATCCGTTCCCTCAAACCATCAGTCTTAAAGATAATTAAATTGGACTTTCTAGGTATTTTGGCTCTAGAATAACTGGGAATAAGTTAACAAAAGGGAAGCATCTTGTGAAATTTTGATGTTTATTGTATGTTTTCAGCTTCAAAACTCAGCAGTAGCATAAAAACTGTTGCCTATCTAGAATTTATATTTGTATGCGAGTCCATAAGATTGAAAACTTGCATGGATTTTAAAAAGATTAATTTATAGGTTAGAGTCAAAATAGAAGGGCAGATTGAGACCATTATTGGATGGTTCCACACATATCTGAGGCCTAGCTGGTTTTGCAGTCAGCCAAAGATATCTGATATTTATACCTGTGAAAAACATATCTATCCGAAATAGTATAATAATCATTCTAAAAGAGTTTCTAAGAAAAGTGATTGATTTTAATTTCAATTATCTAGATATATTTGAAATAATCGTTGGTCTTGTCCGATCGGCCCAGAATGACTGTGTTTATATCTGTCGTATAAACACTGTTTATATACGTAAAATGTCAAACATAAATAGTTTTGGTGTTTCCGATAGAGATGCTATACGCGATCCAAATTGCCAATCAGCATTCAATTAAATATTTAATAGATTTCTTTAATACCACAATCGAATTGGATTATTTCTGAAAATTTCAAATTGCTTATTCATTCGAAGTTTTTACTTTACCATACAGGGTATGTTACTTTACCATACAGTGTATGGTCAAGTATTGTAATCGTGGATGAAAAAAGTTGTTTTTTTTCCATATTTTTTTCCAAAATATCTCAAAAACGGCTTAAACTATTTTGATTAAAAAAATAAGCGAGACCAAGGCATTTCGCTCTACAAAAAAGGTTTAATAAGTTAACATCGAAAAAATTATATTTTTCGAGATAATAATTGTTTTGTCAAAATGTCTGTGAGTCTGTCTGGTTGTCTGTGAATTACCAAATTATTTTGGACGAGCTAGCTCAAAATCTAGAGGGAATATCGAAACCAAATTTCACACGTAGTTTTGGTCTATTGTGATTGAAATGTGATTAGATTTTGGTGCATATCGACCCAAAGTTAAGGGGTGTGAAGGAGGGGGTCAAAAAATGAAAATCTAGGCCATTGGAGCAAACTCAACCAAATTTTGTATACATAATCAGTGTGACCACAGAAGTCTAAAAATGCAAAAACTAACCGCTCAACATGCGGGGGGGGGCTTAGGGTCAAAAAATGAAAATCTAGGCCCTTCTACCAAGCTAAACCAAATTTTGTATACATAATCAGTGGGACCCCAGAATTCTAAAAATGCAAAAACTAACAGCCCAACAGGGGGGCGTAGGGTCAAAAAATGAAAATCTAGGCCATTTGAGCAAACTCAACTAAATTTTGTATACATACAGGTTGTATGGTAAAGTCAAGTGGATGGCCACATCAGAAAACGTCAGCTTATTTGGTTTGAGTTGATATTGTCTAAAATCAGAGTCACTATTTTAACGAGGAAGTAAATGTATTATTCTAATGGTAGAATAGAGTTTGATTTCTCAATGATTTTCTGGCACTAGAGTGAATTTGATAATACATTACAACTAATTATTAATTCTAAATAATTCGATAAGATGTCGTCTCTATCGCGATTATCCCCAAAACTAATAGTTACCCCAAAAGACCATTAATATAGCATTTCAGGGCTCATTCGTTTGTATGGATATTTATTTATTTCGTCATTGATTCTAGTCTTAGGTCATGTCTTTATTAAAAAATTAATTTTGTGGTCAGTATACTATATGAATAAATAAAATGTGCCAGAAAAGAAGGATAAAAGTTAAGAAAAAAAAAATCGAACTTCAGGTTATTGAGTTGATTCTTCTCCCTCTTTAGATAAGTAACGAGCTATTCAGGAAAGTTTTACAAATTTTGAGAAGCTGAATAAATATTCTAAAAAAAATTGAGATTGTACAACATATTATGTTGTTGATAATTATAGTAGTGAAATTATCAAAAGTATGAAAAACCAGCTTCTGGTTATTTATATCAGAAGAAATACCTTTGAAGTTGGATATTTTTGAACCACACTGTTAAACTGTTAAAGAAAAAAATTTCAATTTAGGGGAATAGTAAAATATTCAAATATAAATCCAATATTGTATATCGGTATACTAAGTATTTCCCAAGTAAAATCACATTTTTAATGACAAAAACTTGAGATAATGTAGCTAATTGAAATATCAATTACAAAAATCTCTTATCTCATGTATCTATGTATATGAAATATATCAAATATCTACATGTATTTTAAAGTGTCCAATCGTGTATGCTATACCCTTCAAATATAATAAGTTTCTCTTAGTTGGAATCGGGTCCAACCGGTATAAATTTATAAATCTACATCTTTAAAAAATTAGACTTTTTTAAAATAATAGTGGTATAATTTTAATTACCTAATATAAATAATTGTAATTAAAGTATAGTAAATACAATTTTATAGACGCTATTTTAATAAATAATTACTTTTCTTTTAAATGTAAAATCAATAAAAATCGTTTAATAAAACATGACATTAAATAAAACGATTTATTGATTGCTTTATAAAATAGTTTGAATATTTTTCGGATTTACATTTATATATAGTGGGGTCACCTAAATAAATCATTGATTATTAACCGATGTGATGGATTGGGGAGGGGTGCGAAAATTTTCATTGAGCCTCGAAAAATAATTAAAATTGTTACATATATTTAGACACATTTTTTTCCTTCGTTAGTAAGATCACTAAATAAAACTATGAATTTAAAATAAATCTTAATAGATAATTATGTTAGTGACAAAAATTTGAGATAATGTAGGTAATTGTAATATCAATTAAAAAAATCTCTTATCTCATGTATCTATGTATATGAAATATATCAAATATGTACTGCATTTTAGTGTATGCTATACCCTTCAAATATAATAAGTTTCTCTTAGTTGGAACCGGATCCAATGGAAAAACATTAATAATCATTGAGTTAAGCGATTTCGGGTGGGGGGAGGGGGGGGGCTGGTATAAATTCTAAAAGATCAAACATACAAAAAATACAAAAAATTTAGTTTTTAGGAAAAGTACTGCTTAAACTAGGTTCGTTAGAAAGTTTTACGCCCTATTTCGCTAACCATACTTAAAGTATGATAGCAGTTAAATTAACCTAAAACCAATTTTGAAAGTAAAGTGTATTTCACAGAATATACTTTAAATTTAAGTAAGGCTAAGCAATGAATTTCCCCAAGATTCATTTGGGAAATAAACTTTATCTTAAAAGTTCGTTTTAGGTTATTTAAGTCCTACCTCAGTTTATGTTTAGTTAGTGAAATCGTGTATTAGAAATTGGATAAATTTAAGAACTAGGAAGAATGGGTTTCCGTGGCTGTAATTTAGAAGGACTTCATGTTTATAGATTGAATTTTTCTCAAGGATGCCACGGGAAAATTCAAAAATCAAAAATAAGAAAAAAAAAATATTTTGACATGTATCTACTTTAGTACCTTATGCCCATACAAATAATATTAGGCAACTCAAGTGACGATTTACCCATTTTCCTCTATACTTTTCATGGGTGGAGCCCAAAATCCCGACAGTGAATTTTTGCGGTGCTGTTTTATGTGCTGTGGTTTGATTTAGGAAAAATACATAAATAAAAATTATAACAATAATTTTTTCATTGTTTCGACTACGTCTTTGGCATATTTTTTTATTATATATATTAATAAAAAAAAGGAATATAATTATTGAAAAATGTGTTATAAACCAATTAAACCGACGAGTATAGTGGACCTGGCGAATTTGTGTTCTAGGGTTAAAATAAATGCTGATTTTTCGAATTTCAGGATTTTGGGATGAACCCTTTTTTCATACGTTGAAAGAGTGTCTGAGCCAATATCTGATGTCATGCCCTTGATTATGGTTTCAATTATATTTTATATTTTTCAATTTTTTTCAAAAGTCATATAAACTTATTCATTACTTTATTTTATTAAACTATCTAATAATTCAAATTTAGGGAACGAAGAAAAGATTATTTTTATTACAGACAAAGGGATCAGCCGGGGCTCGAACCCGGGATCTTTGCATATGTACTGCAATGCTTTGTCATAAGAGGTTTACCTCCCATATCCACTAAGCTACTGATCCCCGAATCCAAACTAATACCTTTTGTCTATATGAATTATGGAATTTCTTTTTTAATCCTCTCCTCGTTCATTTTTCGCAGCGTAGGCCTTGATTCATTAATTAAACAATTAATTATTCCAGCGCCTCCCAATCGATCGCAGACCCCAAAGATCGAAAATAATTTTCTCTTCACCCGGGGCGCGACCACAACGAGGCCGTGTAAAGACAATTAATAACAAATTCAAATTTAGGGAACGAAGAAAAGATTGGGAGGCGCTGGAATAATTAATTGTTATTAATTGTCTTTACACGGCCTCGTTGTGGTCGCGCCCCGGGTGAAGAGAAAAATTATTTTCGATCTTTGGGGTCTGCGATCGATTGGGAGGCGCTGGAACAATTAACTATCTAATAATATTTTGAATTTATTAAATCTTTATTCACACCCGTACTGACTGAATCGTCCATTGGACTGCGATATCTAGCATATTTGTTAAGCTCTCTTGACTCACATAATATCCCCAAGTTTGAGTCTACTCTGGATGAGTGCGCAGGATTTGTGGTCGCTGGTTGTCACTGCCCTTCTTCTTCTATATCGGGGACTTGCTGCGGCGGCGGCTGCAGCCGCTGCAGAGGCAGGTGATGACAAGGGGGGCCACTCGGCACCCTCCGCCAGGGTAGGGGGCATACCATGGGTGTTCAGTCCCCCCAGGCCCCCTAAACGGACCATAGGGGAGGACCCCCTCCTTCGGGTGGACATATGTCTTCCAGCCGCACCACCCAACATGGTTCTTCTGAAACAGAACAAATATCAACAACAAATTAGTTAAGAGAAAAAGTAATAAATAAATTAAAGAGAAAAATCATTCAATTTCGTTACCATTTGTGACTAACTTTATTTATTGGTATGGTAAACTCAAAATCATCAGGTTATGAAAAATTTGTTTTTAAATTGACATCAAAAATAATCGACACCTGTTATAAAAGATCCTGTAGTACAGAGGTTCACAAATTGTGCGCTGCGACCACTTTACAGCTGCGCCGCGAAGCTTAATAATTAAATAATTAATTGAAGCAAGACATTTGGCCTAATTAGACAAAAAACAAAGTGAGAAGCTAAAAACTTATTTATTATTGATTATTATCTCTTACTTACGATTAGACATACATAAACTGAAAAAAATTGACATTGACATCCTCAAAAAAATCTGAAATATATATAAATGGTCCTCCCTGTGGTCTAAATTTAAGATTTTCAAAGAAAAATAAACTATTAATTGCCAAGAATTTTTATCGATTCTAATATAAGAGTAATTTAGAGAGACGAAATATGGTTTGTTTGTTTTGATATAAAGGGGAGGGGTAGTTTTTGCATTTTTATACTTCTGGGGGTCCACTGATTATGTATACAAAATTTGGTTGAGTTTGCTCAAACGGCCTAGATTTTTAATTTTTACCCCCCCCCCCCCGTTTTGGGCGGTTAGTTTTTCCATTTTTAGTCTTCTGGGGTCCCACTGATTATGTATACAAAATTTGGTTGAGTTTGGTCAAATGGCCTAGATATTAATTTTTTGACCCAGCACCCCCCCCCATTTTGGGGGGTTAGTTTTTTGCATTTTTAGACTTCTGGGGTCCCACTGATTATGTATACAAAATTTGGTTGAGTTTGGTCAAATGGGCAGGATTTTTAATTTCTAATCCCCTCCATCCCCCTTAATTTTGGGTCGATATGCACAAAAATCTAAGCAGCTCTTAATCTCAATGGACCAAAACTACGTGTGAAATGTGGTTTCGATATTCACACTACTTTTTGAGCTAGCTCGTCCACAAAATTTGGTAGCACACAGACTAACAGACAGACTAACAGACATTTTGACAAAACAATTATTATCTAGAAAAATATAATTTTTTCGATGTTCACTTATCAGGGCTTTTTTGTAGAGCGAAATGCCATGGTTTCGCTCAATTTTTTTAATCAAAATATTTTCAGCCGTTTTTGAGATATTTCGAAAAAAAGAAGGAAAAATACCACTTTTTTCATGCACGATTACAATACTTGACCATACCCTGTATGGTAAAGTAAAAATCATTTTAACTTTTTCTAACCTACCATGCTTTTTTTTAATGTGATCGAATACAAGAAGGTGCATCTATGGATCACGAAAGACTCTCGAATTACCGAAAAGTAGGGGAAATTGATTGAAATGTCTAATTAAAAGTCTGATATAATATATTTATACCTATTTGTTTATTTGCATCAATCAGAGAACAACCTCATTGATTTCTCTTTATGAATCAACAAGTCAACTTTCGGCAAAACAAAATCTTTTCAATTACATTCATAAAATTTATATTTATTTAAAAGAAAAGAAATTTTGTGCGTACAAAATTATAATTTATTAAACTCCAATAATTCTAATTTGAAAACCATTTAGTTATTTCACGGCTAAAAAGAGAAAATTAAAATTATGGCTGTTGAAAGAATTAAAATGAAATTGATGTATCTATGTGATGTCACACGTTTTTCCTATGATCCTCCTTATGTACATGCAACGCACTCCTCTTCTTTTTACTTTACCATACAGGGTATGGTCAAGTATTGTAATCATGAAAAAAGTGTTTTTTTTCCTTCTTTTTTTCAAAATATCTCAAAAACGACTGAAACTATTTTGATTAAAAGAATTAAGCAAAACCATGGCATTTCTCTCTACAAAAAAGCCCTAATAAGTGAACATCGAAAAAATTATATTTTTTGAGATAATAATTATTTTGTCAAAATGTCTTTTGTCTGTTAGCTAGTCTGTGCGTTACCAAATTTTTGTGGACGAACTAGCTCAAAAACTAGTGTGAATATCGAAAACAAATTTCACACATAGTTTTGGTCCATTGAGATTAAGAGCTGATTAGATTTTGGTGCATATCGACCCAAAATTAAGCGGGGTGGGGTTAAAAATTAAAAATCCTGGGCATTTGACCAAACTCAACCAAATTTTGTATACATAATCAGTGGGACACCAGAAGTATAAAAATGCAAAAACTACCGCCCCCCCTTACATGATTATAAATAATTTTAGGGGCCAGGGTGTATGGTAAATTCAAGTGGATGGCCCCATCAGAACACGTCAGGTTATTTTAATGACTGCCCTAAAGCATCCTCAAAGCAACCAGATTGTAGGGAAAACTGATCGCCCCAATCGCCTGGCACTTGTTGAAGATGATGATTCAATGACTGGGAAATAAGAATTTGCATGTTTCTTTCTAATATCCATTTATTATTATTCTACTAACGAAGTGTTAATCCAATAATAATTCTTGACGCATGTAGCTCACCGCTTTTCAATTAAATTTCATCCATATCTTTTTCCAATTTCGAGTTCTATTTTTATTGGTTTAATATAAAAGACGACGAAGCCAATCCAATATTTTAATTAGAAGCCGTAACAAATCCGAAAACAACTTGTGTCTTCGTTTAATTTCAATTAAGGCGACGTCAAGTTGATTCGACGCCGAGTGGTTTATCACCAAGAGAACTTTACTTGTTTTTACCTTTCTTTCTTGAGACAAGAAGCCTCCTGTTATTTAGGATTTCTCCTTAAAGTAATTTTATATTATTTTTTTCCTGTCTTTTTCCTCTTTCTGGTTTTATTATTTCCTTAAGGAAATAAATATTTAAATCTTAATAAGTTTCAAAAAAAAGAGAGATTTCAGATTATTTTTCTGTCAAGATAAAGTTAAGGAAAATATTTAATAAAGAAATCGTTTACCAGAAAATCGCCTCCCATGGGTATAGAGACCAATTTTGAACCTAGGGTGAAAATTCTTTAAGAAAAAATTAATACTAAGAGCAAAAAAAAATCTGAAATCTTAATGGAATTAAAAAATTGGCGTTAAATAAGCATACCGGGTTTGTTACAGGCAGAATTGCCTTTTGAAAATAGAGAAACGGAATAAAAACAAAATGAAAGTGGGGAGAGTAATTTGTTTATATAAAATTTTTTAATGAAAAAAATTAACAAACATAGCTTTTAATTTTTTCATAATAAATAATAATATATTAACTATATTAAATTGAAAGTTTCTTTTTATCGAAAGTAGAAGAATTTGATAAATTAAACGAGATAGTAAGTGTCTTTTTTAAATTTATTTATAATGAGACTATTATATAGTTTCGAGGGCTCTGCCCTCTTCATCACTCTATTACAATTGATTCATTAGAAGTCTCGTTAAATTAAAAAACATATTTTTCCAGCAGAAGACACACTCTTTTACTGTCTCCTTTAATTTTTTTTGTCTCATATGGACCCTTAGGATCACGCAAAGCCCCTCATCATTAGAGACCGCATTCCTATGCAATTGCATATTTTGTTTGCCGCTATGTACGACCCACGGGGATCAATTATCTATCCGAATCATGCATCTAGGATACTGTGGGTTAATTTTTATACTGCATATTTTTGCATATTTGAGTAATATTGCATACAATTGCAAATTTGAAGAATATTTCATAAAATTGCACATTTGAAGGATATTGCATAAAATTGCATTTAAATTCGAAGAGGCCTCAACGACACCAAGTGTAGTGTTGGACTACGAAGTAGGAAGTTGGAATATAATGGATGTAAACAAGCTACAAAATAGCAGCCCACTTATTTTTATTATTATTCAGTTGTACTAGATACTATATTCTACACGAAAATTACTAAAAGTTTGCAATTTTTTTTTCAAATAAAATTTCCTTTAAATTCGCCCCCAATCTGTGGATGTTTGGAGCGCTCTTTTTCATCATATAAATCAATTTTATGTGTCCGTAAACATAATAACCTAAAGATAATTTAGATAAATACTTGTAAACATAAATTATTCACAATTTACAATCAAATTTTAATTATTTTTGAGATCCTTTGTTAATTTTTTAATTTAATTTTTTTTTTAATTGTCTTCGGGAAATATAGTCAATTTTGGCCATTAAGTGTTCGTGTGTGTGTGAGTGAAAGTGTGTGTAAATTATTGTAGGGACCAGATTATAGCCGGACAAATATTTGCATTATTTTATTAGTTTATTATTTGTACGTCAATAAGAAAAGCTTGTTAATATCTACAATGTCTTTGAAATAAAACTAAACCCCCCCCCTCCAGTATTTTTTTGATCACATTTTTGAAACATTATTATATAATTTATTATTATTATAAAAATTTATTTTACCATCTTTTACTGCATATATTTGCATATTTCATCGTATTCTGCATATTTCTTGCATATTTCAGCATTTTTAACTGCGTATTTTATGGTATAGTTTGGCAGTTTTTAATGCATAAAAATCCGGTCTCTACATCTAAGAATGTATTTTAGATGTTACTTTTTTCCATGTGGTTTCTTCTTTTGAGTTCGTGGTCGACCAGGTCCTCCAGAATCTGAATGTCCTATACTGACGATATATATACATAGAATCTGAGTGCCCGGTTGCGTATTTCCAAACCCATGTGCAGTACAGAGCAGACGGTCGGCACGATGCTCTGAATCACTCTGGGGTTTGGATATCGTTTCGCTCCATGAAGTCTATCCAAACACATGTACAGTACAGAGCATGAGGTCGATCGGTGCTCTGAATCACTCGGGGGTTTGTATATGGTTACGCTGCGTTGCATCGGACAAATGCCAGTCTGATACAGAGCAATCATTAATTCTTTGAAGCTTCTAATACATTTGATGAAAAATATTATTGATTACTTACAGATTTCTTTACACGGTTTATATATACATATATTTTGAAATTAAAAATTTTACTATGTTAAAAAATTGTGCTGTGGCTTATTTTTATATTGAAACCCCAAATATCTTTAAATTAAAAATACTTCACTCTAACATTTTATACCTTAATCCGAGTTTAGAACTAGGTACGCTATGAAATAGTACACATATTTTTCATATAAAGAAATTTGAGTTTTCAATGTAGATAAATTTTAAATTTCAAGCCACATATTAAATTCTGATATTTGAATGACTCGTCGGTGTGCAGCAGAGTCAGTCACCAACTTAGGGCCCCCCATCCCCAGATTTAGGAGTAAAAAAATTGAACAGGGTTTTTTTTGGGTTAAAAATATTTTTTGAAAGACAATTGTTGTTTTACACGTTTTAAGACAAGGATTTCCAATTATTAAATATATAATAGTATTAGTTGAATAAAAGATTTCACTGTCGATGGTAACATAATTGTTTTTATTTTAGGTTAAAAATAAAATGAGAGAGTCTTCTGTTTTTAAATAAAATAATTTTTAATTATTTCAGAGACTATAGCTTCGAAGGCATTGCCTTGATCATCAGTCTATCACAAATATTTCAAATTAGTTACAAATTAAGATTTATACATTGAAAATTTTGAAAAATATATAATGTCTTTTTCTTCATGTTTCCTCTTGGGACATTAGAATATCCTAATCCAACATTAGAATATTCTAATGTCCCAAGAGAAACATGAAGAAAAAGACATTATATATTTTTCAAAATTTTCAATGTATAAATCTTAATTTGTAACTAATTTGAAATATTTGTGATAGACTGATGATCAAGGCAATAGCCTTCGAAACTATAGTCTCTAGAAATAATTAAAAATTATTTTATTTAAAAAACAGAAGACTCTCTCATTTATTTTTAACCTAATATATAATAGTACTTTAACTTTTGCTGATATGGGAACATTCTAAATTAACTTATTCAAAGTCATTGATCCCTTATGGGAGCAAGGTTTTTATGGGGTCGTTTAGGACCAGTGTTCCTATATGGGTATTGGTGTCTTGTAGCTATGTTTAATATCCTTTGTAATCCAACCTCCTACTTCGTAATCCAACACTACACTCTTGTCGTTGAGGCCTATTTCAGTTTTCTTCGAATTTAAATTAATTAATTGGTATCCCCTGTTTTATTTCTTCATTTTTTTCATTCTTTCTCAGAAAATTTACTTTTAAAAAATCTGTATTTTGACCGAAATATACAATATTTGTCAAAAAATCCTTCAATATGGGAACACTATGGTTTAAATGCTGATAGTGAATAAAAAAGTAAGATTTAAACTCTAAATATGATATATAAAATTTAAAAAGTCCTTTAAAAAATGATAAATAATTAAAATATATCAAATATTTATTAGAAATGAATAAAAATACTTCTTTCTTTCGATTCGTCTAGGAGGCATTTTCCATAAATTCATTTGCATATAAGATTGGAAATATGATAGTTGGAGCTTTCAAATAGAAATGAGCTATTATAGAATAGTCAAATTTAACAGGAAGAAAAGAAAAAATCTCTAAATTCTATTAAAATAATTGAAATATAAAATGATTCAAAAAATAGTTTCCATATGGGAACAGTGGTCCCAAATAGATTAAGGTAGTTGTTTCGCGACAATACTAGGAAAAAGTTAATGCTAGAGTATATAGAACAGACAATAAGGATTCATAGTTCATAAGCCTAAAACTTTTTGCTGTTTATGTACCAATTCTAGCCAATCCCGTGCTCGTTTGACAAATTTGGCACCATTGTAAGAGATTGAATATTTTTATATTAAAATGACAGATAAAAAACATTTTAAATTTCTATAAAAATCGTTTCGTTATTTTTTAACAAATGTAATCAACGCCTACGTTACACCTTATGAAAATTATAATTTTTAAAAAATCTAGCGCATACATCTTTCGTTGGTTGGCTATTGCCAAATTGTTTTTAGTCTACATTTTTTTATACATTTTTCATTATTTATTCTTTATTATCTCAGAAACTGTGTTGTAACTATGAGTCAAAATTGTCTTAAAATATGTATTGGTTATTTTTTAATGTTGGATTAGTTTTTTATAAAATTGGTAAGAAGGGTTTCTTAATTATAATTAAATATGTATGTAAATTTTCCGATATCCCGTATAGTGCAATGTTAAAGAGCCTGAAAAACTCGATTTTTGAAATTTAATATCTCCGGAACTGTATTGTTCATAAATTTCGTTTTGACACCAATCGATGCAAAAGTATTCAAATAATAATATATCTAAATTTCAGAAAAATCCTAAGAAATTGCATTTGGCGGAACAACTACCTTAAGATAATGCATATTACTTCCTATAAATACGTAGTACCATGAAGTAGTCTGGCGCAGGCGTCGGGTTTCATTAGAACCAGGGATTGTCAGTTCCTGGAGCGGGGAGCAGTTCTTCTATTTTATTTTTTTAATTATAAAATACACATATTAATTCTTGATACTTGCCGCGATCGAACCCATGATGTTAAGCTTTGCAGAGTAGATAATAAGTAGATAAGCTGGTGGTGATTAGCTGTCTCGGCTACTGCTCCCCTTCTTCTCCTTTATATAGGTATATTCATAATTTTTAGGACAATTAAATTACCTAACTGTTTTAAAATATTAATTACAAAACATTATTTATTAGTAGGAATTATCATCATCAATCGTGAGAATAACAATATTTTTATTTATTGACCCGTTATAATAGAATGACCAGTCTAGGTATCGCTCACTCTCTCTTGACCACTCAAACTCCTGGCCACATCTACGGTAACATATTCTAGTAATAAATATCAAATTAACAGATATTAATTTTTGTAAGGAAAATATTCACTCGAATTCCTGATTCTATTATATACTCATTTAAAAAATATTAAGAAATATATATATATATACCTAGCAGTTTATTAAAATTCAATTATATTGTTCATGTTTCTTTAGAAAAAAGTCTTTAAAAGTTCTTTTGATTTTTTTATCGTCCCAAATGAATTCTTTTTGATTTCTCTCAGCTTTTTTCATTCTTCTTTTAATGAATTTCTAATTAAAGGTAAAATCAATTGAAATTGCTATTTTCTTTATCAAGTTACCGCTACTTAGTTTCAAAGGCTTTTCCAGTTAAAAACATTAAACACTAATGATAAAGTTTCTTGGTTGTTGTTACTTTGATAACTTTTTAAATTAATTTAAACTATAGAACAAACTACAACCGACTACAATATGGAGTTATATATGTATAGGTGTGGAGAGAAAGTCTTATTAAGGAAAGACTTAACTTCTAATTGAGGCTATAATAATAAAAAATTGGGTAAAATAAAAATGTTTCACCTAGAACCAACGCCTATCTCCTTAAAAGTTATTTCTAATTGGGCCATTCATTTACCAATTTGATTAACTCATAAAAATGAGAAATGTAACAAAATAATAATTTTCATTAGTAGTGAATTTTCTTGCAACGAAATTTTCTCTGGAGAGAGGAAAGGAGGAAGGATTCCAATAAATTACACCTTATTTTATATGTGTTAATTTTTTCTTTCCTCACTACCTCTGGGCTGCCTTCCATTACATTCACTTATAATTTTCATTGTTTTTATGGTTCCGTACAACCCTAAACAGTGAATCCCATAGTGTTGATCTGTTGATACAATGTCTGCATGTATGTTAGTTAACTAAATAAGATACAAACTTTAAATTTAGGTGTATTTATTTTTCGCGAAATTAAAAGTTATATTTCAATATTTAATCAGATGATTATTTTGGGGAAAGTCTAATTTTTTGTGAATGCCAAAATAAATATTATTTTATAATGGCTTGTGGGGTATTTCTGTTAAAATCTCATTAAGTTAGTTCTTTCAACAAATGCAAAAATTCAAAGAAATCTTCGAAACTTGGAATATACGTCATTAAAAGCATAATAAACCCACTGTTAAAATTTGAAGATGATTTACCACACCAAATATGATATAATTGCAATTAAAAATGAAATTTTTTACATATGGAAGATTGGGAAAGGGTGGGAAAACGATCAATATTTTTTTTCATTGAAGGACTTTCACCATCTTGATGAAAAACTAATATTTGTTAGAATAATATATTCGGAGTTGAAATTATTTACCTCGAAGTTTTGATTAAAAAAAAAAACATTTGGGCGATTAATTTTAGTAAAGGGGATATAAGATCAATGGCTTGGAAACGATCCATTCATAAAGAAGATATATAGTACTGTGAAAAGTACAGTCACGTTAAAAAATATAACCTCAAATTTTATCACCGTTCATATGTATAGAGTGGTTACGAGGCTAAAACTTTTTGTGTGGATTGTCACGAAAGATTTGATAATAGTAGTACTAGTAGATGGCTAGTAGTGGTACATAAACAGCAAAAAGTTTTGGGCTTTTGAATTATGAATCCTTATTTTTTGTTCTATATAGTCTACCATTAACTTTTTGCTAGTATTGTCGAGAAACAACTACCTTAAATGAATGTATTTCACTATTTTGCATTTCGCTACTTTTTTTAAGGCATTTTACCCAGATCTGATTAAAAACAATCTAAATTATCTCGATTTACGGTGGTGCTGAGGATTCTTATAAGTATTAAATGAAAGACTTATTTTTCAGCAATTTTTTGATTTTAAATTGTAGTTTTTTAATTTATCCAAATATTTGGGAAATTTTGTACAATAGTCCTTCTTCAGTGGACTTTTTTTGTACAAATACAATAATAGATTGTTAGGTATGGTTAGATATTACATTTTGTCAAAGAACTTTTTAAATATATTACATATTGTGATGTTTGTTATATATTACCTCACCCATAAAAAAGGTCCACTGAAGAAGGAATATTGTACAAAATTTCCAAAATATTTTGATAAATTAAAAAAACTACTGAAAAATAAGCCTTTCATTTAATAATCTAAATTATATTTATTTATATTTTTTAACAAAGAGTTTATTATGAAAGATTTCAATTTGCCGATGGTAATAGATTCAAATTTACTAGAAAATCATAAGATGGACTTATATAAAATAAGTTGCATCCCGCAAGTGAGCCAGATGGCCCGGATTGCTGTTACTGGCACTCTGGTTCGATTCCAGAGGGGGTGAAAAACAACCCCTCTGACATATAATTAAAAATATTCCATTCCATCAGATTTAATAGATACCACCATCTTATGATTTTCTAGTAAATTTGAATCTATTACCATCGGAAAATTGAAATCTTTCATATTAAATTAGGAAAAGTCATTCCATTGCCCTTCGAATTTTGAATCTCTTCAAAATTCGAAACACTCAACGACCTTTATTTAAATTATATGGCATGGCTATATGCTTAAATTTAGAATCACTTTATAGCGAAATTTTACAAATTTAGATAACAATCTTTGACTAAAATATTTTACGGTTATTTTGGTTATGCGATGTGCGTGGGCGGCTCTTAAGCAGTCGGTCGGTTCCCCTAGCAACAGGTCGTTATGGCAACAGGTGGCCCAGCAGATTAGGCACTCCTCAAGGGAGGAGCCACAACACTAGTATTGAATATCGAATGACGAGTACATGCGGTACTTTACTTTTATTATTACATCAGAGAGAACAAACAAGACGAATACATTACGATTCATTAAAAATGAGTACAGTAATACCTCGTTTAATGTTAGGGATCGGTTCCTCGAGAACGTTACGTTAACCGAATCAACGTTAATGGAGAAAGAAATAAAACGGGAAGGATAGGGATAGGACTAAATTGAAAAATTTTCTTGATGCTTCTATGTCAGCACTAGGTGCCTCTCCTGTTATGCGAATGTTGTGAATTCTAGCTCTATGTTTTAATTTTTCAAACCATCCACGTGATGCTACAAAACTTTTTTCAATTGTTTCCGTCTTCTTGGTCTTTTAAGAAGTGAATCAAACTTTTTGCTTTGTTTTGAATTAACATTTGACTCACTGGTGTGTGACGTTGACCCATATAATCAATCCAAACACTTAACATCTTTAAAATTATTGGATAAAAATACTTGGTAGGTTTCACATTAATGTGAAACCTACCAAGTATTTTTATCCAATAATTTAAAAAATGTTTCACCAAGTACTCAACACCAAATTCCTTAAAAACTACTTAACATCTTCTTAACATTTTCTAAAATGCTTTTATTAGTAACGTTGTTGTTGTTTTCAACAGATGTTTTTATTTTCTTGGACTGGCTTAAAATTGTTGAGATAGTTGAATAAGACAATCCTGTTTGTAGTGACACTGCACTCTTTTTTCACCTTTTTCTATTCGATTTATTATGTTTTTAACCGACTTCAAAAAAGGAGGAGGTTCTCTATTCGACTGATTTTTTTTGTGTCTATGTTACCTCATATCTCCGCCAATTGTGAACCGATTTTGATTATTTTTTTGCATTGGGTTCAGTCTAGCTTTTCCGATTTCAATGATTCTTTTTTTATTGGGAAGGGGGTATCTTAGGGATGGTGCCATATAAATTTGGTCAAGTGCTGATGATATGATCAACGACAAAATAACGTAAATCTCCAATTCTTATGAGCAAATAATCGAAATTATGACAAATAAAATCTTCTGTAAAAAAATCTTAAATCATTCATTTAAAACCCGCAAATGTTTCGAGAGAATTTCTATATTTATGAATTGAATTTTATTATCAATTGCTGATTCATTCGCCCGACGCTTTCTCTTACAGAGATGCGAGGTATTATATTAAGTCACTATTAATAACATCACTAAAAAGAGAAAAATAAAAATAATTTTTATAAAAAAAAAATAAAACCGACTTTAAAAAACTTAAATGCAACAAATAAAATAATAATAACTCAAAAATAAAATAAAATTCACTAAAAGGTATAAAATAATTATCTTATTTAGTTACAACTAAACGACGAAATATTAACATGAAATTATTTTTTGAAGTCGGTGCCAAACATATACATTTTATGAATCGCACTTGACGGATCTTACTTAGTACGTTTGGCGGGTACGCTCGATTATAGGTATAGTTTGTTTGGCACCGATTTCAAAAACTAAATAAGATAATTATTTTATACCTCTTAGTGGATTTTATTTTATTTTTGAGTTTTTTGTATTTAAGTTTTTTGAAGTCGGTTTTATTTTTTACTTTATCCAATGCGAAGCATGAGTAAAGTATTGTAATCGGTCGCGCGCCAACGGGATTTCAAAGGGTCCTCAGGTAAAGACTACTGAACCCATCGACTCAATTAAGATCACAAATTGTAGTATTCAATTAGGTTGAATTTTAGCACGATTTTGCCATAAATTACCTGGGGTCTCGTCGAGAGGCCAAAAAGTGCCATTTTTACTTTATCCCATGCGAAGCGAAAGTATTGTAATCGCTCTCGCGGCAAGCGCGACTTCAGGGGGTCCTCAGGTAAAGACTACGGAACCCATGGACTCAATTAAGGTCACAAATTGAAGTATTCAATGGGATTGAATTTTGGCACGTGACGGTTTTGCCAAAAATTACCTGGGATCTCGCCGAGAGGCCAAAAAGTGCCATTTTTTTTGGAAGTGCGTGCGGGTGGATGGATGGATGGATGTATGTGTGTGTGTGTGTTATCGTTTTTTTCGTCCACGAATTTTTCCACACCGTTGCACCGAATGAATTGAAATTGAAAACCTACCAGTATTTTAACAAAATAAAGCGCTGATTAGTTTTTGGTACATATCGGTCCACAAACATTAGTACTTTATTTCAGTACTTTTTTAGTTTTTTCTAAATATCTTGAAAATGACTTAACCAATTTTGATGAAATTTAATATCCTAATTAAGTACCTTGGGGACCACAAAAAAGGTTAAATAAAGTTTTTAGTAAAATTATATTTTAAAGTACTTTACTCAAGAACATATTAATATTTCAAATGAATTTGGATAAAGTTTAGCAACGATCCGTTGCAGTTTATTTGGAAGTGCGTGCGGATGGATGGATGGATGGATGTTATCGTTTTTTTCGTCCACGATTTTTTGCACATCTTTGCACCGATTAAAATGAAATTTAAAACCTACCATTCTTTTAACAAAATGAAGCGCTGATTAGTTTTTGGTACATATCGGCCCACAAACATTAGTACTTTATTTGGGTACTTTTTTAGTTTTTTTTAAATATCTTGAAAATGACTTAACGAATTTTGATGAAATTTAATTTTCCTAATTAAGTATCTTGGGGACAACAAAAAAGGTTAAATAAAGTTTTTAGTAAAAGTATATTTTAAAGTACTTAACTCTAGAGTAAAATAGTACTTTTTTTTAATTCCTTATTTACTTGGACATTTTTTTATTTAATATTAAAATGATAAACATGTTTTATAATTTGGTACGCCTAGCGATGTAGTTTTATAAAAAATTCTTTGTTACGAAAACTTAGGATCCCATTTCACAGGAATCAACAAGGACATCAATTTCAATGTTTTTTGAGAATCAGCCATGTATGAATTCAATTACGTTATAGCAAGGTATCGTTGATGGAGGTAACGTTAAGCTAGGTATTACTGTATAAAGTTATAGTATATTTTTTCACCCCCCCCCCCCCCAACACACACACACACAATTTCTACCTTCTACAAGTCCCGATATGGCTCGCATATGTGGAAAATAACCTCACCCTTAGGGTGGTGAGCTATCAGATTAATTGATGACTCGACCCTTAATGACTCCATTGACCTGAGCGTCTATACCTACTATCACAGCATGTGGTCGGATGAAATGAAAATTAATAATTGTCAGAAAAGCTTGCTTTGAAATAGATACACCAACTCCAATTTCCCTTTACCGTCAATTTGTACAAGTGCCAAACCACTTCATTCGAAAACACATTTATTATGATGACTTATAAGAAAGAACTTTTCTTGGTCTTCCTTTTTTCTGAGTTTTACAATCCTTCAAGAATCTCAAGGGGTCCCTTCTCTTGATGACACTCTCCTGTTCTCTTCGGGACTGTTAAGACTTATAGTGTACTTCATTTTTTTTTCTTCAGAGCTGTTTTGAGAAATTTTGAAATAAGTAAATTGTGTCTACTTTAATATTAAACTAAAAAAAAAGATTTATCTCCATCAAATCATAATTTTCCATCATCGATTTCAATATGTAAAGTCGCGGTTGGCCTGGGACACAAACATCTATCCGGAAATTCGAGCGGACTCCTCATGCGACTTTTGATAAGGGATTGGTCATTAGACCTGCCCACCAGAGGATCTTATGCCTATCGGGAATTCCCCCAATATTCCCTATGGCTAGGATGAGCCCGTGTAAAATACATAGGTACATATAATGAATTCCATTAAAATAATAACGTTTTTTATCGTACAAAATTCATTCAATTTGTAATAAAAATTCATCCCTTGTTGGAGTCCACCGACTTTAAGTGAAAGGCTTTTTTCTATCTTTATATTTGTCTGTCTGTATTACTGTTTGGGTTTGGATATTCACGATAACTTAAGATCCGAAAGTTTTTCGAAGTTTGTTCTGGTGCCAACATGTTTTATTTTTAATAATACCAGAACTGATTAAATTCTGGGCTCTATAGCTTTAGAATTTCCCGTTAAAAAATGGAGAAAATATCATTTTTGATCTCAGGATAATTAAATTAAAAAATACATTTCTAATAGTTTATTATATTTATGTTTTTTATTAAGGCATCTCTAGCTGGTGAGCGAACCAAGTCTTCAAAAAGATAACTTTTTCCTATTTTCTTGTTATGCGATATTTTTTGTAGGCGTCTGAACTTAAAAACTCAAGCTTTTATTTGGATTTTGTTTGGACACCTGATTCCATATAAACAGAAAAAACATTTTATTTCTAAACAAAAAAATAAAAACAAAAAAAAGTAAGAAAACATAATATTTAAAATGGGAAAAGTTTTTACAATAAATGAAAAATTCCCTTTCAAATGTAGGTACTATTAAAAGTCACGAAGCATATTATTTCTTAGGGGCGTTTTCAAATAATACTAAAGAGAAATGTAAATTTTAAAAGAAAATTGTAAACTTTGAATAATAACGGGGTACTAAAATACATACTGTATTTCCTGTAAATAAGGATTCAGCACTGTCAGATTAAGTTATAAAAATACTTCAGAATAAGAGTAATAACATTTTTTAGAGATGAAGTATTGAAAATCAATATATAAAACAAAAATATATCCTTTTGAAATATTACTTGTTTACTTTCAACCCTAACATATGGACCGTTTATTTTGAAAGTGGTGTAAGTTCATTTTTTGTTATTTCGAGATATTTGTATTTTATTATTATAAATAGATAAATTTATATATATTTGATATTTCGATATTTTTATTTTTACGAATTCATGCGGGTATTGTACTTCATTGACTGGAAAATTATAAATATGAAAAGAAGCAATCTATGTATAACTAAAACTGACATAAACTCATTTTTTCAAAATTGAACTTACATCGCTTTCAAAATAAACAGTCCATTGTATATTATTTAATCACAGAGGTTGACAAAATTTTGTCAAGCTCTGTGATGTATTAATACATCATTCCAAGTATTTATAATACCAAATACAAAATTCATTCTGAAAAATGGGAAATATTAAAAGAAAAATTTCTCAAGTATGTTTTATATAAATTCAAATAAATATATAATAGTTTAAACTGATCAGCTCTATGTAATCTCCATATTATATTCTTAATTTATAGATCAGGAAACAAAAATAATAATTCAATTATTGTATGCTTACTAAGACTTTGCATTTAAGCTAACTGAAAATTCTTACTGGCTGGACTATCCATGGTGAAATTAGAGTATTTGCTAACATTTTCTAGTTTATTTAAGACATTTCAACGTTAAATTAGGAGCCCACTTTTAGAGAATAATAAATATAGATATAGCTAATTTGAATTGAACAATGTATATCTAGTATTAATTGAACATGGTTTTCAAAATTAGAAATAGAAACTTCGTGAATACACTATAACAGGAGTTCCCATACTTTTTCCGAGTCGCGGCCAAATGTCTTGCTTCAATTAATTATACAACTTCGCCGCGCACAGTTTGGGAACCTCTGCACTAGATAACATTTTATCAATAATGGATTTCCCAGGTTTTTAATTACAATATTTTTAATTGGAAAAATCTTGTGTATTATTATTAGACCACCTATAAGGAGACTAGAAAACGAATTAAAATGTTATATAAACTAGACAAAATTCAAAGATTTCTAACGCAAATGATACAAGAAATTTAGCACCATAGAAAACGCTATTAGATAATTTTCTCCATTATATATGTCAATACAATTATGTCTAATCTGTTTTTCTGTCTGTCAGGGCATTGTAGCTAGTAAACCAAATAACATACAAAGTTGAAATTTATAAGTATAGTAATATATATTCATTTTCGCCCAAATTAAAAATCTTATTAAAATTTTTATCGAATGATTATTTTTGGAAGGGTTAAATTTTTCGTGTTGTTAAAAATAGAAAATATTTTTCTTTTATCATGGAGTATGTCTCTCTTGAAATAGGATTGGGTTTAATTTTTTTACATTTATTTGGCCTTAAAATTACTTTATGAGAGAGTTCCAAAGTTCCCAATTTAAGCTGATTTTTTTACTACTTCTAGTTCAGAAATGGTTTGAAAATTATGAAAAAATGCCATGAGTTCCTTCATTCTTTCCTTATCAACACAAATATTAATGAATAGGGCATCTCAAGTATTTTGAAAGTTTTAAGATACGAAACATTCGGCCGGTTCGTACTAGACCAGCCTATTTCATTTCTAAACAATTTCATTAAATGTAATGAAACTATCTAATTTCATTTGGATTTAGTGCACACTTTCTCAAATTCAGTGCAACGGTTGCCATCGAAACCTAAATAAATATAATTCCAAAGATATAAGAATGATGACGTCATCAGATACGTTTAAGGGCCTTTAGAGTATCACAGAAATTACTATAAATTATTAATTAAAGAGCTCGCTAAATTAAAACTTAGGCTTGAAAAAATAAATATAAATTATTAGATTATATAAATAGTAGAATTATTTATATTATAGATTAAAAAAATTAAGAATTTATACTAATAGCATTCCCTTCTTCGAATTTTAAATATAATTTAAAATTAAATAGAAATAATTACCAAAATAATTTATAAATAAAAGAAATATCGATTTGGCATATTTCAATTGACTATTGAAAAGTGTGGATCGGAAAAAGTGGCATTCATGTCTTATTATGTTAAAGAAAAATGTCTAAAAGAAAACTCCTGTTCTCACCGTAATGTTTCCTGTTCATGCTCTCTCTGTAATGTTTCCTGTTCATGCTCTCCCCGTAATGTCTTCTCGTTCATGCTCTCTCTGTAAGGTTTCCTGTTCTCACCGTAAGGTTTCCTGTTCATGCTCTCTCTGTAATGTTTCCTGTTCATGCTCTCCCCGTAATGTCTCCTGTTCATGCTCTCTCTGTAAGGTTTCCTGTTCTCACCGTAATGTGTCCTGTTCATGCTCTCTCTGTAAGGTTTCCTGTTCATACTCTCTCTATAATTTTTCGCCCTCTGACAACTTGAATGAAAGTTCCGATTATAGCGATACTTCAGAATCGAGCAATACATCAGAATCTAGCGATACTTCAGAATCGAGCAATACATCAGAATCTAGCGATACTTCAGAATCTAGCGATACTTCAGAATCTAGCGATACTTCTGAATCGAGCGATACATCAGAATCGAGTGATACTTCTGATTTCAGCTCTTCAACCTCATGCGATTCAGAATCAGGATCATCTTCATCCGGGTGGAGCAGTAAATCGTCTAATAGTAGTCAGGACAAATTTGGATTAATTCCAGTTTATTATCCTACGTATGATCGGGGTTTAGAAGAATCACAGTCCAGGTAAAAGGAATTATCACTTCTAAAGGCCCAGTTCCCATATCTTTTATAATTTGGAGAACATATTATAATACAAGCCTTTGTCTCACCTTTCCTTCCCCTTCCGAAGCAATCCTCCGTGACTTAACCTGTGTCCTATCAACCTGAGCTCTTCTCTTCTTCAAATTATTCAACAGTGTTCTCTTCCTCACATCTTAGCAAGAGCTTCTTCATTTTTAATTCCATCTACTCATTCAATTTTCATCATTCTTGTAAAGCACGCCATTTCAAAGATCTCAAATCCCCTTTTATCTGACCCTCAAATCACCCAATACTTTAACACTCTATTCGAATGACTTAGCAACATTTTCTGGGTGTTAATGTCTACAAAAAAAGCTAAAATAAACATCCTAAAATAATTTAAGAGATATTAATTATTAAAAAAAAAAGTCAAAATTAAAGGACATGTATGCATGTTCCAGTTTCAATCTAGGCTTTAAATTTCTGAAGAAATCACATGTTGTCATCTACTAAAACTCAGCAGTCATGGTTAATCTTATTACATGTCAGAAGGGTTGTGTTCAGCACGAGACATATGTCAGATTTGTTATCTCACAGGGTAGTCATTTGGCCCGGATTGCTATTTTTGACACTTAGGTGCGATTCCGGAAATAGGTGAACACAACACTTCTGACAATATAAAGATGAAATATGTAATAAAGATTATTTTTGACAACTCGGATGTAGTAGATGACATACAATCTCTTATCATTCCTTTAAAAATTTAAAGTCTGCTATTATCGGAATTTTAACTACGTTGTATATTCAAACAATGCATAACTATATGTTAATTTTATTTTTTTGATATTCACAATATAAACTTTTTTTGTAGATCTAGACGAACTGATTTTGGTTTTTCTTTTCTTTTTTTTTTAATTAAAATATTATTTTTCGTTTTCAAAAAACACCAACTTTATCTTCCACAATTTCAATATTTCTCGATTCCATGTTTGGTAAAGTAAAAATAAATATTAATTAAAAAAAAATGTTTTAAAATTCACTAAATTATTTTTTAATATGGGATAATTCAAAGAGTGTGACTTCTACTTGTGTAGGTATATATTATATTTAGCCCGTGGTCAATTTTTTTATAAGAATGATTCTAATATCCAAATAATTAATCTTTTCTAAATATATCACTTTTTGGAGTTTCAGTTTGTCTGTTTTGTCTGTCACAAGTCTATAGGACTAAACATAAAATTTGGCATAAAAATTAGTTTGATTAATAGAAGATATCATAAGTTTCCTGGATTTGATTCGATCGCGAATCGAATGCAGATGATTATTGTCAAATATTAAGTGAAAATAATATCCGAATTTATATATTTCTAACTCGAAATAGTGAAGTTAATTATCTCATTAATATATCAAAAAATAATTAACACATTATTCTCATTAATGTGTTAATTATTCTTTGATATATTAATGAGAAAATTAACTTCACTATTTCATGTTAGAAATATATAAATTCGGATATTATTTTCCTTAATATTTGACAAAAATCATCTGCATCCTATTCGCGATCGAATCAAATACAGGAAACTTATGATTAATTAATGGCAAACACTTAACACACGTGTTAACAGATCGGGCGCTCTGGATTGGGAGATTGAATATATAACATCTCGGATTTCAAATTCATTTGGTGATCCAAATATATCAGTGTTTGATATAAAAAGTGTCATGCGTGCCAATCGCGAAATGATGCCAAATGGATCACATCTTTTTCACAAAGAGAAACAAAGAGGTTGTCCTCTGCTTCCCAGGTAACACACAATATCCTCAGAATATTCTAGAGAAGATTTAAATGTCCTTAGAATATCCTTAGAATATTCTGAGGATATTGTGGTTACCTGGGTTGATGCCTGATCTTTGTTTCTCTTTGTGAATCAACAACTCTGCTACTCTCGGCAAAACAAAAACTTTTCAATCACATCTTTTTCATTCTCTCTTGGTCCAGACTTAAGACTCAGCAGACTCCAATAGCTTCAACCTGCAGTAGTCTCGCGATATATATCTTGTTTAAAAAGCGCGATCAAAAACAATACTCGTTAATGTGTTAATTATTCTTTGATATATTAATGAGAAAATTAACTTCACTAATAGAAAATAGTTTAAGACACTCTATTTGATGTATTTCTTATAAATTAAACAACAGAGATACACTAAAAAAATTTTTTATTTATTTTTAAATTCTTTGTATTTGTAGAAAGGACAGAAATCTTGAATAATCCCTGCCAAAACAATGATATCAACATTAGTGAGTTGAAGATTACTGAATCCACATTTGATCATCTTTTATAAAATCAAAAATACTTTTATTAACTTTCAAAATAGCAATATTTCCTTATAATAATAAAGTTTGTATATTTAAAATGTAATAATTAATAAATAAAATATGTTTCTCTATATATTATATTATTTTTCATGTTTATTTATTGGATAACTCTGTGTGATAATGATTTAAATGTTTAAAAAATATCTGTGTAAGTGAAGTAAAATATAAATAAAAATAATTATTAACTTATTTTATAAACGATTTAAAACTAGTAGATTACAGATTTTTGAGAAAATAATTTCTTTGCGTTTAGATATAATTACGCATACACAACGACCTTATCGTTCCATCGGTCAGAAAAGTCATCCTTAATCAGTATAAAAAACATATCAAAAAATTGGAAGATCATTCGAATTCATCAGCCATCACTCTTTGGACAACAGTTTAACTCTAAGGAGACTAAAAAAATAGCACATTTTGGACATGGAAGAACGTTCTGCCACATATAGCTGGACTAATAAATTTAATTGAGGGATCCTTCACTGGAAGAATAACCTCTCAATTGTGTGAATGGG
The DNA here is from genome assembly GCA_024734495.1 of Forficula auricularia. Taxonomy (NCBI): domain Eukaryota; kingdom Metazoa; phylum Arthropoda; class Insecta; order Dermaptera; family Forficulidae; genus Forficula; species Forficula auricularia. Next base: position 13,956,787 of record JALMQS010000074.1, read on the forward strand.
ATATAATTGTGTTGCGTGAATGTAGAGATTTTATAAATTTTACTTATAGTCAAAATGTTATTGACTGATTGTAAAAATTCTCTTCAAACAATAAAAAAAAAAAAAAGATATAATTACATATCAAAAAGGCAAGATGTGTGCCCCTTCCTGAAAAAGTGTCTGCTACAAGCCGAATTCCCAATTAAGAAAAATGCACCATTTTTTATTATTATTTTGACAGTGACCTAACTACATTTCATTATAATTCACTTATTTTATTGTTTATTGGTGAAAATCAGTAACATCTAGAAGAGCTAGCCAGTTAACGGACAACAAAACCATATTTACGCATAAAAATATATCTTTGTTTTATACCCCGTTAGGTAAAGCTCCAAACGATTGCCAAGAGATTTTATCGTACCAGGTGATATTGTATGAAAAATATGATATGTAAACGGATGAAGACTTTTTTAATCATTTAACATTAATTTGATTGATTTAATAAAAAAATCAAACATAATAATATTTTTCATACAAGTAGAGCTCTGTATATTCTATTAAATTAGAATAATTAAAATTTCTTTAAAAGTAAAATTTTATTTTCTTAAAAAATCCGAAAATGAGAGGTAAGGTTATTTATTTTATTAATGATTTTTTTATTCGATTTCTATGAATAAATATTTCCAATTTTCTCATATGGATTAGATGGATAATCGATGATTTGCCTCGTGTAAATTCACTAACGCTATTCTAGTAAAAAAACATTAAACATTATGCCTCCAATTTTATTTTTTCCGATTTCTCTCCATTAGCGCATTAACAGTCGGGAATGATTTACTAACGATTAATTAATGGAATTACGAGGAGAAAATATTATTAGATTTTAAATATATAAAAATTAATCTAAAAAAATATCCTTGGTATAAATTCGAAATTAATTATTAAGCGGTAATGCATGTAGGAAATATATGTATGTAAAACCGAGGTTACAAAAATGTTTAAAACAGCAATAGGGGTGAGTTGGTGGCGAAGGCTCTCACGGATTTGTTCATTTTTGAAATATAAAATTCACGAACCCCCTGCCCCTACTTCCCCCCAAAAATCACTCTCCGCCTATAAGATTAACAGATTTATCTAATTAGGAGAAATTTGGCAAAGAAGTTGTATGTTAATATTCTGCACCTTTGTGCTCAATATAAACGTACTGGTTCAAAGCAAATAAAAAAATCACGACAAGGTACCAAAATTCAAAAACCGTTTGAAAAAGATCTCACTATTTCCCTCATTTATTTAATAAATTTGAGAATTATTATTTACATAATACGATTAATGAAAGAAAATATAGATGACTATTCATTAATTTTGAAATAAAATTGAAAATATTTTCTTGCTAAGATTAGTAAATAAGAACAAATCAAAGAGAGTGTCATCTGCTTGATGCATATATAAATGACTATTGATACTTATATATAGAATTTTATTTGGTAATAACTATAGGTCTCGAAGGTTTGGCCTTCATTTTCAGTCGTTTTGAAATATTTGTATAGGTGTATAATAATATCAGTACCTGGAGCCACCGAGCGATGCACGGTAACCCCTGACCCCCCCCTTCTGAAACCACACACATCGCCCCCACCACTGCACCCCCACTCCGCCCTACCCCACCCCAACCGCGCCTCCCAGCCCCGAATCCCCCACAACTGTACTCCTCCTCCTACACCCCCACATCCACCCCACCCCGCACCCAGTTTTTACATTTCTAGCTTTCTAATGGTCTACATATTATGTGTATATTTGTTTACTCGTACACCAATTTGCCCACATTCGTTCATATTGATAAACATTATAAAAAAAAATAAATAAGAAAATAATAATAAAACAAATAATCGTATAGGATTTGAAATAAAAACATAAAATTAAATAAGATTTGTTTCCAAGTTATATAAAAAAAAACCCACTTCAACCAATTTATTTGTAAACACACCTGTAATAAACACACCTGTAATGTTATGATTTAGACACCTGTTAATTTTTTTTTTTTTTTTTGGCTTTTCGGCCTTTCTAGCCATAAGCCATTTACGATACTATTTATTTTATTTAAATTTGTCTCTACCACGGGGGTCAGATTTTAGCCGGATGCTTCGAGTCGGATTCGAACTCGGGTCCTCTTGGTTAGCTGGCTGACATGCTACCGCCTAACCTGCCCGACCCCCCCCACCTGTTAATTAAAAACAAACAAAAATTTTTATTAAACCAAATAACAATAACAAATTAAACCAATTATTTTACATGAATTAATGTATACATTGTATTTTAGCTTCGACTCCGGAGATTACTTCTCCACCATCGAGTGTCCTTGATCATCTTTTTTACTCCTTATTTTTAAGAAGAGGAAAAAACTAATTAAATAAAAAACCTCTTTTCCGATAATTATTTCAATTCCATTAATTCACAAACTTTTTTTTTATAAATTTTATTAAACCAATTATTTTACATTAATTAATGTATACATTGTATTTTTTGCTTCGATTCCGGAGATTATTTCTCCACCATCGAGTGTCCTTATTCATCTTTAGTCCTTGTTTTTAATAAGAGGAAAAATCTAATTAGATAAAAAAACCTCTTTTCCGATAATAATTTCAATTCCATTATTCCCCAATCAAGTCGATTGGTTCTCATCTCCCCATCTCCTCCCATCACCCACAAACAAAAAAAAATTCCTAATTTTAATATAATATATTAAAATTTGCTATAACTCATTAGTGGGTTTTAAAATTAAAAAACCAATTAAAAATAAAAAGATAATTGAAAAAAATGTAAACAAACTTTGTTATTGAGATTTTCATCTATCAATAATTACTTTAATTAATAAAAGATCAATTAAGATTAAATTTGTCGAGGTCCAGACCTAGCCAGATCGCTTTCTCATCCTCAAAACTTGTTAATAGAATTTGTTTCATTAAAATAGGTAGAGCCGTTTTCAAAATAGGCAAGATACGAATATATATAAATATACAATTTTTGCTCGTTTAATAAGAGTAGATTTCCCTTGAATATGAAGACTCAATTGATGGATCAAGAGAAAAACCAAATCAAATATAAATCAAACGGGCTGAAGATGATGGATAATCCTTCGAAAGTATGTATGTAGCCTCTAACTTATCTAACAAATATAATTATATGTGTCTCTATATATTCATTTATATATAGGTTTAGGATTATTTATTTGCGTTAAGCAGAAGACATTTTCTTTTATTTACTCTAAATTATACAGGATGTTTGGTGAAATACTCCCTTTTTTAACTAAATGAATTTCATAATACCTTTTTAATGAGTTTTACAAAGTGATTTTCTTATTGGGACTTTGGTAGACAGGTTCATGAGCTGGAAGATTTCTTCCAAGTTGTTTGCTCATAGTGGAATTAAAATAGGAATAAAATTTAAAAGCTTATTCACGACCTTCGACTAACCCTAAAAAAAATCTTCCATATTATAATTAGAAGTGAAGAAGATTGGTGTTCAGATAAAATAATTTAGTTGATTAAATTAAAAAAATTTAAATTTAATATTAAAATTCCAACATTTCAATACCTAAATATAGAATATCTTTTTTTTCTAAATTCATTTTAATTAATATTGTAGAGTGAAGAGTGACCGTTTCCTGATAAATAAAAATTGATTAATCAGCTCCTTTAGGGGTTCGGGACTGTTTATCATTTTTATAAGAAAATTCTCAAATTTTTACCATCAAATCATTGATGTATTAAATATTTATTCCCGAAATTTGAAGTTGATAGTCTGTCCCATTACCGAGAAATAAATTATTGAAAATCGCCCTTTTAACATGGAAGTTAATGGACCGAGCTATAAGGGCTATAACTTCTATAAAAATTACACCATTTTCAACAAATTTATATAGATCAAATTATTTGCAGCCAACAGAATATAACAAAAGCACTAGTATAAAATTCCAACTCTATTTCTTGAAATTGTTTTTGTGTTAAATAAATGTTTTTATAATGAGAAAAAATTTATCTAAATATTCTTTTTATTAATATTATCAAAACAAAGATTTGTATTCGAAATTAACAATTTATTTATTAAAAAATTTAGTAGGCAGACGTTGTCACTCTGCAGAAATGCAAAAGATTTTTTAGAAGATCACCCAGATAAGCTGGCCCGAACTCCCTTAACCGAGTAGAGGTATAGAAAAAATTTAAATTTTTTCTCCAATTTTTTGTTTACTTACATGAATGTGCTCGTGAACTATAATTTTTATCACCATAATTAATAAATTAATTTATATCTTAGCTCAATAATATAAATGAAAAAATAGACACATAAATAAAAATTAAACTATAATTAAAATTTTTTTGAAAATTTCAATCGATAACTAAAGTCCAAACGTAAATAGAAGACCACATTAAATAGAAATCAATTCGGCAAGCGGCATTCTCAGGTAGGCAACATTGATAACAACATTTAATTAAGTAATTGATGGTATTGACACAAAATAAATATAATAGCAATTAGAGAAAACCGAGTTTCTTGTTTTAATCAACAACAACATAACGAACATTCAAACAATCTTAATTAAGGCAAATTCTAAAATAAAATAAAATAAAATAAAATCTTTGTAATCAATCTTTTTATTAAAAAAAATATATATACTGACATGTTTAGTCTTATTCATGTGAATGAATCACAAAATGATAGTTTATAAATTTTATTAAACCAATTATTTTACATTAATTAATGTATACATTGTATTTTTTGCTTCGATTCCGGAGATTACTTCTCCACCATCGAGTGTCCTTATTCATCTTTAGTCCTTGTTTTTAATAAGAGGAAAAATCTATTTAGATAAAAAAACCTCTTTTCCGATAATTATTTCAATTCCATTATTCCCCAATCAAGTCGATTGGTTTATCATTTCATCAATTCCACAAAATGATAATAAAATTCAATTCATAAATAGAGGAATTCTCACGAAACATTAGCGGGTTTTAAATGAACATTTTAAGATTGTTTTTTTCTAAAAGATTTTTTATTATAATTTCGATTATTTGTTCATATGAATTGGAGATTTCCACTATTTTAGCATTGATCATAATTAATATGGTACCAATCAAGAACTATACTGAACCCAATGAAAAAAATCATCAAAATCGGTTCATAATTGGCGAAGAAATCGAGTAACATAGATACAAAAAAAATCAGCCTAATTGAGAACCTCCTTCTTTTTTTGAAGTCGGTTAAAAAGGGTACTTATATGTAGAAGGTTTGAAGTCCCTGCCTGGTATATCTTCCAGTTAAAGGATGTCAAAGACAACTCTCGACGAGTTTTAGTCGAATAAAAAGTGTTCTCGCTGACTAACAAAAAATGAATAAATAAAGATGATTCGGAAATTTTTGGACTAATCCATTTCTAAAAGGTCTCAATATATAAGTTCGAAAATAACTAAGAGTCATAGCTTTCTTTAGAAATAGATTTAGGAGAAATTTAAGATTTTCTTATAACGAAAATATTTCGTATTCCCCTTGCAAAAAAAAGGCAAATATTAAAATAAAATTTCAAAAAACTAAGGATACTTTTTGACAGCATCGCCTGGTTGTAAATTCACCAACCGCCATTGGTGTATATATATATATATAATTTATTTGGTGAGTTGAAGAAGTTTATCAGCCAAAGAAGGGTGCACCAGGTACAATAAAATTCCCAGAGTAAAACGTTTCGGCCTAAGCTTTATTGGGCCATCTTCAGTTGGGCTACAGAAATATATAATTTGTGTTACCATTAGTAATTTAACTCCTTCAACCCACTGAATATCATCACAGCCACAATCTCCAACAACATATAATTTATTTGTTTAAGACTATAGTTTTGAAAGTTGACTTTGATCATCAATCTTTTAATTAGAAATATTTTATCTTTATTTCTCATGGGTTCAATTACCCGATTGGATATAAAAAATTTGTTTTGTTGTTATAGCAAACTAGCCACATAACAAATGATTCAGGCGTATGTAACTCTTGTAATTAAATACACGAACTAATAGTTGTATAGTCGATACATTTTTTTTTATAACTGAATTTTAATTAAAGCCTTTCACTCTCTGTCACTTTTCCAAATGATTATTTCTATTTTTCTAGTTTTTCCATCGCCAAAAAAAAGATTTCAATCAAATTATAAAACAAAAAGCGTAAATCAAATACGATCCCACTCTCCCACTCGCTGTGTTCATTTGCTTTTGATCCAATATATCCGTCCTGGGTTCTCATTAAGTAGAATTTGTTGTTGGACGACGAGAAGGCGCAGTAAATATTTACATGGACCAGCCATCGGTCTGATTGAAAAGTCTATTGGAATGCGAGAAGAGTTAATGTTCGTTCCTTCCTGGTTTGCTATTTAGGTCAATGCTTCTTCAATTGGTGGTTCGCGGACACGTGTTGGACCACGAACGTATTTTTCTCTATTTTTTTGATTCCATTTAAAAGTAAAACCCAACCCTTTTAGTGTCGATACATTTGTCTGCCAGAACAGTTTAGCTGATAATACAAAACTTGATATTTATAAGTCATAGGCATTAATTTTCCAGAAAATCAAAAAAGGTATTAAAATTTTAATCAAATTAATATTTTGGGGACTAATTGTACGTTTAAGAACGGGTCACGAGACCACCCCCAGAAACCTTTTTCAATTTCAATTAAGAGACACTCCTTTTTGTAACTGTGATGGCATCCAAATGGGTGATGTCAATCACATTTTCGGGTGCTCAAAAATTTTTGGACCGATTGACTTATTTTATAAAAGATCTTCTCAAAAAATACCATTCCCTACTTCAATGCAATTGATTCTTGCTTATTTCAATCCTGACTGTAATGAGTCCGAGATTGAAGAGACAATAATAAAACTATTAATTGCATCCAAACTATTTATATAACGTTTAAAATATTGATATACTAGTTTAATTATAATTGTACATTAGCAAATATAAAAATGTATATACTGTAACTTTTTAAAAAAACAAAAGGAACTGGCCAAATGGATTCATTTCCGAGGTTAGTTAACTTCAATTCAAACAAGACTCAATGTTGTTTAATTTCTAGACGCTAAAATAAAGATTTCCCTGATATTCACTTCGATTCGAATACCCTAAAAATGTGTGACAGCCTATCCATGTTGGGCGTCTCTGTCGCATCTGACCTGTCTTGGAATGAACACATCTCCTCTGTGGCGAAATCTGCAGCAAGGAAGATTGGCTTCTTATTCAGGTCCAAGCGATTTTACAAACCCCACAACTTCTCACCATCTACAAGGCCCAAATCCGCCCCTGTCTCGAATACGGCTCTCATCTATGGAGAGGAGCCTCAAAATACTCTCTTGCTACCCTGGATGCAATTCAGAAACGAGCCGTCAGGCTAATTGACGATTCTACCCTCACCGACTCCCTCGACTCGCTGGCTCATCGAAGAAATGTCTCTGCCCTTTCCCTTTTCTATAGATACTATCACGGCAGGTGCTCTGATGAGATAAAATCAATAATTCCCCCAAAGCATGCTTTGCACGTAGCACGCGTTTTGCCGACTCCCAACACTCTCTCGCGGTCAAATTAGAAAAGTGCCGGACCACTTCATTCGCGAATACATATATCCCCATGACTTCAAGGAACTGGAACTCTCTTCCAGCCTCTATCTTTCCCAGCACCTATAATCTTCAAACCTTCAAAACCGGAGTGCATAGACACCTACGTCTACACCCTCTCACTTAATCTACTTTCTCTTCTCTTCGGTAATGCAAGGGTCTTTCGAGATCCATAGGGGCTGCATCTTTACTGGTGCACCCCTTCTTGCATTCGATTGCATTAAAAAAAAAAAAAAAAAAAAGAGGTCTATTTAATAAAATATATATATATATATATAGAAAATTTTTTCTCATTCTATACTTATCAACGACAAATAAAAATACATTTAATATCTCAATTATTTTGAGATATAGGCATGAAAACCTTGGCATGAATCTGTCCGACTAGCACTTTTTTTTTTTTTTATAATGATACGATGCAAGAAGAAGCTGCACCAAGAAGGTACAACCTCTGTAGTCCGTGGTGGACCCTTGTAACGTGAAGATAAGGAGAGATTTAGTGATTGGGTAGAAGTCGAAGGTATCTGTGGATGCTGGTCTTGAAAGATTGAAGGTCATAAGTTGCTGGAAAGACGGTCGGGGGAAGAGAGTTCCAGTCTCTAGATGTCATGGGGATAAATGAATTGGCGAATGCGTTTGTTCGATTAGTATCCAGTTTAAGCGTGTAGGGGTGTTGAGTTTTAGAAAATCGTGTATTCCGCGCAAATGAAGCCCTTGGTGGGATTATCGATTTAATTTCGTCAGAACAAAAGCCATGGTAGTATCTATAAAAAAGGGAAAGGGCGGAGACAGATCTACGATGGGCTAGGGAGTCGAGAGTGTCAGTAGGATGTAGGATCGCCTATCAGTCTGATAGCTCGTCTCTGAATTGCGGACTTGTGAGTCTCCTTATTTACTTTCATTTATCTATACATGGTTTCCTCAGATCGATTTGACAATAGAAAAACTTTGTTTAATATTCATTTTTTGAGAGAAAAGTTATTATTCTTTATACAAACTCTTTGCTTATTCTCAATATAGTGTTTCTTTTAAGAAATACTTTCATCAATCGCTCAAAAAGAGGGATATTTATTTTTATTTGTAAACCAAAATTCATATTGGTATATATAAAATTAACGTTTTGTCTGTACATTGGTCCAAATCACGCCAAATTTTGCTTGCACACGTTTCAAGCAAAGTTATGAACGCGAACACCCTCAACAGAATTCCTGTCTGTCTGTATGTCTGCATGTCTGTCTGTCTGTTTCCGTGGTTTCCGCGAAAAGTTTCTCACGATTCACGTAAAAATGACTGAAGGGATTATTATGAAATTTCATTGTCTTTTTAACTTAAGTTTATAGCTATATAACATTTTGATATTTGGGGGGAATGGGGTGCGCACGAATGAAAATTATCAAATAACTCCTAAACTATTAACTCTACGGCAAATTTTATTATAACCAAAGTTGTAAGAGGTGTTATTTCTGACAACTTTTGTTTGAAAAAAATTACCACAAAAAACACTCAAAGGAGGGGGGGGCAAAAAATGAAAATTCGAAACTTTGTATAAATAATTTGTGGGTCACTAGAAGGCTAGAAATACAAAAACTGGGTGCGGAGGGTGGGGTGCACGGGGGTGGCTTGGAGTAGGGATGGGTTAGGGCAGTGGTTCTTAGCCTATGGGTCGCGACCCAAAATTGGGTCGCAAAGCATATTCCTTGGGTTGTGCAGAGTCGCTAATCAAATATTTTACTTATTATTATAAGTTGAAAAATATATTTTGATTTATTCAATACTATAAAAAATGAAAATATGAAAAACACGCTCTTTTTCATTAAATTTTCCTTAGATCGAAAAGTACCTTTGGTTATCTTAATTGTTACAAAATAATATTATATGTGAGTTAAAAAAGTCATCATTGAAAATTGAAGAAAATTTTCAAGTATCGTCTAAAAAAGTTAATTAAATTTTTTTCCTGGAGGGGGGGGGTCGCGACATGAACATAATTCTCAAATTTGGGTAGCAGCTTAAAAAGGTTAAGAACCACTGGGTTAGGGTATGGGGTGCGGGGGTATGATGGTCCGGTGGTTGGGTGAGTGAGTGAGGAGTAGAGGATGCAGGGGGCGAGGTGGGTGGTGGTCCGGGGGCTAGGCGGGGGGCGGTGCGCGATGGTGGAGGTCACAGGGTGGGGTCCGGGGGGTGCGGGGTGGTGGTAAAGGGTTGGTAGAGTGGGAGGTTCAGGTGAGGGTCTAGAGCCGTAGTGGGGTGGTACGGGAGTGGGGGTCCGAGATGGGTGGGGTGCGGGGTGGAGTGTTGGGGTCGTGGTGTGGGGGCGGAGGTTGGGCTCGGGTGCATGATGCGTGGTGTGGGGGTGCTGGGTGGGTTTCGGAGGGTGTGGTAGGTGGGAGTGGGGTGTGAGGGTGGGGTTCGTTGGTTGGGGGTCCAGGGGGCGTGCCCTCTGGCTAGCAGGCGGGCCGCCGAAGGCGGGCCTTGCAGCTAGTATGAAATAAAAATGCTAGAACATGGTGCATAAGTGAAAAAAACAACAACAATAGATATTTATTGTTAAATTAAAGAAAGAAAGAAGTAGAACCGCAATAATTAAAAATTTTGAGTTACACCATATTTGAACATTCAAAAAGAAAATAGGAAAATGTGCAGATATGAGTTGCGAATGAGTGATGTTTTTCAATCATAAGAAATTAAATAGTTGGTTTGTGTTTTAAGTCTTGTAATTAGGTTTTTAAGATTTTTAATGAAAATACTTTAGTGGTCAACAAAAATATTTTTATAATAAATCGCAAAATAATTTTTTCTGGATCATTAATTATTATTGTATTTTATTTTATTTTTTTGTGTCAGGATAAAAAAGAAAAAATTATTTTCGATCTATCTTTAAAATTCTAAAAATTTGATTTCGTTCTCTTTTCATACTAAGACTCAAGAGTCCATTTTGAAAGTTAAGCAACTTCCTACTGTTCTTCAATCTGTATCATTTAAAAAACATTAAAAGCTATTTTTATCAAAAGAAATATTTCCAATTTGATCAACTTTATTTAACAATTTCAAATATACTTATATTTGATGAAAAAAATTATTTTCAAAGGAAAAATAACAAAATGAGCAATTCTCGAAACTTTTAATAAGGCAATATGAATAGAAGATGTTTAAACAAGAAAAGAAAGTTTTTAGGAAAAAAAGATGTTTACATAAATATTTGCAACTGCCTCAATACCTTTTGGTTACATCCATCCGGAAATTAACCTATTGGCATTGCTTAAAAGGAAATTCTCTAAGTAATCCCCGTCTATTTCTTGCAAAAACACAGTAGCTATATTACTTTGGAATACAAGATATAGCCGGTACAAACAGAAGCTGTTTAATATTGGATATAAAAAGGAAAATCACGTAATATAAGAGTTTTTTGCATATATTACATAGACGGGTCTGTAATAGAGAATAGATCTGGATGTGCGATTATTAACCATAATAATGCTTATAGATATAGACTAATCGACCAACTTTCCATATTCACCTATGAAGCTACCACCATATTAAAATCACTAGAGATTATTAAAAATAACATGAATAAATGCAAGACAGTCATTTACTCTGACTCTAAAAGCTGTCTCATAGCAATAGGAAATCTTTCTAATAAGAATCTTCTTATTAGAAAGATTCAAGAAACATTGCTCGATCTAGTGAGAAGTGGTCATACTATAAATTTGGTATGGATCTCAAGCTACTAAGTCATTGTGGGAAACGAACAAGTGGACAGAGAAGCTAAGGAGGCACAAAAAAAGGAACAGCCGGATGATATTCAAAACTTAACACCCGAAGACATAAAAAAATTAGTCCGGTTTAAAATAAGAGAAAAATGAGATAAAGACTGGAAGGAGAACGTGATGTCCGAGTTGAAAACTGTGAGAGAGTCAACGTATCAACACAGAGTTCAAATCTGAATAGAAAAGTTCAAGTGAATTATTGACAGGCTCAGAATGGAGCATACCAACTTGACACATTGACATTTAATGTGTAACAAAGGAAACCCCAGTATGTGAAAAGTGTGGTGAATTAGTGACAGTCCAACACATTTTAATTGAATGTGTTTATTTGGAAAATGCAAGAATACAAACTGACCTACCTAAGGATATGAAAGAATGTTTAATCACCAAATCTGGAACTGAAAGTACAATAGAATTTTTAAAGGAAGTGGAATTGTATAAGTGCATATAAGTTTATATTTTTTTTTTTGTTTTAATGTATATCCAAAATGAAATGTTGTAATGTCGTTGTATCTTTAAGGTGGTCGTTGATGGCATTAGAAGCATAAAAAACGACCTTAAATAAAGGAGAAAAAAAAGAGTTTTTACAAAAATATAAATATAAATGATAGAAGTTTTCGCAAATTCAAAATATACAATTAAATAAACCCACACATACACATACTAATTGATCGATTTAGAAATATAATTTAGAAATTGGAAGCGAGAGTGGAAACTGAGTAAATTTTGAAGATAAGGAGAGGATTGAGCTGTCATAGGCAGAGCCCTCTTAATAATTCATTTCTTGAAACAGCTGAGGTGTATTTTTTATTTTTTCCAAAAACAACACATAAAAGATATATTATTTATTAAAAGAGTTGTCTGAAACTAATAAACCCGAAACCTAATCATTCCTCCGTTTTGAAAAAGATAAAATTCGCAGATAACTTTCTACAACCGTCTTTTTATTGAGTTATCATGAGAATGGAACGACTTATCCCAAATTAAATATAAGAGTTCAAGTAGCCTATAGAAACGGATTTTAAATTTTAAAGAAAACCACAAGAGATTGTAATCTATTAGATGCCGGATGGAAGAGATTATTTTTAATTATATATCAGAAGGTTTTTTTCTCTCGTAAATCGAACCCAGAGGGCCAAAATTAGCAATTTACATATGTCAAAGGGGTTCACATCACAGGAGTAGCCGATTGCTAATCTCGAGTTCTATTCTGAAGGGGTAAAAACAACGCTTCTGACATATCTACTCTTATTAAACGAGCAAAAATTGTATATTTGTATATATATTTATTTATTTGTTTATATATGTGTATCTTGGTTCTATTTTGAAAACGGCTTTACCGATTTTGATGAAATTCACGGGTTAGGGGGTTTTTGGGGTGACAATTCGATCTGTCACGGTCTCATCTTCGACAAAATTGTTTTTGATGGGTTTTTTCGTAATCAAATTAATTATTCTCAGGTAGACAAATCGCATTCTTAGGGTTTTAAAAAGGTTTCCCTTTACTTTTAGATGCTCAGGCAGACAGTGGGTTAGGTAAATCCTTATTCTTAAAGGCCTTGAAGAAGTATTGTGATTGTGGATTTTAACATATTTTGTTGTCCCTAAACGTTAGAAATATTAATAAACGTTTTATAATTGTTTTTATAATGAACTTTATTTATTTAATAGAATAAAAAATAATTAAGAGCAGGTCTCAATTTTCTGAAAAACAACACATTTTTGTTTTATTTATTAACAATTGAATGAATAAAAATGAATCATATGGTTGAATCAAAACAGGTGCAGGAGGTGGGGTGCAGTGGTGGGTGATTCTGGGGTAGGGCGAGGTTTCGGGGGTGGGGTCGAGCGGGGTGGAGGTAGGTGGGGGGGGGTGGGGGGTACAGTGGGCGAATATTATATATTTTTGTATTTTTTTTAATTTGAAAGCGGCTCTCAAATAAAAATCGACCTTTTTATCAGAATTTTAAATTAATTTAAAAATAATTTTAAAATAAAGCTTTTAACTGAAGGAAGAAGTTACCGAGCATCTCTCGGTGCCTCCACCTACTAAATAATAATAATAATCCATTCCATCTCGGGTCAAATAGAAGACAGCCTTCTGGTGATATTCTTAGAAATTTTAAATCTATTTCCATCGGCAAATTGAACTCTTATAATTGATATTTGTTTTATAATTTAACATTTCAATTTTATTTTAACTTTTTAATATTTTGTAATTTTTCATTATTCAAATAAATTAGTTTGATCTAGGACAGGGCTGTTCAATCCGTCGCCCGCGGGCCGCATGCGGCCCACCACAGCAATGAGTGTGGCCCAATATAAAATCATAAACTTCCTTATAACATTGAGATTTATATGTAGAGATATATTTATTCCCTTTTTCGAAATATGAATGTACATTTGTACAATACGTGAAGCTTTTTTCAAGAATAAAATTCACTAAAAGCAAAATTATAAGCTCAACTATATAAGATAAAAAATAATGAAGTTTCGAATATTTAAAAATTCTTCTTCTTCTCATATTTTCATTTTCTAAAATATTTATTATTTCAGTAATTTATATGCTACGACACTAATCAAGTCTATAGTTATCATTTTAGTACAAGAGGAGACAAGGAATTGGGGTTTTCTAGAACAATCACAATTAATTGATAATTTCTCTCCTGGACTAAAACTTGTCAGGACTTGTCTTTTAGATCTTTGCACGTTCTTACATGTCAATAGATAATGGATAGTCAGGGATTATTATATCCGTGACCTTTTTAAAAAATAAATTATCATTCCTCATATCCTTCTTTAATCCCATTCGATTTAAACCAGGGCTGTCCAACCCGTGGCCCAATATAAAGTCATAAAATTCCTTAAAACATTGAGATTTATATGTAGATACTGGAAAACACACAACAATTTGGCCTGATAATTTTTTTTTCTCTAAAATAAGAAATCTGAAAATCTACTGTGAAGTTTTCGAAAAATAAAAGTGCTAATTTTAAATTTTGAATCTGGAACTAGATTTCAAGATTTCCGAAAAATAATCATCATTTTGGTCTATTTTCGACTCCATTTTCATTAGAAATAAATTTTCTACTTGCAAACTTTCTGATTGAATGTTTTAGAACAACAATTAGATACCGATCTGAAAGAAAAATTGAATATTGTCTCTTTATTAGAATTTTATATTAATTATCTAGCCAGGAAAAATATAAACAAATACTACTATCATAATATCAATTTTTGTAAGTATTTAGGTATGTATTTACATATACGAGAAGCTATTTTCAAGTATAAAATTTACGAAAAGTAAAATTAGAAGCTCACTATGAGCTAAAAAATAATAAAGTTGTTATTTCTATAATATACATTATTAACTATCTTTTTGAATAATTTGAATAACAAATATTAATAGAATTATCTAGAAACACGGCAGTGTGTCAGCCAAGTTCGGAAAACCGGGCGACGCACCTGCCATGTGTATATTTACACGAATCATTCCGAGCTACTTTTGCTCCCCCCTCCCCCCCATAACTCAAAAACCATTAGACCTACACACTTGAAATTTTTCATGTCTAATAAGGTCCACTGGAACACCTAGAATCCCAAATTTCATGAATAAACCAATTATAGTTCTTGAGCTATTAAGGTCTGAAAAGTGCCATTTTTAACACTGACACATATCAAAAACCTAAAGTACTTCCGCTGAGGCTAGAATGCTGAAATTTTGCATAATGGTAGAGTTTGGGCTACACTTAAAGGGAAAAATCGAAAAAGCAAAACTTTCTCTTTTTCAGGACCTAAAATGAAGGCATGAAATTTATAGGCTAAATTAAAATATAATGAAAACACAATGACTCTAGAATGATGAAATTTGACATACTGGTAGAGCTTGGCACATGTTCCCTTCATCAGCATCTTAAATAAAGTATTGTAGTTTATAATTTTTACTATCGTCAAGTAAAAATTCAAAGGCAATAAAATATCTAATAAGGCCCACTGGAACACCTAGAATACTTCTTCAGTACATAAAATAAAGGGGTGAAATTTATAGGCTTAATTAACATTTAGTGAAAATACAATCAAGCTAGAATGCTGAAATTTGGCATACTAGTAAAGCTTGGCATATTCATAAAGGAGGAAATTGAAAAAACGAAACTTTCTCTTCTTTTTTTTATTCAAATGTGGCCCGTGTAATCCAAAAGGTTGGGCACCCCTGATCTAGGATCTAATAATGGCATGTGTGGGCCTATCGATTCCAAAAAAAAAAATTCATTTAGTCGCAAATACAAATAGTTTTTCCCTGATTTTTTTTTATTATATCATTTCGAATTTAGTTACACACTTTTTCATTAGTAGGTGTTTTCCTGGTATACTCTATGTGAATTAGCAGTCAGTCTGTGAGGGTGGATGGTTGGCTGGGTGTTAGGGGATGTACTGAGGGTTGGTTGCTAGGCTACTCGTTCATCGACTGAGATGCAAATCACGACATCGTCATCTGCCGGCTTAACAAGCAACAAATCGAAAACCTTTATACTCCTGTTGACAAATGAAGAGAGCATCATCGTTATCATCATATACGCTAACAAAATGAGAAAAACGAACAACGAAGCTGACATCGGAGAAGGATGGAAAAGCGACTGCCATGTGGAGAATCAACAAACATTTGCTCAAGGATCGAGTTTGATTGTATTTATTTGGCATTCAACGAAAATACGTAAAATATAACCAATTGGAAGAGACGAAAGTAGAGAAAAAGATAGCCTTGGATGAATCATTCCCGGGAGAACTAGAACAAATGTTTGCTGAATTCACCATCAAAATATCAAATAAATTAAGATCGCATAGATTATTCTGAAGAAGATCGAAACATCACGTGGGCTCAATATAAATTAATGTGAAACTTTTTCATAACTCGGTACTTGCTTACTATATACTTTATATATGGAAAATATATTAGGATTGTCCTTATTTTGGTATTTTCGAATTTTCACGCTGACAAGAGGCTCATATGGTTCAAAATAAATAAAAAAATATCCACCAAGTTTCAAGTCTCTATCTCAATTTTAACTTGTGCCCCACAACGATGCAAATTTCCAATCTAAATAACATGGGGTTTTTGGCATTGAAATATCAATTTATTATTCCGGTCAAAGTAATGGTTCAAAAAATTTGAAACTCTGTAAACTTTATTCTTATAATAGTATCTAGCTAGCCCTCAGAATGTTTAAAGATTTTTAGCTATTGTAATTTTGGAGTTACAGCTAAATAAAATACTCCTATATTTTAGTGTTAGTAAGTTATAGACTCCAAAATTATAATAGCTAAAAATCCGTAAAAATTCTGAGGGATAGCTACTATTATAAGGATAAAGTTCACAGAGTTTCAAATTTTTTGAACCACTACTTTAGCCGGAATAAAAAATTGATATTTCAATGCCAAAAACGCTGTGTTATTTAGATGGGAAACTTGCATCACTGTGGGGCACAGGTTAAAATTGAGATTGAGACTTGAAACTTGTGGGGATATTTTTTTTTTATTTATTTCGAACCATATGAGCTTCTGTCATCGTAAAAATTTCCAAAATAAGGACCGCCCTATTATATATATACAGTTTAGTTAAAATAATTTAATTTAAGTTATCAAGTAGGCTGGAATTATATATATATTCCACAAAATTCGTAAAAAATTGAATTATAAAGAGGATGATATCGATTAAAAAAATACTAGTATTCTTCTAAATAACACATTAAATTGAAATTTGACGAATTAAAACAAAAGCACACTTGTGTTTTAATATTTTGGCTATGTGGTCGGTTTTTTAAAAGTTCCCATTGAAAAATTCCAAAAACATATGTTTCTAGATGCTCTTTTTCTGTCACCTTGGACAAGTGAGCGGCTTTTTTAGAGTCCCGTCAAAACTTCAAAGCCCTATGTTACTTAATCCTCTTGCGTTTCGATGCTCTTATTGAAGTTCCCATAGAAGATCTCATGTTTTGACCCTAATGCTTCTCCGAGGATCATCGACAGAGTAGTGTGCAATATTTGGTCTTGATAGGACAAATAATTTTAATATTTTACCTTCTCTTCTCATTTAGGAGAGATGATTTTTGTAGTAATCATTTCGATGGGTCTTACAGTGGTAAGCTTGTTCCGTATTGAACAAAGAACTCAGAATTTAAATTTTTTTCCTCCCCTAATTTCAAGAAATTTATTTTTTACATAACAGGGCAAACATAGAATCTTAACCTTTTACATTCCATCCATATTTAAGAAAACCTTGATTTTATTGATATTTATTTTGTAGGGTCATAAAGACTCATTTTGGAAAATATGTCCAGATTAGAAAAAGAACTCTCCTACTAACTTCCAATTTTATATATAATATATCAACATTATAATTTTTTGTGATTTCCATATAAAATTTATTTCATTTGCTTGTTAGTTTAAAATATGTATTTGCATATATTCTGAGCTCTATTCATCAACGATTTCCATTGCTTAAATCAAATTCGTCTAAGAAATCAATTATGAGTCCTTTTAGCTGAAATGAAATTTCCTCACTTGTCCCATCTCTTGGTTTAATTCATCCGAAAGAAATTTTTTAATTATATAAGAAGATAAAAGATGAATGGCAAATGGAAAGGAAAACGATTGGCAACATGAAATTTCCTCCCTGTCTAAATTTAACCTCCTCGATTCGTTGAGGCTGGCCAATTGGGCTTGTTCAATTAAAGTTAAACAACTAAAAGAGGAAATCCATTTGAATGGAAATTCTATTTAAATCTATTCTTCTTTGCCTTGCGAAATTAATAAACGCAATGAATTCAGAGCAAAATGAGAATAGAGTATTTCATCAATAATTGGCAAATTAGATCCTACTTGATTCTACTTGCCGTTTCTACATATTAAATATATGAGGGAAAAAATCAGTAGCTTGGCCAGATTTTTAACTATTTCCCGAAATAAAGTTTTAATGAAGCTGATTATTATTATTATTTGAAAAATAAATTTTTTTTATTTTAAAATAAATAAAAAGTTGTCGAGATAAAAGTTTAAATCATGATTTTGTATTATTCATTCACAATGCAGAATCCTCTAAAACACTTGAGGAAATAATTATATTTAAAAAACTTATATGATGATTTTTGCAAAATTAAAAGGATTTTCTTGCTCAGAGTATCAGGACTGACGGTTGATTTATTAATATTAAATCAAAGAGGTGTCCTTTATTTTATCCAAATAAATATAGGTAGGTACATATAGTAATACTTTTACTTAAAAATAAATTGGAAGAAAAAAGTTAAACTTTTTCAAAACTCAGTACGCTGTTTCCAGTTTCTTCGGAGAATTAAAACAATAATCAATTTATTAATTCACAATACAGCTGTTCGATTGATAATATAATTTATTATCTTTCATTCAATATAGAAATGGATTAAAATCTCAAAAAAAATATTCAAAAATTATTTTGCATTTTCTTAAACGGAAGATCTGGAGCTAGTAAGCCCAAAATCTAATCATTACTGTACAAATTTAGTAAGCCCAAAATCTAATCACTACCGTACAAATCTTGTAAGCCCAAAATCTAATCACTACCGTACAAATCCAAACATTTTAGCACAAGAACAAACTTTCTTCGACTTTTCGTTTTTTTATATTATTGTGGATATTACTTAAACAGAAAAAAAATCTTGGTTGAAAATGATTTTTTCTCCAAGTTCCTGACTTTTTTCAACACAGTGAGCAAAAAAATAAAAAATGAAAATTTTAAAGTGAATTCAATAGTAGCCTCGCCTGGCAGGATGGCTTCGCATGCCCTCCGGGCGTACCGAGTAATTCATACACTACTCCAAAATAGTCTAGAGCAGTGTTTCTCAACATTTTTTGGTTAACGACACACTAAAAAAAATCTGGAATCATTTGCGGCACACCTAAAATTTATTTATAAAAAAATGTAGTAATTAAAAATACTATTTCAAAGTTACAAAACCCATGCAATTTTAATTTTAATTATTTGTACAAAACGCTCGCGGCACATTTGACAATCTCTCGCGACACACAGGTTGAGAAACACTGGCTTAGAGAGCCCAAAATCTAAACAGTTGAAAATAGAAAAACAGAATAAACTTTCTAAGACGATTTCTTTTATGAATTTAATTGTTCAATTGAATGATAAAAATGAAGAAAAAAGTAAAACTTTTTACGACCCAGCACGTTCGCCAGATAGAACAAGTATTTTTTCACATTATTGTCTGAATTTTATTGAAGTTCAATTAAATATTTGCTTTCTTTATAACGAGTATAATTTTGATCCAAGAGCAAAAATGCCATTCCTAGAATAATAGAAATTGAAAATTAAAACTTTAATAGTCTGAACAGGTCTTGACTTGCTATTTGACATCCTTGCATTTCCTTCGCTATAAAGGAAGAAGTTAGATAATTCTATCCACGCCCTTTATAGTCATTTTTCTCGATCGAATTCTAATGAAAGATTCGCTCACCCGCATTTTATTAATTAAGAAAAAAACTGAAAATTTTTCCAAGACTCTGGTCGCTAGATATGCCGTAGTAATTAATAAAATATTTTAAATATAAATGGATTATTTATACCTATATTATGACTCCGCATTAAAATCTCAATAAAATTTTTTCCTTTTGCATTTTTGAACCGAAACTTTTAAAGCTAGAGCAATGTTTCTCAATCTTTTTTGGTTGATGGCACACTAAAAATATCTGGAATCATTTGCGGCACACCTGAATATAAAAAAATGTAAAAGTTTTATAACACAAAGCAAAAATTCAAGTAATTAATTACAAATACTATTTCAAAGTTACAAAACCCATGCAATTTCAATTATTTGTCAAAAAGCCTCGCGCCTCATTTGACAATCTCTTGCGGCACACAGGTTGAGAAACACTGGTCTAGAGAAACATATTTTTTGTGTTTATCCCTTTGTATTTTCGTTCTATTAAAAAAAAAACAAAAAAACACTAATTTTAATCACTAGATATCCTATCCTGATGTAGACAATGAACAATACAATTTAAGTAAAAATAATGATCAAATTGGAACAAA
The DNA here is from genome assembly GCA_024734495.1 of Forficula auricularia. Taxonomy (NCBI): domain Eukaryota; kingdom Metazoa; phylum Arthropoda; class Insecta; order Dermaptera; family Forficulidae; genus Forficula; species Forficula auricularia. Next base: position 13,977,248 of record JALMQS010000074.1, read on the forward strand.
GAAGGAGGAAGAAAGAAATTTACCTCTTAAAGACTTAAACGAATACATAACAGTGGAACTAATGCTTAACCCTAGGATTATACACATGGGTATTTTATACCCACGTTGTAGTAAAATTCAGATTTTTACTGGTAAGATGTGTAAGAAATGTAATCAAATGTCATGAATTCCTCTATTGGTTAGTTATGAATGAAATAGAAGTGTTAACGTGTACCGTAAATTTATTGTATATGCTCGAAGCTCGGCCCTCCGGGCTGGTGCCCTGGCGGGCAGCGTCTCGGTCCAAAAATCTTATTCCTCTTAAAAAACCACACTCCAAATGTATACCCGTAAACTACCGAAAATACATCGTCTCTTAAAAGTTTCGCCTCTTTAATTTTTGAGTGGCCTGGGGGGGGGGGGGGGGGGAGGAACAATTATCAATATATTTAATGTTTCTTAATTTAAAATGAATTGGAGTCTTTCATTTCAAAATTCGAGTCCAAATTAGAATTATATTTCAAATTTGCCTGGTTAATGAAAATCGATTGGAGCCATCAGTTTAAAATCCGAGCTGACAATTATATTTCAAATTTGCCTCGTTAATTAATATATATTTAATGTTTCTTAATTTAAAATCTATTGGTGATTTTTCATTTTCATTCGAGTTCAAATGAATACAATATTATCTCGACACAAAGTCTAAATCAAAAATATATAGTTTTAGTAACAGAAATCAAGATATAAATATTAATGTTACATTGGTCTAATGGCTAGAGCTCATGCCCTTAGTTCAAGAGTTCGTCGGTTCGATTCTAGGCAAGAGGGTAATTTTTTTAGAGAAATTTCTCTAAGCGTTGTTACAAATTAATCTAGACAAATATATATAGTATAAGACGTATGTTTCGTCATTTTATTTTTGACTTTCTCAGCGACTTATTTCTCAACTCAATTGTCCAATATCATTATGAGAAACATTCTTTTTTCTTCTTTTCCAATTTTTTTAGATAGAATATTTCACATAATTATCGGAAATTGATTTGAGAATTAAGTTGCTGAGAAAGTCACAAATAAAATGACGAAACGTGTACGTCTTATTTAATATAAAACTAATTAAATTATGGATATGATTAACCAAACGATTAATCAGAAAAATTTACTCTCTTTTGATTAGAGTATATTTCATGTATCTGTGATTTCAATTTCGATATAAAGTTTTTAATTTGACCGGGCCATATTCGATCTTGTTTGAAATTGATCGCCGGGACATCTAGTGGCGGAAAAAGGAAGCTAAGCGTTGTTACAAATTAATCTAGACAAACGTATATGGTCTATATTATTGTATGGCACTTGCACCATTGTTTATACGGACATGGTGTACCTTTGTACCCGAACTAATTTGTGACATTCAAATTCACATTCTCTAGTTTAAAATTTGGTGCATTCATTTAATTTTGGTTGGTATACTAATTATTAGTGATTTTCCACTTTCATTCTTGAATTTGTGTTCTTTACTACGTTAGTTAGTTGTAATCTGCCGAAGCTGTTTTGTGTTTTGTGGTTGTGTTTTCAATCGTAGAAAATATTTGTAATTCGGTAGGTTTCTATTCTATATTATATTTAAATTAGCTTTAGATGCAGCCTCTTTTGTAGAAATGGCATCGACACGTGGTAGGAAAAGGTAATCTGTCAAATATACCGATCCTGATTTTGAAGAAACTGTGCTGCAATGGCTCGACGAAACTTCGTATGTTGGATCAGAATCAAGTGAAGATTCTGATTATGGAGATGTTGAAGATGCAGCTCTCGATGAAGATATAGACCCAAATTATAATTCATTGCCAGGAAATGCAATTGATAGTGATAGTAGTAGCAGTGAGAGTGTGAATAATATGGATATGGAGACATAATCTGTGGGTCACTAGAAGGCTAGAAATGAAAAAAACTGGGTACAGGGGTGGGGTGGGGTGGGGTTGAAGGGTGGTGTGGAGGGTTTAGGTGAGGGTCCATGGGTGTAGTGGGGTGGAGTGGGGACTGGGGTGGGCGGTGGTTGCGGGGTGGGGTGGGGTTCGGGGTTGGGGGTCCAGGGGCGTGCCCACTGTCCATAAGATGGGCTTGCCAAAGGCAGGCCTCTGCTAGCAAGTTAAATATAAAAGCACGCTGTTATATGTGCCCAACAAAAATATAGTAAAATGTGACAGACAATTGAACAGAACTTTCTCATACTCAAATGCTCATGTAATATAAAGCCAACACGTTCTTTTGATATCTTTATGATGTCAGCTAACTCACGCGGCTTCACTTTTTGATCATTTAAATCGATTTTGTGGATTTTTTTATGTTTTCTGGTGTTACCGCCTCATTTGGACGTCCACTGCGTTCTGCATCATCGGTGTCCCTACGACCACGTTTGAAGTCAGCAAACCAACGTTTTATTGTTGTTTCTGATGGAGAGGAGTTCCCATAACACTTTTCAAGCCATTGCTTCGCTTGAACGGTATTTTTTCCCATCAAGAAGCAGTGTAAAATTAAAACACGAAATTGTTTTTGATCCATTGCTCTGAAAAGCGTCACTCTTAGCACAATAACTCACAAACTAATGAATAGAATATCATGAAATTTTGGCAGCTGTCTTTTGAAGGTTGGTACTAACTGAAAAAGAGGAGAATAAAAAAAATCTAGCGCAATGTATGTGTTAGGCCCGGGATTCATCAGCCCATCTGGTATATACCCAACACAAACATTTTTTTTGCTATTAAGTGTATTAGGATGAGTTAGCTGAGATTTTATAATTATTAAATTAATATTGTCCTAAATTTATGTAATTATTCTTGGTCAATTGCACTCTCCCTTCCCGTTGTCCTCCCTCCAGTACTTGTAATTTTCCTTGTACTATGTACTGTTACTTTCTCCCCTTCGGCTCGGCAGCCATCGTCCTAAGACCTCCGTACAACTCGGAACCATCTCCACGTTTCCAAGTGCTTTTAATTAACGTTTCGAGTAATCAAGCTAGTCTAGGTAAATATCACAATCTAATTAGCACCAAATGATCCATGTTTCTTACTCGCTAAGTAGAAATAATTATTTTTACAAAATATCGGAAGCTTCTGGTTAAAAGACCCCAGTTTTTTTAATCAACTTGATTTCGCACTCATTTATTTAAATGAATGATTTTTAAAAAGGTCTTAATAAGCATGAATTCAAATAGAAAAATAATGTTTTTTTTTAATTTTGTCAAAATAATTATATATTTCGATTAACCCAAATTATGATTATCAATCTGTAGCTGTCTATATTTCATAATATTTATTTGCTTATAGTTGCTTTATTACTTCCATAAAGTAACATTTTTTTTCAAATTTTCATTTAATAATATTAGTCGAAACGTTTTTATTTTTATTGAACGTTTTTCGATTCTTTAATATAAAAATTGTAGATATTTATGTAAACGTTTGATTAGGATGTACCTACTAGTTGAGCTTTTTTTAATTATTTTTTTTATTAATTGATAATGTCTTAAATACTTGTCATTATTATTGGTCTCTTATTTTTCATAATTTAAAAAGTTATTTTTAATTTAGATTGAAATAACTTCCAGTAAATAATAAGAAATTAAGTACGATTACCAGGCAGGTTTCACATAAAAAATTTTATGTAAACCCAACTCGGAATTTTACTTAATATCTTATTATTAAAAAATGTTTCACCTTGAAACAACACCTATCTCCAGTAAATAAACCATATTTTTGGACAAATTTGTCCTGTTCTAAGTGAATATGTTTTTTTATTATAATAACCTGTATTTTTTCTTACATTTTTCAGATGATACTGGCCTACTTCTAGCATAATTTAATCCTAAATTGAGTGCTTCATCGTGGGTTCATCTTGTGTTTACAGTGGTAAGTAATCTATTTGCTATTTTTCATTAAATTATTATAATGATATTGAATTAAAATAAAATCACATGACTCAATAGAAATATGCCATAGATAAAAATTTAAAAAATTTCTTGAATTTATTAATTGAATATTTTCAAAATTTAAAAAAAATATTTTTGCAACGAAATTTTCTCTGGAGAGAGACTGGTATAACTTTTAATTGAATGTAATGGAAGGCAGCCCGAGGTAGTGAGGAAAGAAAAAGTTAACACTTATCAAATAAGATGTAATTTATTGAATCCTTCCTCCTCTCCTTTCAAACTGACGTTTCGGAGGATTCTTCCTCCTTTTTCAGGGTTTCGATGGATCAATGAATGAAACAAATAAAATGTTTCATAAATTGAAAGTTTTTGTGCCGAGAGTAGCATAGAATTCTTATATATTGAAGGAGACAATAAAAGAGTGTAGTCTTCTGCTGAATTATAAATTTTATTTATTTATCACGAGACTATAGTTAGGCTTTGACCTCTTCATCAGTCTATTAGCAATTGATTCACAGGAATTAATTTATGAATCAATTGTAATCAATTATAATAGACTGATGAAGAGGGACAAAGAACCCTCGAAGCTTATAGTCTCGTTATAAGTAAATATAATTTATAATTCCAGCAGAATGACACACTGCACTTGTTGTCTCATTTCAATACAAGATGTTTCCTTCTTCTCTCCTTCTGTTCAAAAACTTCTTCTTCTTCTTTAGCAAGAGGTATGGAAAAACAATTTTTTTTCCTCCTTTTCTAATTAAGAAAATTATTTTTCAATTTCTTAGTCCAAAAAAAGGTTTAATTTTTTTTTAAATTTTTGTTAGAATTTTTTTATATTTTATGATTTAAGCTAAATACTTTAGAAAATAAATTTATAGTTATATTTCACCCCATAATAAAATTTCAAATTATTTACTTTTCCAATATATTAATACCTGGTGTTCATTTTTCAAAAAGTGTATAATTATTTAATTATTTGTTATGAATATTAGATTTTTCGATTTTTTATCTATATTTATATATGTTTTTGAAAATAACTTAAAATGCAATTCTCAATAATAGATAAATACAGTGATTGTTTTTCTGTTTCCACTACTTGAATTACCTTAAAAATTCTATTAATTTGCCTATCTATTTAATCAAATTTTTTGCTTCAATAACAATAAAGTTCACTATAATTGAGAATGAACATCCCGTGTATTACAAATATTCCGCCATATTAATTAATATTTATGATTCCATTTGAATCTCCATAAACAGTCGTTTATTTTTGTGTCTCTGGATTCCGAAAGCACGCGAAAACTTCGTTTTAGTGTCTACATGTTTTCAGATATTTTCAATGTAGAGCTTATTAGATTGGGCTCTTTGAGCATTTCAGAGTTTCAAAAATGCAGAAAATATCATCATTTGAATGATTTAACTGGGAGTTTAAAACGTTGTGATGATATAGGCATAAATAGACAAACAAATGTTTTCAAAATTCAAATTTTATTACATTAATTATTAATTAATTCATAGTAAAACGTGCTAAAACTTTATTACAAATTTTAGTATGTTTATAACTAAATAAGATATCGAATTTATTATCTCTAGATATTCAAATTAATTGTGAAAAATGTTTAATCGTTTATTTAAGTGTTTTATTGCGAGAACATGGCTATATCCGAGGGAGCATACCGAGATTTAACACATATTTACTTTTTCCTCCAATTTTATTTTAGAAATTATCAATCAAAATCAATAATTTTTAAAGATTTATCTTTTTATTTAATGCGTGATCTAAATATAAAATATAGTAGAAAGGTTAAAAAGGTGAATCCTTTTCTCTTTTAATTAGACAAAGCATTTAATACTTTTTTTCATTAAACGAATTAATTTTTCAATAGAAATTTCGAATTTCTTAAATATTATAAAATATAAATCAGTTTATAGTGAAATTTCACTTTACTTAAGTTATTATTATTCATTCTAGCTAAAAATAAAATGTTTCCAAATTTATTAATTTTCTTTCCAGAATATATCGTCGTTTATCGACGTAAAATAAAATAAAAGCCATTGCCTTTTTATTATATCAAAGTTGATATGAATTGATAAAATTACATATATTTTTGGAATTATCTTTTTTCTTTTAATGTTAATTTCTTAATAATACCTATTTGATAATGTTTATCGCTATCGGAAAGAAACTGTTTTTATAGTAGGTATAAAATTATTATAGACGCACCCCAAACGCATGGATACCGCTTTGTGTGTGGGAGGGTAGGAGTCAGAGATTAATTCTTGTGTCTTAAACTCCACAGTCCCTGAGATGGAAATCGACCATCTTCTACAATAAATCAGCCTCTCCTATAAGAAAATCTTAAATTTCTCCTAATCCTATTGCTATAAGCAAGCTTGTCTAGAGGACTCTTAGTTATTTACAATTTTATATATTAGTCCAAGAGCTGGTGACACATTTTTGAGTACGGATTTGACCCAACTAGAAATAATGCGTAATAGTACCTTCTAGGGTAGTTGTATATATATATATATATATAAATATAATTATTTACCATAATATCGTATACTATATAATTTATTTGTTTGAGAATATAGGTTCAAACGTGATAATCTTAATCATCAGTTTTTTAATTAGAATTATTTAATCTGTTATTGCTCATGTATTCAATTACCATAATAATTTGTTATGTGGTTGGCTTACTATAACAACAAACCAAATTTTTTCCATATCCAATCGGATAAATAAACCCATAAGAAATAACAGATAAAATATTTCTAATTAAAAGACTGATGATTAAGTTACAACCTTCGAAATTATAGTCTCAAACAGATTATATTTATAAATATTTATATTTGTTATTTACTTAAATTCACATGTTTATTTGTACCAAGCAGAGGAGAACCTCATTGATTTCTCTGCTATTCTCGGAAAAACAAAACCTTTTCAATTTTTTTTTAATTTTAGAACAAATGCGCAAATACAAAAGATATTCAGAATTAAAGGCATCAAATTTATTGATAAATTTCTCTGGGAATGTAAAAGATAGAAAAGTGCTGAAAACTCACTAATTTGACATAATGTAAGATATTTCGATTTCTCCGGGACTATACTAGAGATAATAGCATAAAATTTCACATCAAAGTTATTTTTAAAACGGAAATATTTACTATAAAAGATTTTTCTATTTAATTCAAATTTTGCAACCAGAGAGTAACTTCTAAAATAACATTTTAATCTTGTTTCAACAGAATTTTATGTTAAAATGCTGCTAACCGCGAAAATATTTTCAAGCGCCGCGCTTTAACAATATACGCATATTCCAAGCGTAGCTTCATTGTAAGTTGCATACCCTACGAGCAACAGGCGCTCCCATGAAACTAGTAGTTTTGTTTGTACGTTCATAAAAATATGAAAAATAGTTAAAAATTCAAAAATTTAACGAACGTGGTTTCATTTAATAACATCATAATTTCTCCCAAACTACTGGAGATTATATTAGGTTGATGCATAATTATGGAAGGTTTGTATTGGCGCGTTTTTCTTTAGCCAAAAATGGCGTTTTGTTTATTTTTTTATAAAAACAATCTTCTCTATTTATAGTTAATAAAAATGCGTGTCGAAAACCATATTCATATTCGTCATATTATGCTCTACCACTACGAGAAAGGATGGAAGGCAGCACAGTCATTTCGCGATCTCAACGAACTTTTTGGCGAAGGAACAATTACTGATAGTGCAGTTCGGAAGTGGTTTGCCCGTTTCAAATCAGGTGACACTAGTTTGGAGGATAAAGAAGGAAGAAGTCGGCCATCGGATTTTGATGATCAGGAACTTCTGACAGCCGTGGAAGAGGATGAAAGCCTTACAACACGAATGCTGGCTGCAGACTTCAATGTCGACCAATCCTGGACAAAAACGGCAAGCGGCAATTCAACATAAGCAGCGACGTCTACCTGGCACAGCTTGACCGTCTTCACGGTGCAATCGAGAAGAAAAGACCGCGCAACGAGAACCACATCGTGTTCCATCACGATAACGCACGTCCACATGTTGAGCGCCGGGTCGTTGAATTCATCGCCAATAAGGGCTGGGATCTACTCCCACATCGGCCCTACTCACCGACCGAAGTACCGACGGACTATTACATCAACCGCTCTTTGAAAAACTGGCAAAAGACCAAGATCTACGACGATTTGGATGACTTGGTGGCCGATGTCAAAGCGTGGATTGCCTCCAAGAATCGTGACTTCTTCGCCCGTGGAATCGACCGACTGCCAAGCAAATGGGAAGCAGTTATTGAAGTAGATGGTGAATACGTTCCCGAATAATCATTTAAACATGTTTTTGTTAAATTTTATTATTGTTTTTGTTGAATAAAAATATTTTTAAAAAACGTTCCATAATTATGCATCAACCTAATAGCTTGAAATTGTATGTGAAATTAAGTTTTAAGAGGTAAATGCTTGCTAAGAAAATTAAAAATAAATAAACTGATGTGGCTATCCATATGCCTTTACCATACACCTCCTTCTCTTATATTTAATATTTATTTATTTGTATTATAATATACTTCATTTTACCTCAAATCATTTCCTCTTAGCGAAAATTTTAGCCTTTTTAAAAAATTACTTTTTCCTCCAATTTTTATTTATTTATTTTTCTCCTTATTAAGAATAATATATTTGCTTATAATATAATCATAATAAATTTTATTGGTTTAAATTTAGTTATCTTTCTTACTTGAATTATATTTAATTTATTTTTATTTCAAATAAATTTTTTATGGTAATCTGCGCATCTCATATATATTTGATATCTCTTTATTTATTTGATTGTCTATATTTTATTTTAATTCTTGTTTATTTTGCTCCAGTCATTTTTTTCTCCCTCATTTGATAAATATTTTTAATGGTATGTTTAACAACCAGCCAATAGGAAAGAAAGAAAATAAATAAATAGGAACCTCTGGAATTTGATGAATGAAAGAATCGTTAATCTATGTAATGGAACCTCTTTCTCTGGTTGAAACCAATGGGTAGGATCGAAGAGGGTGGCTGGGTAGAACACTCACATGGATAACGTACGCTTTTTGGATTCGATTTCCTTGCTTCTCATATATCTCGGTTCGGAATGAAATTAAAATACATTCATATATAAATTATCATTAATATATTGGAAAAATTCTGATTGAACTACAGGAATATCATATAACCCGAAGAGATTATTGATTAGATTTTCCGAAAAAAATAAAGTTAAATAACAGATACAAAAGATTACAGGCTTTATAGATGGATAATGTTTGCAAAAAATATTTTTTATTACTAATAATCTTTTCAGAAATGCTTAAAAGAAATAAATACTCGAATTAAAATACTATATACTGTATAATTAACTTATAATATACTTTATTAAAAGGATTTAGGGCTAGAGAATATTTTCGTAAGTGTTTTCTTGGCTTAGCATTCTGTGATCTAAATATTAAACATCGGGTAAATAAATACTCGTATATATCTTATTTTTATTTAAGCTGTTTTCATATTGTAATCTTGAATAACTTATTATCACGTAACAGCCTAAGTTTCCGGATAGTATTTTTTTTTTTTTTTTTTTTTTGTAGGTAAGGATTCATTTTTTAACCACGGCGTATCATAATATAGCCAATAATATATCGATTCTGAAATGCGATATAAGCGCTATAAAAATGAAACTAAATAAAATTTAAATAGCTACTTTTTTTTTAATGAAAGGGCACACCAAGAAGATGAAGGCCGGGAAAGAGTTCCAGTTTCTTGAAGTCATGGGGACAAACGTATTGACGAATGAAGTGGCCCGGCAATTTTTCTAATTTAGCCGGGAAAGAGTGTTGGGAATCGGCAAAACGCGTGATACACTCAAAGCATGCTTTTGGCGATTTACCAGAAAGCTTTCTAACCCATTTGCGAAGTGTTGGCGCGAAGCCAAGGCTGGCAGTTTGGCAAAAAGATTTTTGTGCCAAACTGGGCCAAAAACCTTAGAAATATCCAGAGCTTCTGCAAGGATCTCTTTACCGGTTTTTAGAGTTTGTTACAGGTATGAGTTACAATAGGTGGCCAAATTATTATAGTATACTCAAATAATTTTTATCAAGTAAATTTATTTTATTCACTTTTCAAAAAATTTAGTAAAATCTATAACTTGAGGTGTTGGTTCAAGATGAAACATTTATTAATAATAAGAAATTAAATAAAATTACGAGGTGTGTTTCAGATAAAATAAAACAAAATGAGTTTTTATCTCGATATATTTCGGCAAAACCTTAGAAATATCCAGGGCTTCTGCAAGGATCACTTTACCGGTCTTTAGAGTTTTGTTTCAGGTATCAGTTACAATGGGTGGCCAAATTATTATACTAGTATATTCAAATAATTTTTATCAAGTAAATTTATTTTATTCACTTTTCAAAAAATCTAGTAGTAATCTATAACTTGAGGTGTTGGTTCAAGCTGAAACATTTTTTAATGAGAAATAAAATAAAATTACGGGGTGTGTTTCAGATAAAATAAAACAAAAATGAGTTTTTATCTCGATATATTTCGGGTTATCAGCCCATTTTCAGGAGTTTGAAAACTGAATATAAAATTACAAAAATGTGTGAAGATGGTGTGACAACCCGAAATATATCGAGATAAAAACTCATTTTTGTTTTATTTTATGTGAAACCCACCTCGTAATATTACTTAATTTCTTATTAGTAGTAATCTAGTCTAATAACCCTTTTCAGCTCGCCAGACCTCAACCCGATCGAAAATGTATGGGCGGCCCTAAAAAAAGAATTTTGCAAAAAGGGACTTGATAGAAAATATTATTAAAGCATGGTACAATACACTTGCACTTAAAGAAATAGCCAAAAAATGCATTGCCAGCATGCTGCAGCGCATACAAATTGTGATTGCTCGAAAAGGAGCATTCACTAAATATTGAAATTGTATTTTGAATTGTATTTGTATTGTCCTAAGCTATTAAACCTATAAAGACATCAATTGATATGATATTATGAATTTAATAGTAAGCTAAACCCTTAAAAACGTATAAAAGATATAATTTTTCAAATAAGTATAATAATTTGGTCACCCACTGTATATCCCTATGTTAAGATGTCGCCTGTGTAACGAACGGTTCTATCTAAATCAAATTGCCTATGGTAAATTATTTTGTTATTTTCTAAGTGACGGAGGATGTGCTGGTTAATAACCATTTCCATTATTTTGGACACAACCGAGGTAATCGCAAGTGGTGTATAATCGGTTAAAGTGCTTTTCAGAATCGACCCATGTAGCTTTGTTTTTACTTTACCATACAGGGTATGGTCAAGTATTGTAATCGTGAATGAAAAAAGTGATTTTTTTTCATTCTTTTTTTCAGAAATAACTCAAAAACGACTAGAACTATTTTGATTAAAAAAAATTAAGCGAAACCATGGAATTTCGCTCTACAAAAAAGCTCTAATAAGTGAACATCGAAAAAATTATATTTTTCGAGATAATAATTATTATGTCAAAATGTCTGTTAGTTAGTTAGTCTGTCTGGTTGTCTGGTTGTCTGTTAGTCTGTGCGTTACCAAATTTTTGTGGACGAGCTAGGTCAAAAACTAGTGTGAATATCGAAACCAAATTTTACACGTAGTTTTTCCCCATTGAGATTAAGAGCTGATTAGATTTTGGTACATATCGACCCAAAATTAAATGGGGTGGAAGAGGTGTTAAAAATTAAAAATCTATGCCATTTGAGCAAACTCAACCAAATTTTCTATACATAATCAGTGGACCACCAGAAGTCTAAAAATGCATAAACGAGCCCTCCAAAATGGGGGGGGGTGATGTAAGGTCAAAAAATGAAAATCTTGGCCATTTACCAAACTCAACCAAATTTTGTATACATAATCAGTGGGACCCCAGAAGAATAAAAATGCAAAAACTAACCCCCCCCTACATGATTATAAATAATTTTAGGGGCCAGGTTGTATGGTAAAGTCAAGTGGATGGCCACATCAGAACACGTCAGCTTATTTGTTTTTGTTATTGTTTTGTTAATATATAAAGTTTTTTTATTTTTCTTAACATGATATTTGAAGCTTTTACAACACCCCCTTCGTTTCCACAGTCCCGTTCTCCCCTATCTGAACTCTTAGATTATTCGATTAATATTCAAACACAATTAGGAAATATGAATAATCACTAGAAAGGTAATAAAACATTCGATCTAATCGCATTGGCTTTCGATGTTTAATTAATTTCCAACGTAAAATTCACTCACGCAAAATATATACAGTATACTGTATTTGCCGTTGTAATTACTAATTGCCAATAAAAACTATTTGCCTGACTAAACTCATCGTTTTAATTGAAGAGTGAATGAATGACTCGGCTCGATCTCATCAAAAAAACATCAATTTTCCAGTTCAATAACGAGGATTTTCTATCGTGGTTATTTACTCTAGATGAGAGGCGTTCAATTCGCTCGCCTTGCCTGAAGACTGAAGACTGACACCCTCGGGTCAATTTTTCATGTCCCTAGTCATAAATTAATGTGGCGTCTTGAAAGCATTTGCGGCAATTGTTTTGACACACGCAACCCGGCTTGATGAAGATATCGCGTCGAATTTCGGTCTAATTTATATGGTTGACTTCAAAACGGACAGCCTAGATAAACAAACTCACCCACGATTAAGGGTTAGGCAAATTAAAAAGAGAGCAATTTGTTTTTTATCTTCTGGGATTTATTTGACTTTTGTCAAATTGTAATTCTCTTCGAAAAACATATATTAAACAAAAATGTTTACAAGAATTTTGTATAGATCTATAGCTATAGCGGCCTTGAGTTTATTCAAAATATATTTAAATAACATGGTTTTATTTAAAAATACAGTACTTAAAAAGCAAATACATTTTACTTTAATACTCAAAAAATTTTAATTCTCGCATGACTAAAAATAAAAACGTTGGGGGACCCTGATTTTAATTAGTCATCTTCGCCTTCTTTCCAGGCATTGCTAATTTTGAATTAATTCAATTATTATGTTCAAAAATGTCTGAAACGTGGGGGGAAATTATTTTAAACCTTGATTTTTTATGTCTGTGTGTCTGTCTAGATGTCTATAACCGCAATAAGACTCCGTCCATAAATTATGTCATCCGAATTTCAAGATTTTTAGACCCCTCCTAACCCTGTTTCACATTCTGTCACATTTTCATTGAGTCTTCTATATTGTGACGTCAAACCATCACTTTAAACCCTATACATAATTTAATAATTCTATAATTTTTTTTATAAATTAAACTCAACTAAAGGGATTTAATATATTGTAAGTTTAACTTTATTTTTATTCATATCATGAAATTAAAAAAATATTAGAAACTGTTTTAATTTGACTTTTGTGACATCACAATTGTTAAGATCCCCGGGCCCCTATGTCAAAAATCAGAGATGGACCCTCCTCTTAATGTGTAGCGTAATTTATGAACTGAAATTCTTAGAAAATTTGTTCTGGTGCCAAGAAATTTTATTTCCAATTCGGAAAAATTGTTATATTTTGCTATCTCTAGCTTGGATACTTCCGATTCGGAAATGCAGAACATTAATAATATTAATATTAAAGTACAATTCATTAATATTTGATTCATTTTATCTAATTTTTTGAGTTTTTAGCTCTTTTCTATCTTTTCATAATATTCTCACATAATTAATATTTACAATTTAGTTATGAAATTAACAAAATTTGCAGAGAACGCTCTGGGTCTTAAATAAGTTCGTTTATCTTTGTGACTTCTAGAGACTGGAACTCATTTCCTCCGTCTGTTTTTCCGCTTACATATAATCTTAAATAGGCCCGAGCCGACTATATGGCGAATGTGTTCAAAACACACGGGCGGCCAAGTCAAATGGCGGCAAACAGCTAGACTGACACTTGAATTAACCGTCTCACTAGAGGTCTAGAGTCTAAACTAGTGATTCTAAACCCTAAGGAAGGGAACATTTTTCAGCACCCCCCTTTGTGAAAATTCTGTAATTTAGGGTATCGGGAAGGGTGGGTTACCGCGTCACCCCCTCCATGCCAAGAACTCATACACAAAGCTCAGGTGCGCAATTTTATTTATTATTTGTACATACCTATGTATTAACTTTTAGCTAGAAGGGGTAAGGGGTGATAATTTTTTGATGTGTTAAATTTTAGTTACAATTTTAGAAGGTGGTGCAAAATTATAGTTTGCACACGGGCGGCCGATTGGCTTGGCGCGGGCCTGACCTTAAGTCTTTCAAATCCAGCATCCACAGATACCTTAAATTTTGACCCAATCCCTGAAAGTTCTTGTATCAAATTAATTACAAAAAAAAAAAAAAAAACAACAACATAGCTTTCCACATTTTTCTCGAATAGACATTTAAAAAAATAATATTAAAATAAGCTGATATGCTCTGATGTGGCCATCCACTTGACTTTATCATACAACCTGGCCCCTCACTAATGTTTAATATTTAATAAAATTATTTATAATCATGTAGGGGAGGGGGGTTAGTTTTTGCATTTTTAGACTCCTGGAGTCCCACTGATTATGTATACAAAATTTGATTGAGTTTCGTACAAGAGCCTATATTTTCATTTTTTGATCCTTCACCCCCACCCCTATTTTGGGCGGTTAGTTCTTGCATTTTTAGATTACTGTGGGTCCAGTGATTATGTATACAAAATTTGGTTGAGTTTGGTAAATGGCCAAGATTTTCATTTTTTGACCCTACACCCCCCCCCCCAATTTTTGGCGGTTAGTTTTTGCATTTTTATACTTCTGGGGTCCCAGTGATTATGTATAGAAAATTTGGTTGAGTTTGCTCAAATGGCCTAGATTTTTTATTTTTATCTCCCCTCCACCCCCCTTAATTTTTGGTCGATATGCACCAAAATCTAATCAGCTCTTAATCTCAATGTATCAAAACTACGTGTGAAATTTGGTTTCAATATTCACACTAGTTTTTGAGCTAACTCGTCCACAAAAATTTGGTAACGTACAGTCTAACAGACAGACAACCAGACAATCAGACAGACTAACTAACTAACAGACATTTTGATAAAACAATTATTATCCCGACAAATATAATTTTTTCGACGTTCACTTATTAGGGCTTTTTTGTAGACCGAAATGCCATGGTTTCGCTCAATTTTTTTAATCAAAATAGTTTCAACCGATTTTGAGATATTTCGAAAAAAAGAAGGAAAAAAACCCAATTTTTTCTTGCACGATTACAATACTTGACCATACCCTGTATGGTAAAGTAAAAAAGTAAACCAAAAACTTTAACCAATATTAAATTTTAATAATTTTTTCGTCATTCTATGAAATTGAATCTAATGAATATAATTCACAACGTTGTATAGTAGGTAATATTCGCAAATTGAATTATATTATTTAATCCTTTTTTTGAATAGGATGGATTTTTTTTATTGTTTAAACAAGAATATATCGGCGGAATCAACTTTTTGTTCTTTAGGGATTTTTTTTTGTAATATTTTCCCTTCGCAGCTCTTTATCCTCTATCGTTTATCTTAATGAAAATCTCCTCATTGTTATATTAAAAAATAACAACGATGAAAGGTGAAAGAATATATGCCATATACGTATATCCGAAAATGTTATTTGTAAAGCATGACGAGTCAATAATTTTTTACACCTGCAAATTAGAAAGAAATATTTTATTCATATATAGGTCAGTGGTTTCCAACCAGGGAGGCGCGAGAAGATTTTAATGAAAAATTAATTTCCATACTATAAATATGTACAAATAAATAAAACTTCATATTTTAACTTAACAGTAAAAATTCAGGGAATGAATATTTTTTTTTACATTTTTGTACATACATTTAATTTCTATATTAAAAAAATAAAAGGTGGGGAGGCGCGGATTTTTTTTTATTCAGGGAGGCATAGTAGGTAGAATAAAGATTGGAAACCGCTGATATAGGGGTTTCGCACCACCGGTACTACCCCTTTATTTTCTTACTGAAATGACCCCGGAAGATGGCGAAAAAAATTATTTATCATAGCTAAATTAAACATTTTTTGATGACATTTTCAATTTTAAGAACAAACTGCTACCTAATTGAAGAAAGCTTTAAAATTGTTTTTCTAAATCGTGATATTAATTCATAGTCAAGTTCCCGACTTAAGTCGACCTTCACATATCGAGTTTCCTAATGAAATTAATATAATGTATTAATAAACAAAACTTGATATGGTCGACATCCAATTTCCCTCCATAGCTATTTTTAATAAAAAAAATTAAAGTTGTTAATTTTATTACATAAATGTAGTTATTGAGTTTTCGGATAAATATATTACCAATCGAGAGTAAAATATGTATATAAAATTCCAAAGTTTGGCCGTCATCTTTTTTCCCTGCCTAAGTCCAGGTAGACAACGGTAATTTCGGAATTATAATTTTGTAGTTATGGAGTTTCCTTTATTGTTATATATGAAAATGTAGATAATTTTATTGCAAAATAATTTATTTATTTATTTATTTATTTTATTTTTTACCAAAAATAGCTATGCAGGGAAATTGGATGTCGACCTTATCAGGTTTTGCTTATTAATACATTATATTATCAAAAAATTAATTTCATCAGGAAAGAGCTAAGTCAGGATCTTGTACAATAATCTATTTTAAATTTATAGAGCTTTTGAAGTTGTAATTCAATCCAGGTAAAATCACTTGTCACAATATGAATGAAGCCTACTTGTTTGTATACTGGCGAAAGTCTTTCCCTGTTTTAGCAATGAAAAGTTTCATTCCCTATAATATATATATTTTCGCTTTTCTGATAAATTCCCTGTTTATGCGAGTCGATATTTTAATAAGAGAATCAAACAAAGAGTCTGGTCTCGAGAGAATTGAATTCGCAATCATGCAATGACCGAATAGTCATCGGGGCCAAAGGGCTAAAGACTAGCTGAGGAATTATCTGAGCAAACATACCCTTCGCACCCTTCACAATGAATTGATTATTCATCAATTTCCTTTTTCATTGCGAGCATCGATTTTTTACTTTCACTTATATTAAATAACTGGAAGTTTTATAGTGGTCTCTGGGGTAATTCATTTTTCCAAGTCCTTCTAATTTCAATTAGATTAATTATTTGACCTATATTTTACTTGGAAGTAGATATACAATTAAGTTTATTGTTATAGTATAAGTTTTTACCAAAAGTATGCGCCCCCACCCCATAGTCCAAGAAGTCATTGCTATTTAATTCTATAAACACGATAACTCAAAAATTGTAAAAAAAAGGGAAATTAAAATAAAAACGGTAGTCCATAACAAGAGACAAATTTCAATAGTAAGTAGTAACCATTTTAGACCATTTATCATTTTTTTTTCTAATGTAATTAATTATATTTTACATAATTCCAATCATTAATGAAAATTACTCCATTGTTAGTGATTAGCTTGTTTTAAAGTTCTTAAGAGATTTTTGGGGCAAAAATAAATCAGAACCATATTAATGTCACTGAAACTATAGAAGCTAAAAATTTACAAGATATCTGTGTTGATTTATCCTAAAATTGAAAATAAAACTAATAATTTAATTGAATGATTATTTCGGAGGAGGAGAAAAATTTTATGGGGTCAAAAATAAAACAACTTTTTTATTCATGGGGTCTGAGATATCATTAAGTAATAACAAAGAGAAATAAAGAGGTTGTCCCTGGTTGATGCAAATAAACATACACACATATATATCTAAATTATATATCTGTATATATATTATTTATTTCTTTGAGACTGTAGTTTCGAAGGCTTGGCCCTCATCATCAGTCTTTTAAATTGTAAAAATTTTTTGAAATCAAGCAGAGGACAACCTCTTTGTTTCTCTTTGTGAATCAACAACTCTGCTACTCTCGGCAAAACAAAAACTTTTTCAATTAAGTAATAAGCCTAATTTTTTAAAATTTATTTCAACTTTTAAAATGACTATCTAGGAAGTAACAATTTCAACACCCTTTCACGAAATTTTCAAACCATATTGAACTTAAAATTATGTATTTAATTTTAAAAACACTTCTATTTAGTGATGCCCAAAGCAAGAACAAGACCAAGACTTTGCTTTGCTCATCACTATGTAAAGTCACTTATAAAGTCTTCTATAGGGTGTTTAGAAAGTTCTGAATACTTTTGCGAAAAATATTATTATTATTAATTTATTCGAAGTTGAGATTTTAGTATATAGGGATAAAAATAAAAGTATTCTATTCTATTTTATATAAGAAGTGATTTCTCTGTTCTGTTTTGTATTGGTAAGCGTTGTTATTATAAAGAAAAAAATTGTGTTTTTTGCGAACGTGCCAAATATCTTTTGAAAATTGTATTCTGATGGCCTTCTACGGTAACGAAGGTAATAAGAAAATTTAGACGAATGTGTGACATGACTATTTGAAGCCCTGAAGAAGTCGTGACAAAGTCGATCGGTAACGCTAGTGGATAAATAAAAAAAGTCACACATAAAAAACTTGTCCTTATTTTCCCAATATAAACTTTCAACATACATTATTATTTTGATTTTGAGTATTAATATTAGTGATGAGTAAAGCAAGACCAAGACCAAAACTGCAAGAGTCTTGCAGCAAGACCAAGACTGCAAGAGCAAGGCCAATTCTGCTCATCACTAATTAATATAGGCAGAGGGTGTGTTTGTAAAGTCTTCTATAGGGTGTTTAGAAAGTCCTGATAACTTTTAAGAAAAAATTAATATTATTTTGATTTTGAGTATTAATATTAGTGATGAGCAAAGCAAAGTCTTGTTCTTGCTTTGCGCATCACTGCTTCTATTAGACCCTTAACAAGAAATGAGAACTAATTTGATATTTCAATTATTTTGGAAGATATAAGACACAAAATCCTTGGTTATTTAATATTTTGATTTTTTCTAAATTTCACAAAAAATGTGATTTAGTTTAAGAAAAAAATAATAAATAAAACCAAGAGCTTCAAGGTCTATAAACAACCTCAACAAGCCTCACCCATTGGCTCTCCCTCTCGATTTGTCTTAAATTTTAGCCCTCTTGATAATCTATTAAAATAAAAACTAATTAAAATTATGGTATTAGAACCATGAAATCTTTTCTTAATCCTATTAGACTACTTGCCTTGGGTGCTAATATCACAAAATTAAGTAAGCGGAGAATTTCTTTAAAGAAAATGTGTCTCAAATGAGAACGGATCACGAAAAAATAAAAAATATTTATTTATTTATTTTTATTTTATTGATAAATATACATAGTCAAAACGATATATATAAAATATTTTTCGACTTAACGAATATGAAAGCATTAAAATTCTTCGAACATATCTTTCCCCTAAAATTATTGATTAGCTGAGGCGGTGAAAATCAAGCACCCTCCCCGCCCGTCTCAAAATTTTCCTTAATTAGTACTGAAAAAGTTTAACTTGAAGTGAAATTATATTTCCCAAAGTAGGCAATTTGTTAATATCCTTATTTAGGCTCGTCAACTATCAGTCAAAACAATTCTCCAAGAAAAATATTTGTTTCCCACCAAAAATTTGCTTGTCAAAAGCACTGGGGGGGGGGGGAGGACTTTTCACAGGGTAACTCACAAGTAACAATATATATATAACTAGCTGACGCTCCGGCCATCGCCCCGGCGTCACTTAGCCCCTGGCGCGGAGCGTCTCGTTTTATGGTTAAAATTTTAATAGATAATAACTGACCCGATTTTTTAAATAAATTTAAAAAATAATGATAGTTTTGAAAATAAATTGAAAATGCAAATAATTATAGAATATGTATTAAAACAGTAAATGAATTATATTTTACTTGTCAAAATTGTTCCCTTAACACAAAAATAATATTGGCAGTTGAAAGATTTCCAAAAAGCTATTATCGATCATCTTGTTTGTTTGCTTTTTACCCACCAGAGAGTCGCTGGCGTTGTTTCCTCGAAAAAAATATTTTTACATGCCACAGGTGTGATATCTATAAAAACACTATTCATATAAAAACTCTCGTGTATTTGAATGGAATGTTGTGTGAAAATTTCATAGAAATCGGTGAAGAACTTTCGGAGATCCTTCAACGTATCATTTAAACGTAACAGTACATTTTTATTTATATAGATATATATATATTTCTTAGCTTTAAAA
Organism: Forficula auricularia; assembly: GCA_024734495.1. NCBI lineage: Eukaryota > Metazoa > Arthropoda > Insecta > Dermaptera > Forficulidae > Forficula > Forficula auricularia. Next base: position 13,997,339 of record JALMQS010000074.1, read on the forward strand.
ATTGAATGTGTGCTTATATATAAAAAATATCTATCGTTGGTTTTAAAATTATAAATTGAAAAGATGAAATTAAATCACAAAGAGAAACAAAGAACTCTCTACAAATGAAATATGGTTGCATAGTTTCAAGGGGCATCCAATTTTTTTTTTAAGGTGTGGATTGAATGATTGAGCATCTCTATAGGGTCAAACAAGTCCACGCAAGTCTTAGAAAAAATATTCTGGTTGAGAAACTATAATATCATATAAAAAAAGAAATATATAAAGATGATTCGAGAAGTGTTCTTTCTGCAATGAGTGAGTTAGAGCTGAAACTTGGCAATTACTATTAAAATGAATTCGTGTGGAAAATTTGATCTCATTAGCTACAACTGTTCTATAGGTGTTCATTTGCCAATTAAATCTAACCAGTTACTTGAAAATACAAACATTTTGGAATCAGACCGAGCTTTCCATGACTTCCTTTCTGGAGTTAAAGAGAGAATTTGAATTCATATAGACATACATACAAACATACATTCATTCTACATTCAAACAAACTCGTTACAAGATGATTAATACTTCGAATTTGTTTTTGATAAAATATTATTTATTTAATATACATAATAATTATACTAGTGCAACGAAATTTCATTTTGATACCAAATTTTTTGTATTTCTAAAAAGAATAATTTTGATTAATATGGATTACACTCCTCGACAAAAATTAAAGAAAAATTTGTCCCCGTAAACCTAACAATGGATTCCAGTAGAATTTTATAGGTTGATTATCATGCAATTTCTCAATTTTTTGCAACACGACAGAGTTTTGAGATATTATTGTTCAAAATCACAAAAAAGGTCAATTTGACTTATTTTCGAGTCCCATTAGAAATTAAACAGCAATATTTTAAATCAAAATATTTTGTTGACCTAATAGAAAATAGGATCCTATTTAATTTTTAAATTACCACTTGTTTTTAGCTCAATTAGAACTCGAGTTGTAACTAAAAAACTAAGACCATATGTTTTTATCTATGTTGATTATCCTCTATACTCACTTAGTTTTAGTTTTTTAGTTATAACTCTAATTGAGCTACAAAGAATTGGTGATTTGAAAATCAAAGAGGAAGCTGTTTTCAATTACGTCAATAAATTATTTTGATTTCAAATATTGCTGTTTAATATCTAAAATTAATATCGAAAATAGGTCAAAATGACATTATTTGTCCTTTTGACCGATAATATCTCAAAACTCTGACGAGTTGTAAAAAATCGAGAAATTGCATGATAAAACTCTACTAGAATCAATTGTTAGGTTTACGGGGAGAAATTCTTGTCGAACAGTTTTATCTTTGATATTTTCAATGTTGCCATATAAAAGAAATTGAAAAACAAAAACTTGTATCAAGATTTGTTGAATAGTTCATTATACCATATGTAGTTAAATTTATTACAAGCAGATTCTACCTCTACAGGGTCAGTATCTCCGAACAACTGTAAAATATGTGAAGATCTCATCGAGACTTTTGAAACACTTTTTCTTCCGATTTATTTATTATAAAATGTTGGAGAGAGAAATATAATGAGAAGGTCATTTTTCATTTACAGTTCCCATAAAATCGAAGGACTGGTGTATCGTTCGTTTAAAAAACAGTGACTTTCCCGCCTTAGTATACAAATTACTTGTATTATTTCATATTTCAATTATTTTAATTTAAATTAAAATATATAGTACGATCATAATCTTTTGAGTACATTTTATTGAATCATTATATATGAAAGTCTTTTCGTTGATTAACTAAAGCTAAATTAGAATTTTCTGGAATATTTCCAAGACTCGCAAAACCAAGACAGTTTGATGGGATCATTTCGAAAAATGAGGGCAAACAAGAGATAGAACGACCTATGTCTATTGTATCATAAAATATAACTGAATAAGCTTTTCATATAATACATACTATATTTTTAGTATATAATAAATAGAATATATGTAGTTAATTGTTTTTATAAGTTTACTGTTTTAGCAAGCAATTGGTTCTTTTGTAACTTTTAGTAATAATTACATCTTGAAATTTATCATAAAAGAGATGAAAATAAAATAAATTAGATTTTTGTATTATCCTCTAAATTTTTTTGTTATTTTTTTATTTTATTTTATTGACAAAACGTAATATTTTATATACAAATAACACAAGTGAAGAAATTTGTCAATTTTAGGTCTGATATTGATCGAGTTATTATATTATTTTATTAATGAAATTTATTATATTTTACATAATGTCGCTGATCATACAAAAGCTCGTAAGTCCGATTTTTTGTAAAATAAGTATTATACGTTTAAATACCTACAACATTTTCATGGCCCGTCTGTCTATTGGAACCTTATTATTCTATTCCAATTTAATTTCGTGCTACGGACAAATAATAAATATTGAATTGTATTTGTTTATATTCGTGATTAAAATGTTTTTTCTTGTTTTCTGGCAAACTTTGAATTTAGGACTTACAAGGTTTTGTAAGATCAGCGACGATAATTTACTTATGTAATTTCATTTTAGGTTTTGTTGGGGATCACTTTATATTAGAGTTCTTTAATCCAGTATTTTTTTTTTCAAAAATTTTCAAGACCACTCTATTATAAATAATTCTTGTAGGTATTCACAAGAGTACAAGGTATATAAAAAAGCTTATTAAAATAAATTACATAAAAATGATTTTACTACGAGCATAAATGATTTATCTTATAAATAAAATCTCGGAAAATCATTTTTACTCTATTTTTCAAAAAATATTTTATATAGACCTTACAGTCTATGAACAAATATTCATGAGAGAAAAAAACAACTAAAAAATGACATTAGGGTAATTTATAAGCAAATTTCTCGACACTTAATTTTCACTCAAAACCATTAAATTATTTTATAATTATCTGTTCAAATAATTAGCCGAAAATGACTAGAACACAAACAAACAGACATTTCCCAGAAATATCTCTTGGAATGAACACATTACCTCAGTGTTTCATGACGCTTTTTCACGGCCTCTCAACTCCTTACTCTAATGTTCTATACAAGACTGAAATTCGTCACTATTTTGTATATTCCTCGCATCGGTGGAGAGAAACCTTTAAGTATTCTCTTGCCACCCTAGGTGTATTTTAAAGAAGAGCTATCATACTAGTTACAATTATTTATCTCGCTCGGTTTTTTGCCCATTGTAGAACTGAATCGGTATTCTTCTTTTTTAATAGATACTTCTAAAGACTGGAACTCCCTCCCCAGATTTCTTTCCGGCAACATACAACCTTCCATCTTTTAAAAACGGCATCTACGAGTACCATCGACTCTGACCCAAGCCGTAAAATTTGTTTCTCTCCTTATTTTCCCGATGCAAGTGACTCGGACTACAGGATGTTCATCGTGAAGTGTTCTTAGAGTCTAGATAGAATGGAATATTAAGAATATTTTTAAGAGAAAATCAAAGAGGGAGTTCTTTTTACGATGTAAAAAACTTACACAGATTTATATAAATGAATATATCAGTATCATAGAGTAGGTATACAGTCCTAAGACTAGTTTGATGCAACTAACCGCCTCCACTCGACTCTATCCCATGCCAACTCTTTAACTTCTCTAAAATCTCACACCCTATATCTTTCATTATCTGAATGTAAATACATATGTATACTAATAAACCATTAAGAGAAAGCTGAAACTTAGCTAAAAACTATAGCTTATCAATGGATACTGATATATAATTTCTGCACATTAGCTATAACTCTTCAAATTTGTTTTCTGGTTTTCTGGATTGTTCAACCATAAGTTATGAAGCCCAAAATTGAAACCTACTTTTTTTTAGAAATAAAAACATTTTAGCTACTAGAACCTTTGTGGGATCTTTTTAATCGGTAAGTACACCGGGTAGGTGAGGGAGGTCTTAATATTGCATTCACTCAAAAATTCACTCAGAAGTAATTTTTTATAATCGTCCTGTGGACTGGGGGTAGAATAAGTCCACAGTATTCCCTGCTTGTCGTAGAAGGTGACTAAAAGGGATTGGACTTATATGAGTTGCACCTTCTTGCATCAATATTATTTTAAAAACAATCCTTTCATTTTTTAGCTCATGGCACCTTTGGAAGGCTACATCGCCCCACAGAAATGTTTTGGGAAATTCATATATTTGGGCATTCGAAAAGGTTTGTATCCCCTTTTGGAACCTTCTCAAAATTTCTTTGTTTGCAAGAAACTAGATAGTGTAATATGTTTCCCAACTGGTTACCAACAGTTTTTCTTTTTTCGGAATCAAAAAAATTCCATTTCGATAGGAATTTTTTTTTTCTTAATGTAGAAAATGAGGCTGTGTTTTGATGATTCAATAATGTTAAAAAAAATCCGATGTAGTATCCCTAAATAGATATATATATATCCATGTGTGTGTATTTATTATTTGAATGAAGCAGAATCCATCCTCTTCGATTTGCTCTTATAAAATCATCAACTCTGCTACTTTATATTTGAGCTTACCACAAATAAATGCTTGACTAGACAAAATAATCAACTTTCGATTTCTAATACTAAAGAGAAAAAAATGTCAAAAGCATTTTGATATTTTAGGCTATATCGAATCAAGGACAATATAATAATCAATCTCCTGCCGAGTTCTATAAAAAAAATATTAAAACTATTGAGATATTCAAAGAATGAATTCAAGCTTGGCTTAGTGAAAAGTTCAAAAAATATATAGGAAAAGTCGGCATATGGATTTCTAATTTTTAAACATCCAAAGCAATGTTTTCAATGTTTTGTTAATATCAAATGTTAATAATATTAATATGTAATTTAACTATTATTTTTTTTAATAATGTAATTTCTTTATTACTTGACTAGAAACAATCTAGTCTTTATGGTCCATTCAATATTTCTTGGGTAATATAATTTTATGTAATTTTTGACGACAAAAACAAGGATATACCTAGGTAAAAACTAATGAAGACATATTATAGGATATTTCCTTCAGATAACAGTTACATCAAACCAGTCTTAGGACTGGATACTCTATTATTATTATGAATATGAAGTTTTTGACGTCAATACGTACTCATTGTTCTATACTGGGATCATTTCAGAAAACCTGATGATACATAATACAGTTTCTCGTTCCAGCACAAAACCTATAATTAACATTTAAAGTCAAACTGCATCAAATGAAAGTAAAAGAATCAACTAATTTCATCTAGTGGAGATTTAGACATTACTCACCCCCATATTGTGATCGTTTAGCCGCGTCTGTAACTTTCACGCAAAAGTTCCTATGCCTCAATGAAGATATGATCGTTGTGGACTTAATGAATATATATATATATATTAATAATATAAAAGCTAAAAAAAATTTAAAATTAACCATTTTTAAAAAAGATGTTCCAGATCAAGGAATTTCCGTTATGAATTTGAAATATGTATAATTTTTAGAGCCATTTATGAGATATTTTTTGCATTCTGTAATGGGAATTGGTTAATCGTAGCTGGGGACCTTCTTTTTTCGTTTGCGTTCAATTAGAAATTTTCCATCCCGTCTGATTCTGCTCCTTTCGAAAAATAAATTGAATAAAAGCAAGAAGATAGATGCGATTCTTTAATCCCCTCCCCCACCATTTTTCATTTTTCTCATTAAAATTATTATGTACATAATCTTTTTTACCGTATAAACGCTGGTTTATTACTGGGAATAAATATAATAATAATATAAGAGAGATAGCTTTTGAAACGGTGGAATAAATGGACGTAGGAGGGGCTGAAGGTGGGCAATGATGTTAGACGGGATCCGACTCCGATATCGAATTGAATGAGATTTAAAAAGATCCTTTAAAGAATGAAGAGATCAACCAAATCAACGTTTTTTTTAATATAAAGATAAATAAGAGGGATTCTTACAAGGAGCTCGCAACAAACTCAGCAGATCATCACATCAAGTTATCTTGGGGCTGTTCATTAGTTTGATCATATGATCATGTTACACAATCTAGTAGGTACTTTTATTGTAGTTATTTATAAGTTTTCTTTGCAAATTACTTATAAGTCCATTTTTTATGACAAACTATAACATTTTATTTAAGTATAGTTTTCTTATATTTAGAAGTTTAGATTCGTTTTCTTCTTCTTTCTACCTCTCTCTCTAAAATATCCATAAGCAAACCCAATATCTCAACGTGTGCCCCGAGGAGTGAACTGCGACCTAATATGCTGTACACCTACTTCCACTTGTACTTCCAAATATTCCCAAATACTTCCAAATATTTCCAAGTACTTCCAAAATACTCCCAAAGAGGTGTACACCTACTTCCAATCACGGATCACCCCTCGGTGTTCCATATCAACTGAGATCTTTTCTTCCTCAAATTTTGAATTGTCACTTCATGTTGGTTTTTGCGGAATAATTGAAAATCATGTGGTGTGCATTTAAGCATTGTTTTTCTTTTAATTATTTAGAAACTGTATGAAAACAAGGGAAGGTAAAAAACGCTATTCTCGGAAATTGATGAAGTAATTAATCTATTCGAGGTAGGGAAAGGGTAATTTTCTCGACACTTGATCATGTCATCATAATTTGATCAATGTCAATAAGGGCGTTTGACGATCCCGGAGGGACGGACCGACGTACGCTGTCATCACAGAGATTTCGATCTTCTAAAGAGAAAAGAACAGAATTGTTACTTCATTCACGAAATTGATCCTGATCAAGGGGAGCTAAATGGTTTGTCCATCGTTAGCTTGAAACTTGGATTTCATTTCACTGAATTCTCTTTTGATCTTTTGACACACTCACACACAAATAAAAGTTGATTTTGATGATACTTTCTATAAAATACACAGTGAATCACAATATTTTTATACGGAGTTTTTATCAAATGTTAAGCATGTTATGTTGATTGCGGTGATTTATCAAAAACAGAGTTTAAGTTTAAAAAAATCGAGAGATGTTTAGTAATTAAAATCATTTCAAATAATTGGTTTTGACTATAAAATCTGTATTTTTTATTATTTTCAGAATTCGTTGATCTGACATTTGGTTGTTAAGTTGTTTACCAAAGAAGTTTCGACTAAAACCATCTAGAATGCACATTTTTAATAAGTAAAACTCACCAGAATGCACTTCTCGACAACTAATTTTAGAGTACCTATCTACTCCTTGTTTTCAACTGTACGACAGTTTTTGGATTGACTGACCGAACTACTATGTGGTGCATTCTGATGAGTTTTACTGATTAAAAATCTGAAATCTTGGTGGTTTTAGCCGAAACTTCTCTTTGATAAAGATCACATTATTTTTTATTAAAAAAATAATAAAAATAATCACAATCGTAGTACCTATATCTATCTATATTTGGCCTAGATAGTGAATGGTCTGTTAAAAAAAAATTTAAGTGTAAGTAAATCCAAGAAAAGCTCTTCTTCTTGATGCAAATCTACATACACACATGTATGTGTATAAATGAATATAGGTATATGGTAAAATATCATAGAGTATATGCAGACCTATGAATGGTTTGACGCACCCACTCGGGTCTATTCTATGCCAACTATTTCACCTTTCTAAAAGTTCACATCTAATATATTTAATTATATCTGGAACATTTATATTAATAAAAAATTAGTAGAAAGTTGAAACTTAGCATAAAAGTGAAGCTTATCGATGGAAACTTGTATCTCTAATTTTAATTCTTTCAAACATTCAATTTGTTTTTCTCATTTTCTGCATTCATAAACTGATGGAAGTTCAAAAATCCATAATCGAAACCGACTATGCTTCGAAATAGAAAGATTTTAGAAACTAGAACATTCTATGGGATCTCTTTAATCGGTAAGTGCACGCGGTAGGACGTGAGGGTGGTCTTAATATTGAATTCATTCATAAATAATTTTTTTCTAATACCCATGTGGACCGGGGGTAGAATAAGTCCACAGTATCCTCTGCTTGTCGTAGAAGTCGACTAAAAGGGGTTAGAGCTAGGACTAACAATCCCTTTCTGTAAAAAACTTCCCAACATCACCTCGGAATCGATTCAACCTCTTCAATTTGTTCTTCTTTTCTCGATGCAAGGTCCTCGGACTACATGAGTTTCACCTTCTTGCATCAATATCATTTGAAAAAATATTCTATGAAATCTAGATCTTTTTACTTATTATAATCACCGACCCCTCGGTAAGCCACTGGTATTGTCAAAATTGAAAACAGGACAAAATGTAATAAAATATTATACAATAACCCCCCTTCCCTACTAGCTGTTACGAACGTGCCTTATTGGACACACTATAGGCCCTTCGGCGTGCGGCGTCTAGAGATCCCCAAAATAATTAATAGGTATCATGCTATTTTCTAATGTGTAAAATTTGGTTCAGATTCTAGAATTTTAACACTTTTTATTATAATTTTAGCACCCCCTCACCTCTCATTTTGGGCTTTTGGTTTTTAAAGCAATAGCTTGCCCAAGATTGTAAAGTGTATCTAAACAAAATTTGTTCCGGATTCCTCCTGCACTATTTTCTAGGTGTTTCGATTTTAGATATAGATAGCAACACTTTCATTTATGATATGAATTATTGGATAAAATAGGACACTTACCATAGGCGCCGGAGTTTGAATTTTTTAAGGGGGTGGGGGCAGAGAAAATGATTGAAATGTTTCAAATTTTATTAAAATTTTTATTGTAATGTAATGAGAGTTCCGACGGACCACCATTTTGTTAGTTATGGTTGTGGTCATTGAATTTCACCCATTGGCTAAGTGAGCTGAACCCCGAGGACGCCCCATGACGTTCTCCTAATCAAAGGATCACGTGACTGAAAGAGAACTCTATCATTGGTGGCCGAAGAAGAGGCGATCTTGGAACTACATACACTTTCGAATCTAAGAAACTCCCTTGGCTTGCCTCGTGTCTTTCTCAAAGCTTGGCGATTTAGTTAGTTGCCTGTTCTCAATCTTGGCAATACCAGTGGCATACCGGCGGAGGAGGGTGTGACACTGGAGTCCAGAGGGCGTAGTCACTGAAGGTGGGCTTCGCAGCTGGTATATATAATATATATACTATATTTTTATTTTATTTTTTTTAATTATGAGTTCTTTCTTTAAAAAAATTTCTGAGTAACTGCCTGTTAAGCCCCTAAATACCTATTAAGCTGTAATTCAGCAGAAAAGATTGTATTAATAAAAATTTTAAGAATTTTCAGCTAGTAAATATTAATTGATTGCCTGAGAGATAGTTAAAAGAGCCATTTCTAAACAAAAGACCTTATTGTAATGTAATTTTCAAAATTTAGCAAAACCGACTTTTCGAGAAGGAGGAGGAAGGGTCCGATACACTGAAAAAGTTCAGTTTTTTAAAAGGTTGAAAATTACATTCCAATAAAAATTTATAATTTAGAAATTGTTCTTTTAATTATTCTGGTCTACCATACAATCAGATTCTAGTGAATTAATTAGCTTGATCTTAATGTTAAATTTTATATAAAAGTAAAGATTTGAGCATCTCCTTTTTGAAAATGGAATGATTTTCAAAAATCAGCTCGGGTTCAGATTAACATCTAGTGAATTAATTAGCTTGATCTTAATGTTAAATTAATTAGCTTGATCTTAATGTTAAATTTTATATAAAAGTAAAGATTTGATCATCTCCTTTTTGAAAATAGTTGGAATTTTTTTCAAAAATCAGATCGGAGTTCAGATTAACAAATCAATTTTAAAAGAGAAAGAATTTAATTTTTAGGACAGATTCTAAGATTTTAATAGCAATATTATTAAATTGCGATATCAGAGGGGATTCATCCCCCCAGGAGTCGAACCTGAGAACTAACATGCTATCCGGGCAGTCAGCTCACAGTTCAGTTATCAGGTTCGACTCCTGGGGGATCCCCTCTGATATCGCAATTTAATCATATTTCTATTACAATCTTAGAATCTGTCCTAAAAATTAAATTCTTTCTCTGTTAAATTTTATCTTTCAACCTCAAGCCGTTCAATGAAAATCTTCCAAAATTTGCAGAAACCGAAGAGTTTAACAAAATAATATCAAATTTTCCTGCAATTTTAAATGATATTCCAGATTTACGTCGGTTATTGAAGCTTTATTTTTGTTTTTGTTATATTTCATTTTAGTAAAAAAAGCTTCATAAATGTCGTTTGAAGCTAATGAAATATTGATTTCTTTAAATGTGAATAGCAAATTCATGTGAAGGAGCATAATTTATTGGTTTAATTTTATTTCATATTCATAGTATTTTTTATTGGCAGTTAATTAATATAATGCGATATCAAAGTAAACATTTGACTTTATTTTAAAAATAAGTTAATTTGAAAATGTTTGTTACTTTAATTTATGAAATGTATGCATATATATACCTACAACAAAAAGAGGAAAAGAGAGGGGAAACAAATAATCAAATCCTTTGCTTTATAAATTCATCTATTTAATTCTAGATTAAAATTATAGTTAATGAAACTAAATTGTATTTTGTAAAATGTAATTACAATCAAATGTAATTAAATGTCAGAAAGAGAGAGAAATTCAAACAAAAAGTATTGAAGGAATTCTTTTGATACACTCAAATGAATTATTTTTAGGGTTCCGTTTAAAACGTAAAACGGGGCTCTATTTATATCTCTACAATGTCTATCTGTCCGTCAGCACATTGTGCAAGAAAAGTAAATAGAATACAAACATGAAATTTACATTGCATGTAACCATTTCCAAAAAAAAAATATTAAAATTTCAACCTAATGATTATTTCGGAGTGGGTGAAATTTTTTGGTGTGGTCCAAAATATAAAATATAAAATGGCGGACTTTTTCACTTTTGATTAATATGTGTCCTAATGCATATGTCAGAAGGACCTAAATTGAAAAAATATAGCAGATGAAGGAAAAATCTCTGAGAGCTGGAGGAGCTGGAAATGGATTAATTTGATTACACTTTACGAATTAACGTGGATAAATAAAAATGTTGATTAGAGTTTGGGAGAAAAAATAACAATCATTCAATCAGTACTAAATTGAAATTCATTTGGAATTGGGTGTGTCTCTCTTGTTAATTTAATTAAAACGTTTAATTAAAGCAAATATAGGGAAAACTGAATCAAACATTGATATGCTCAGCAATTTCCAAGAGTCCATTAGCGTTTTCACACAGTGCCATTTTTTTCTTTATTCCTGTGCCTTGTAGTACTAAAACTTTAAATCTGCTCTCATCTATTCCTTAAGAATGCCAGATTATCAATATTCACTTTTAGGTCTTGGAACTTTTTACATATCTGTTCTTATACTTTTCTATAAAAAATCAGAAAAGACATAATTTTTATTAATCTTAGAAAAATAATCATATTATGTTACTGGATATTTTAGAAAATTCCTATAGGCTTATGCAAAATGGAGTACCCAAGTTTCATATAACATATTCCCAAAGATGAGTGGAAGTCACAAGAAGTATTATAAGAAATCATAGTTGGTGTCATCTATTAAATCCGATGGAATGGAATATTTTTATTTATGTGAGAGGGTTATTCTTTCGGGAATCGAACCTGAGTGCCAGTAACAGCGGATTGCTGTTACTGGCACTCGGGTTCGATTCCCGAGAAGGTGAAAAACAACCCCTCTCACATATAAATAAAAATATTCCATTCCATCGGATTTAATAGATGACACCAACTTATGATTTCTTGTAAATTCAAATCTATTACCATCGGCAAATTAATATCTTTTAGATGTATTATATGTAAATACTATCAAACAACTGAATCACAAACATAACACTCCTCTTTCCCCTTTTAAAACTGGGGATAATTTAACTATTATTTAAACGATAAAATCCAATCGAATGTCTGAGCTGAACATCCGGCAGTCCTGACCATAGCAATGCACAGACAGCTACTACTAGGTTGTCCATACGTCCCGGTTTTCCCAGATTTATCCTGGTTTTAACATTCTGGTCCCGGTGTTCAGAGTTTAACTGAAAGAAAAGATTGAACCAATTTTCGTTTCTGCAATGGATATTATTAGAAGAAATTCCGGAATGGGATGAGGTCTCAACATGTTTGGAATAATTAAAAAATGTAATTTCCCTCACTGAAGATTTATTCTAAATACAACCAATTCTGCCATATTAAAAATATCATAAAGATTGTAATTGCTCCTAATAAGATGCATGGAAATCTCAGAACTGTCCCGGTTGGGTCCTGAGAAAATATGGACACCGTAGCTACTACTACTCGACATCTTCGATCTTTTATTGATTGTAAGAGACGAACAGACGAACAGAGCTAAAATAGAGGATTGAATTAAGTGAGAAGTGAATTAATGGAATAGACCCCTACTGACTAGACTTTCAAAATCCACATTTCCCCAAAACGTGCTAGAAATATATGATCGAGCTCTAAAAGGTATTTTTGTCATAGTCATAAAGAAGTAGACTGGATAAAGAAAATTCTAAAAATGTATTTTACGAAAAATCAATAAAAAAATAGGAGAAAAGCGTAAGCGGAATCCAAAAACTATTGACTAGAGACCAGCGATAGAGTCTGACCTCAAAAAAAGCTATAAAATGATGGGAGATCGATGAAGTGGATGTAATAGTCAGTTTGCAAACGAATTATAGTTGTATGAATAAAACTGTATGGTTCATTTAACAAGCGATGAAAAATACCAAAAATTAAAAAGTTCATGATAGTAAAAACATAAAAAGATGATAAATGAGAGCAACTCCAATGGCATTTCGTCAACATCCTTTCTCCTGGAACAGATTGTCATTTTTCAATTCATATTTTCTTTTTTCAAGGATCGAAGAACCTTTTCGAAGCAGAGAAATGTCAAACATTCCATTATCAGATATATTCGGATTTTTTTTTATATTAAAAAAAATGAGACTGCATTAACATTTGACTTAATAGCGATGATGGCATCTCTTGTAAAGAAAAAGGCGGAAACAAAACACAAAGTATTTTCTAATATATAAAATCAATGCTTTTATATTTTCTTTTCTTTGTCCTTGGTATTATCTTTTTTACCATTTGGCCAGTTTATTATTTATGTAGGTACCTAAATATGTATATTAAAGTCGATATTATATATAGGAACAAATTGTAGAAAAATATCGAAAACTTTTTCAAGACTCTAACCACAAATATTGATGATTTGACATTTTTCGTCACGAATTATAAAGCTGAAAATTGGCACAGAGTTGCAGACTATTAATTCAAATATGTGTGCCTAATTTCAGCTCATTTTAGTTCAATAACTGTGAAACTCTTATTTTCTGCAATTTTAACAGGAAAATTCTAAAGTTTGAAAGTCTAAAATTTAATCAGTTCTCTGTTTAGAAATTTGGCACCAGAAAGTACTTTCTGAAATTTTATGTTTTTCGTGGAATTGGAAAATTTGAATTCGATCATAGTTTTTTATATCCTTTCAACTTCGAAATGGTATTAATTCATTTCATATAAGGAGAAATAAATGTGGTTGTCCACTGTTTGATGAAAATAGACATATTAGGAAACTTTACCATGTATAAGTGGATATATTAATTTATTTATTGGAGACTATAGTTCCAAACTTTTGACATATATAGTATTACTTTTTTAATTAAAAATATTCCATCTCTTATTTCTCAAGGATCTCTAAAAATATTGTACATAAGTATAGGTATATTTAAAGAATTTATTGATTGTTGATTGATTGATTGTTTTTTTAACATTTTGTTAATTAAATTTTTGTTTATTAAAATTTCGATCATTTCTAAAATTAATCTTTTTTTCTAAATTCTATTTTTTATTTAAATTCCAATTCCAAAATTTTAGATATTTTACTAAACTTTAGGAGAAATTATTAAGTAGAATTTCAAATTAAAATGTAGTAAATTTTGTTAGAGGCATATTATGTATGAATGTTCGTTAAATATTTGTATTATTATGTACCCTTGGCTGAATTGTATGGGTCTTAATTAACGGCCTGGTTGGTTTCCCGTGGGCGAGGTGTGATGGATGGCCGAAGAGCAGTCGAAAATCATTAACAGGTCCGTTGAATTTTATGGCACCGAGCACCTGTTGATCCTCACTCAGCTTTTCATATTTTATCAAGCACCGGAATATTTAATTCACTCTCGTAGAAGCTAATCATTTATAGATGAAATTCTTTTTTTTTGGATTGCCATTTGAAAGTAAATGACAAAGCTGAGATCAAATATTCTCAAACGAATATTAATGCGAGTCATTAAACTTGAATTGCAATGGGATTTTCAAACACAACAGAAAACGAAATTCTTAACTTAAAAAAGAACGAAAATTGTTTAAAAATGTCATATTCATACACTCTAGAATTCATAGTAAAGCTCGCTGAGAGGCAAAAGCAGAAAACTCAATTCCCTTTAAGCTCGCTGATAGTAACAGAATTAAATTTCTAAAGAAATCATAAGAAAGTTTCATTTATTAGATACGAGGTCTCATTGATAATTTGTATCTCATGCTAGAAGCGTGGTGTTCCTCCCTTGTAGTTTGCACCAAAAATGATAATCCAGTGCTAATTGGCTACTCTATGAAGTTGTTCGATTCCCTGAATGAGTGAATTAGCAGCCCTTCCGACATGTAACAAAGATTTTCCATGATAACTCGGATTTCTTTAGTAGTAAATTCAGTTCATTTTTCTTTTTTCTTTGTTATTCTTATATAAATATTTAATGACACAGATAAGAATGGCTTTTAAATTTATTGTTCCTCATTAAACAATTATTGACGCTTTTCTAAAGCCTCTAGTGATGATTGAAATTTTGGAAAAAAATACTTTTTTTATTCAAATTTACTTGTTTTTTAATTTAACTTTTTTGTAATTTGTATAATATCCATATTATTTTTATAATTATTATTGTTATAATTTTATTTTATCTTTTTCAATAAATAATTTATATCCCCTCCGAAAACTTCGAGTGTCGACCTGGCCTGCTAAAATGGCAAATAATTTATATCCAAATCACTTCTTATGAATTTCAAATAGAATGATGTTGATGCACTTCTCTATTTTTTCGCAACATATATATATCTTTGGTATATTAGTATATATACGATAATACATAGAAATAGGATTAGGAAAATTTAGTCAGCTATTAAATTGAATCCATTTATCAATCAATCGTATTTATTGAACTGGCGAAATCTCTCATCTCTTTAAGCTTTCGAATAAAATATTAATTAATTGAGCCTGTCATTATTCTGTCTACCTTGAAATTGAATTAAAATATTAAATTATATCTCATACGGAATTTAAGTACGTACCTAGTAGTTTAGTACTTTCGAAAAGCTTAGGTTAAAAATATTAAGAACCTTGTTTCTTTTACTATTTTGTCAAAGATCTGCAAATTAATAACAGAACGCAAAACTGGCAAAACTATTCTTTATCAGCCGTGAAGTTAATCAAAACGAGGCTCGCACAATTGTAAAAATCAAAGGTTCAAACCCCGACTAGTCTTTTCTTCTATAATTTTTCTCCCTTTATTCTTTAATATGAATTAATTAAATATTTGGTGAATGATTAGTTTATTAGAATTTTTTTAAATAAAACACATTATGTCACTGTTTAATATACACCAATACCTCGCTTTGCGTCGTTTCGTTTTGCGTTTTTTCGAAGTTGTGTCGCTGTTTAATTAGTACCAATTTTCACTGTTCGTCGTTAGATTTTCGAGGTTGCGTTGTTTTGGGTTCGAGTCTTTAATTTTTTTTTTTTTTTTTTTTGAAATTTTCTTTTTTTTCTAAAAGATGGTACCACTTTTGTTTCTGATTGCGCCATGCCATCAACATAAATGAATAGCTATCCTCGCACAACCAAGAATTCTCTAATGAAGAACTGGATTGCAAATTCAACTGGAATTGCAATTGTGCTAATGAAGAAGAGTGACAGTGACCGTTCAATAGAAATCTCCGAAGAACAAAATTTAACCTCCAAACAAATTTCCAAAGCGATGTGTTTGATTGACGAAGCTATGGATTTTTTTAAGATCCTGACAGCGGAAGGAGTTTTAAAGTGTCCCAGGCGGTAGCTACGAATATCAATTGCTACAAGGAAATTTATTTTACGTTGAAAAAAAGCTGTTCAGCAAACATTGGACCAATTTTTTATGAAAGAAAGTCCGACTTACGACAACAGCCACGATGGACTCATCAGACAGTGATTAATTTTAATTTTGTTTTTCATAAATTAATTAAAAATAATTGAATTGAATTGAAGTTTATTTTGTTTTAATTGAATACGTTTTTTTTTTTGTTTTTTGAATGTATGTAATAAAATTTTATTTTATTTTTGTTTTTTAAATGTTTACTTTGTTCAATTTTCTTTTCTAAAAAGAAGTATTTTCGTAACCCTGGAACCTATCTTCGATCTTTACATGGTTTGCTATAGAAAATCTTAATTCACTTTGCGTCGTGTTTTTTTGGAACGTAACCCCGACGCAAAGTGAGGTATTGGTGTACTAGTATTTATCAAAAAAACAAAAACAAATACCTACACCACGTTTCGATCATAATATCTGTTGTCTGCAGACCAGGCTGACATGGCTTTTCACACTTAAAAATCTGTCACAGACGTATTGGTCAAAACGTCGTGTATTTATGTTTTTGATAATTTTTTGTAAAATATATTAAATACTGGTAGTGCATAGAAGTTTATTTCAAACCATAATATAATTATCATTTAGTTGTTAGAGATATTTCATATTTTTGTCATATTTATTTAATTTCCATAGTTTATTATTCTTATTAAATTTATTTGTTAATGATTTTTAAGATAAAACTAGAAACTTTTTCTTACTTTTACATTGGAACTACTGAGAGGTAGATTTTGACTTTTTTTATTAGCAAAGGCAAGGAAGAAATACTATAAACTTTGACTCCATGATCATACGAATTAATGATTATTTCAAAAGAAAAAAAATGAGAAGAGTAAAAATCGATTTGGAAAAAAATTTGAATGAAGCGTAATGTTGATCCTAACCTAATTTAGCTTTTACTTTTCTAAAAACCTATATATTTTTACTTCTAAGGGAGAAATTGCTTTTTTTTTAATTTCAAAAGCATGTGAGTACTGGGAAAATCAAGAGCGCCAACCTTTTCGCTCCTAATTAAATGGCAAAAATTTTTCGTTTTTATGTTTTCTATCTGATTAATCAAGTATTTTTTTTTTTACTTTTAGTACATATGAATATCGTGAGTTTTTCTCTTCCATTTTCTGTCACTTTTTTATGACTAACTTCAATAAACGATAAACATTTTCAATGTTATAATCCACTCAAATACTCGGAGTCTGTATTGCTTTCGTTTGATCTAACTCTAAATATTTTATGTTTTCATCTCTCAGTTTATATAATTTCAATTATATTTAATTTATTATAGAATTAGATATTCATTTGAAGATGGTTTGTCCGTTTATTTTACTTTAGGATCAGTAACATAAATGAAATGAAATTTCCAAGA
Source organism: Forficula auricularia (assembly GCA_024734495.1). Taxonomy (NCBI): domain Eukaryota; kingdom Metazoa; phylum Arthropoda; class Insecta; order Dermaptera; family Forficulidae; genus Forficula; species Forficula auricularia. The sequence continues at coordinate 14,014,822 of JALMQS010000074.1, forward strand.
ATACATTTATTGTTGTAACAGGAAGTAATTGGAAAGTAATTAAATAATTAATAGATTTCTAGAAGAGAGTCACTGGAGTTAAAGGATTGAGAGCAACCACATTTAAATTCACATCCGTGGACAAGAACAGAATAAAGGACTCTATGCAAGTCCACAAGTTTAATTATGTACACTGTAAGCTAATTATTTTCTCAAAGCAAATATATCTTCTAACTTTTTTCACTTTAATAGCGAAAATCAGAACCAGGTTAGTTGATGTATAGTGTTTCATCTTTGCATGAAATCAACTAAAATTAAAGTTCCCTATAAACTAGGGGCGTGAGCGTTTAGCGAAAGAAACAGTTGAGTTCTTTATGTATTGAAATAAACATACCGCTTATTCTAGACTGTTGACGGAAGAATTCTCTACCCAACTTTGAAAACTAACCTGACTATTTTGCTTTTATATCATAGAATAGAATATTTGATAGTCGCAGAAATGACATAGAACATTTAATGCAATATTCCATTCACTCCTTGAGAGAAGTAACTACCCTTAGTTTTTCAAGAAAATTATTTATGTACTTTTCATACAAAACAACTTAATTTTTTAATAGATTATTATATACCTAAATCATATTAGAATATATGAATATTAATCATATCTATTCAGGAAACAAATGTTAAAGGAAAACATTTCCAAATCATTTGTCGCTGCTTTGTACTTTATCATACAGGGTATGGTCAAGTATTGTAATCGAGTATTACATTTTTAGATTTTTTTTGTGAACTTCATATTGTGATTAGAATTTTGAATGATTTATAAATTATTTATTTATTAACTAATTTGTTCTTAAAGATTTGTAATTAAGCGTGGTCAATTGCACTCTCCTCTCCTCTCCCTATAAGTACAAGTCCTGTTGCTCTCTCCCCTCCTGGGTCCGCTCCTCACTGGCCACCACCAACCAGTACGCTGACCGCTTCCTAAGCGTTTAAGTGAATTAAATTAACCTTTCAACTCATCTGGCTATTTCAGGTAAATATCGCAATTTAATTAACGCCAAATGATCTATATTTTCTTCTTGCTAAGAGGATATACTTTTACAAAAAATCATAAATTTGAAACCGAACTATTTTTTAATCCTCCTGGTTTTGCACACGCTTATATGGTGGAAAATCTTTTTGACTCTTTCATAATATCAATTCAAATAGAAATATCATTTTTAATTTATTTTGATAAATGTTTATACATATTTCAATTAATTTAAGTTCTGTTTATACCTATAAGAATGCTCCGTTTGAATTCACTCAAAAATTTTCAATTTTTTTTTCCTCGTTGTGTCTAAAACTTGGAGAAAACTCATTTTCAAACATTATTTTTTCTGATTCTATCTATATCTGGATTCAGATATACACGGTATCTTAAGGAGGAAAGGTCATAGGAAGTTAGTTCTTGTCCTAAAGTATTTGTATTTCCAATGCGGAGAACTGATTCGAATTTTTGACTTTCTAGTTTTAGAACTTCTGGTTCAAAAATGCAGAACACATAATTTTTTGAATGATTTTATTGTAATTTTAAGTCACTATTATAATATAGGACAAATGAACAATTTATTTTATATTTAAGTTTATTATTAATTTCTTATAAGGGCGCTTCTATGCATAGCTAAATACAAGTTAAGACGTATTTCAGACTGGGCGTGCACTAGCTCAGTCAAATACAAGCACAGACAGGTTCAGACTAGTAGAGATTAATTTCTTAATATCTATTAGTCTAGCAACGACCTTTTGACTATAATTAAGAAAATATTAATTTGAAATGATTATCAGATTTAAGTAGATATTATTCAATAAAAATTATTAATTCACCTAAACTGCAAACTTACTGAGTTTTGAAAATGTTTCACCTTTCCTCTAATTTTATAATTTGTTCTTTCTATAAATTTAAATTTGATTTAAATAATTTTAAGTAATTAATTAATATTTTTCTACGTGAATATATACGTTTATTTTATTTTTATAACTGATATTTTATTATATTGAAGTGAATTATTTTTATTTTTCAGATGAAATGGGCTTTCTACTGGTATGGGTGGATTAGATACGTTGTAGGTGTCTTCTCTATGCTACAACGGTAAGTGATCTATCGACTATTTTTCATCTGGATATAATAATTATATTGATCAAAATTAGTCAGTAATTTATTCTAGGGGTGAAATAAAAAATAAAATCCTTAGAATAAATAGATAATCAGTTGACTTGAATAGAAATTTGTATAATTCAAAAGATTTAAAATTTTATTTGAGAATGTGTCCCCAATTAATTATTTTAAGATAAATATAAATTTTTTACAGAACAATATAAAAACGTTTATTAAAAATCCAGACGTTTCAGAAGAAATTTTGTCTTTATCAATGGAAAATTTAAAAATTTGAAAAAAAAATGATAAAACAATGATGACAAATAATTGTATTAGATGAGGATTTGAGTATCCCCTTAATCACTCGAAATGTGTTTCAAGGATCAAAAGAGGATCTTCAAAGTGCAGATTTCCTTCATAAAGTAAGACACTGTTTAGAATTGGTAGTTTTCTTTGGGTCTAAGATTTTCGAATATATGTTAATATGTCGTTAAGGCATTTTCTTTCAGGTTCATCTCCTTTCCCTCCGAGGGACCCGCTATGCAAAACCACAACAATTATTTGAATGATTTATTTTTTAAGATAGTAAACAATCAAATAAGTGGATTATAATTAGCATTAGATATAGGAGGCTAGGAGGGTAACTCCAACCTCGGGGATGCTAATCTGTTCCCTAGATGTTTATAGATACAGCCTTCTACGAAAGCAGAGAGATGAGGTCGAGGTCTTCTGCAATGGAGTGCTGTAATTACTCAAGGTGAATATTGGGTTACACTTCATTAAAAACTTTTAGATAGAAAATATACTTATTGACATTTTATATTTTTGAAAAAAAAAATTCAATTGTTTTTTGAAAAGTCTTTAAAAAAGAAAAAAAAATAATATTTAAATATGTATGTATAAATTTTGATAATTGTTTCATTGCAACATAGAATATTAATCCAATTGGATATATAGAAAGTCAAGTTTGACGGTAGCGCAAACAGAGTAATAAATATTAGTAAAATACATGTATATTAAAGATTAGTCCACATTTGCTGCACTTGGTTTAAAATTATTTTACTACCTAGTCCTTGGCTCCAATGATGTCACGACACGTGATAATAATATATTTTACATATAATAAAACATAATTAGTAGAGATTGTGGTGTTGGTGCAAGGTGAAACATCTTTAATAAAGATAAGAGTAAATTTTAATTGAATGTAATGGAAGGCAGCCCAGGGGTAGTGAGGAAAGAAAAAATTAACACATATCAAATAAGGTGTAATTTATTGGAATCCTGGAGAGAAGAAGGAAACATTTTATTTGTTTCATTCATTGACCCTTTGAAACCCTGAAGAAGGAGGGAAAATTCCTCCGAAACGTCGGTTTGAAAGGAAAGGAGGAAGGATTCCAATAAATTACACCTTATTTGATGTGTGTTAATTTTTCTCTCCTCACTACCCCTGGGCTGCCTCTCCATTACATTCAATTAAAATTTCTACCAGTCGGTCTCTCTCCAGAGAAAATTTCGTTGCAAAAAAATAAGAATAAATAAATATTATATGTAATATTCATTTACTATGAGTTAATAATATGAAACAAGGGACCAAGAATCCTTAACTCATAGTGAATAAATATTACATATAATATTTATTTACTCTTATCTTTATAATAAAACAGATTAAACATTTATTTTTTCTATAACATTTTTATTAAATGAGCTCAGCTAATTTATATAATATCTGAATTTCTTTGAGGATCATTACAGTTACGCCACCGGCCGCTTCACTAGAGTATAAATTTTCTCCTAAAATTAACTTTACTACCCCAAAATTAGCTTTACATCAAGTCAAACTGTCCAGAATGTAATCCTAATATTAGAGGTAACAATTTCTCGCTTGATATGAAATAAAACATATAAAACGATCTTTGATATAGTTTGTTAGTTTAAAAAAACAAAACAAAAAAAATATCTTTTTAAAAATTTCCATAACTTATTCTTAGAATGTTAAGTTCTTTTTTAAATAAAAATAGTTTTTGATGGTTTCTTTTGGTGCTAAATTACCACTAAAAGATAATAATCAAAGCCTGAAGAATGCAATTTGAGTGTCTCTCGACCGTGCCGGATGTCTAAATACAGGCGTTCGTTCCCATAAAATGCTGCTCTCTTCTGAGATTTGTTGTTGTTATGTTGTGTTAAAGCTACGATGTTTTAAATAATACGACAAGTTAATTAAATGCAATAAAAATATGTTGGAGACTCGATAAAAATCCACCGTGATCCGACTCCGATGTTTCCAAAAGATTTAATTTATTGGATGGAAATTGTGGGGTGTTGGGGAAAAATTAACGTTACTTGATGTTCAGTAAAAATTGTTTGTTGATGGAGAGTATCAAACTTTAATGTGTTGTGTGGTGTACAAAACATATATTGTTTCGGGCATAGGACCTGTGAGTTTTAAAAATTATGTTGTAAGTTACAATTCCAGAATGTATTTGAATAATTATTGAAATGATAATTTTTTACTGAAAATCATTTAACTAATTTTTCGGCAATACCTCACAATTTCCATCCAATACATTAATTAAATACACGTAAGCAGACATTTCCCTAGGGGTGTTTCAACTTAATGTTTAATATACTATATACCTATAGGTACTATTTAACTAAATAAATAATAAAATTGAAAGTTTTTTTGCCGAGAGTAGCAGAATTTTTATATATTGAAGGAGACAATAAAAGAATGTGTCTTCTGCTGGAATAATTCATAAATTAATTCCTGTGAATCCATTGGAATAGACTGATGAAGAGGGCAAAGCCCTCGAAACTATAGTCTCGTTATAAATAAATAAAATTTATAATTCCAGCAGAAGACACACTCCTTTATTGTCTCCTTCAATAAATAATATATTGACATATAAATATTGGTATAAAGCAGTGCTTCTCAAACTTTTTGAAAATGGGGAACACTAAACCCGTAATAATTTTTTGCTCCAAACACTTACAGTAAAATGTCGATTTTTTCCCTTAGCATTCCTGAGGGGGGTTTTAACACCTTAACACCCCCTAGCTGACTACGGCCATGATCGCACATTTAAATGGTTCTTACACTTATTTATTTATACTAAATACCATGATAGACTATCAAGCAGGCTGATAGGAAAACTGGGATCAATCATAGGGGACAAAATATTTTATTATTTAGAATGATGTATATTATATGATATAAACAAATAAACTGATGTGACCATCCACAAATCCACATACATGTCTTTACCATAAATCTGAACCTCCCTTGTATTTTAAAAATTAAATAAATTATAAATTGATTTTTTTCTGGCCTTGAAAATTTTAGATTTTTTTATTGTGGGGGCGAGTCACCCCTCTTCCCCATTTTGTGTTTATATGAATTTCTCGTGGATACTCGTTCTCTTGATGTCTTTAAGGGCCCCTATGCGAAATTTGGCAGGGGTCAATCAAAGGGGTAGCCTATAGCAATAAGTTTATTTTTTTGAATCCCCCATTTCAGCCTCTGAAAAATATCCAGATCTCTTTTTAAATATGGTATAAGTGATATCTGGTTTAATATTTTTTATTATATAAATCGACTCGAGATTTTTTTTCTTTTCTTCGAAGAATCACATCAAATCTAAACGGTGAAATAAAATTAACAAGCTCTAAATTTCTTATTATAGACCATCTGGGAATATTCAGACGTAAGTCACGTCCATATAAGAGCTATCAAAAACTTTAATGAAGTGTAGTAAAACTTGGGAATGAACTCTCTGAGGAATTTAAATTTGAAATAAACCGTTGGCAGTTGATATAATTGAAAAGTTTATATTTTGCCGAGAGTAGCAGAGTTGTTGATTCATGAAGACAAACAAAGAGGTTGTCCTCTGCTTGATGCGTGTTCTGAAAATTGGTTTTTAATTCTAACTGGCTTTCGTCTAAGTAAAGAGCAAAAAAAATTTCAATATCCACGCGATACTGACCCCATGAAAAATAACATTTATAATTAAAAAAGACTGACAATGAAGGCCAACCCTTCGAATCTATAGTCTCAAACAAATAAATAATATATGGTATATACATTATACATATATATATTTTTGATATATATGTGCGTATGTTTATTTGCATCAAGCAGAGAACAACCTCTTTGTTTCTCTTTATGAAGATGGCAGTTGAAATGGATTTCTTGAAAAATGTGACAGACGTTCCCAATATATTTGTAGGGACATTCATAAAACTATAATAATATTCATCTATCCAACCAAAATGCTTCTGTAAAAAAAGTCCTAGTTTGATTAATAAATCTCCCCTCGGGATGAACTAATTAAATTTGTGGCATATCTAAAAAGGTGCAATAGCCAAGTTTCAAGAAAACATTAAGAATCCATAAATCAAAATCGATGTGTTAAATGGAAAATATGCGTGTTGATTGAAAGTTTATTTGATAATGACACTAGCGGGAATGCCCAAAGACATTTTGACAAAGGGGCTCAAAATGAGAGAAAAGAAACAAAATTAAAATTTGAATTATAGTTGTAGAAATTCGTTATCAAAATTCTGGTGTCCTCTTTAATTTATTCTTTTAAATAATAATGTTGTACTTGGAGGTATTGGAGGACAGGAACTCGTTATTAAGTGATTTTTAACCGACTTCAAAAATGGAGGAGGTTCTCTATTCGACTGAACTTTTTTTTTTTTGTGTCTATGTTACCTCATATCTCCTCCAATTGTGAACCGATTTTGAAAAAAAAATGCATTAGGTTCAGTCTACTTTCCGATTGGTCCCGTTTTTTCATTGGTATTAGACCTTTTTTTTTAAGTTTGTTCAGGCATAACTTCTTTGTTTATGAACCGATTTTGATGATTCTTTTTTTATTGGAAAGGGGCTATATTAGGGATGGTGCCATATTAATTTGGTCCAGTTCTGATGATATGATCAGTATTAATAACATCACTAAAAAGAGAAAAATAAAAATAATTTTTAAGTAAAAAATAAAACCGACTTCAAAAAAATTAAATGCAACAAATAAAATACACTAAAAGGTATAAAATAATTATTATCTTATTTAGTTACAACTAAACGACGAAATATTAACATGAAATTACTTTTTGAAGTCGGTGCCAAACAAACTATACCTATAAGCGAGCATACCCGCCAAACATACTAAGTAAGATCCGTCGAGTGCGATTCATAAAATGTATATGTTTGGCACCGACTTCAAAAAGTAATTTCATGTTAATATTTCGTCGTTTAGTTGTAACTAAATAAGATAATAATTATTTTATACCTTTTAGTGTATTTTATTTGTTGCATTTAATTTTTTTGAAGTCGGTTTTATTTTTTTCTTAAAAATTATTTTTATTATATTTGTAACAAAATAAAAGTTATTCAATATATTATTTTTAATATCATTACTGAGAACACTATAAGATATATTAATATTACCCAGTGAAAGCAAAATAAATGGAAATATATTCCCAAATTCTAGCAATTAAAATTAAAGGAGCCAATAAAAGTGTGTGTCCTCTTCTGGAAAAATAAATTTTTTAATTTATTTATAACGAAACTATGGTTTCAAGGGCTTTGCTCCCTTCATCATTATAAATAAATTTAAAAATTTATTTTTTCCAACAGAAGACACACTCTTTTATTGTCTTTCAATTTATAAAAATTTTGCTAATGTCGTCAAAAGAAACTGACAATCTAATTAAAATGATTAAATTCCAAGGCCAGAAAACGACAAAAGATTAATATTACTTTATTTAATATAATTTAAGAGCACTCTAGACCTCTAGAGTAGGGATGTTACGGTGTTGGGTTTCCCGGAACCATAAGTCGGAACAGGAGATTTTAAATTTGATGTATACGAGTCGGAGCTGGAGCCAGAGTCGGAGTAAAATTTATTTAACTAACTGTTAATGGCAGGCCTAATGAAATAATATAAATATAATTCAGTAATCAGTCTTTTAATCAGTCAAATATAAATAATAATACATATAGGTTAGTAACATGCAACAATAGAAAAATATGATTGCGTGAGGGGATTCCCCGGTCCACAAGTCAAAACTTGTAGGTGAGCGCTCTGGCTGGCCGTGGACGAATCTTTTGATCTTTCGTTATTACCTCCGATTCAAAATTATCGGAGCCGGAGATGTAAAATCAATCGGATGTTCTGACCTTTCGGAGTCGGAATCGAAGCTCTGTAACATCTCTTCTAGAGTGATCCAAAATGGATTATTTCAATATAATAAATTAATTCTTTTACTGATATTACTTGCTCAATAACCAGTAAATAATATTCCCTCCATTTATCAAACATTTGCAATTTATTAAAGAATCGGTTTATTTTTATTTTTATTTTTTTTTATTTTCCAAATTTAACAAGATAGTTAAAAATTAGTTAATCCTAGAATTTAATGATTATATTCATGGACAGACTTCAAAGGGCTTCCGTTTTCATTTAGCCGTGTTCGACATGAAATTCATAGAAATGGGGGAATGCAAATCTAACTCTGGGAGGGAGAGTGGGGGCCATATCAAACAAGCAAATCGAAATGCAATCAATTGGCGTGACGTCACTCAGTTTTGTCTCTCACCCAAATCATCAGCTATCTAGAAGAAAATCCAAGGGCAATTTTTTAGATGTCCAATCAAAATGTTTAGTCAACTTTTGCTAATCATTGTGGGTTGGCACGAGAATTCTTGCAATTCTATTTCCAACTATCGGATTTATTAGTAGAATTAGTAATCTAATTGAAACCACCAAAGAGATGTTGGATATTAACAATTTACGGATTGCTAATAAATCATGCTTTAAGACGAATTAATTATCAAAACGGTTCAATAAATATATTACAATCAAATAATAGGAATCGTTTGGTAATAATTAGAATAGGTGCATTTTCGATAAATTATCATATAAACAATTTTATTACATGATTTGGACCAATGTACAGACAAAACCTTAATTATATATATACAATTATACATGTATAGATTTAGTATTTAAAAATCGCAAATTTTAAACACTTCAATCTTATAGCCTTTGATTCGTTGTTGAGCGTGTGGGACGTTTTGTGGCGCTTGGTAAAATGAATGTCATGAACTATTCGTACTCAAAATTATTTATTATAGTCAAAATGTAAAAAAAAAAGCTTTTTTTATTTATATTTTCTCATGGAGCACTTGCTACCTTTCTTCGAGGCACTATTTCCCCGCGGAGCACAGTTTGGGAAACCCTGCCTTAGAACGCACAAAAATATTGTTTTAAAAAGCAATAATGGCAAAATTAGCATGTCTAAATTTAATTATAATACATAAAGAAATCCCTACTTGGATAAAATATACCGGCCTTCAGCAGTAGGTCTAATGAAAAACTGAGCGGCTATATAACATATGTATTATTGATATGGCAACGGCCAGCAAGGTGTTAATTATCTTATTAGGGTTTTATACAAATTCTTTTAGTGGCAGTTCGTTTGTCAGAGTGATTATTGTAGCTTGTAAACTAAATAATATACAACTTTAAATTTTATATGTATTTATTTTTCTGGAAATTGAAAATTTTTATCAAATGATTTTTTGGAGATGGTCGATTTTTTAATAAGTACTGAGTAAATACTATTTCTTTATTATAAGCTTTGAGATATCTCTGTAAAGATCTCATTAAATAAAATATTAGGCTTATTTTTGCGAGGTAGGTTTCACTTTTTTTTTTATTTTTGAAACCCACTTCGCAATTTTACCCAATTTTTATTATTATATAAAAATGTTTCACCTAGAACCAACCTAAGTTATTGATTTTTGAAATGTAAAAATTACTGTAGAAGAACGTCAAAGTTCCCAATTTTAACGGATTTTTGTACCTAACGGAATTCCTAAACCACTGAAAGTAAAATTCTAAAATTCTTAAAAAATTTCACATATTCGTTCTTTTTTTCTTTATCATAGTCAAATAAGAACAGTTTTGATATATTGAGCATTTTTTAAGATATAATCTTTAAAAAACTAACAAATCAATCTCACATCCCATGATAAAAAATGTTTTTAATTTTCAGCCCCACAAAAAATTCGACCCTCTTCAAAATAACTAAAACTTTAATATGATTTTTGATTTCGAGAAAAATATAAATACTTTTAACTTGTTCAACACCCCTTTGCAACTAAATTAGATACTAATCGAACAAACACATTCGCCTCATAGTCATAGGCAAACCTCATTTAATGGCACTTTATCATCTCTGAAGATCAGAGAGCGCGAATTTAAATTGAAAAATTAATATCGTAAAATTCCAGCTAGAATTCAGAAATTAAGTGACTGTACTAAATCTGAGTTCATTCCATCTGGAATCGAACCGCAGTACCAAAAATAGCAATCCAGAGGAGAGTGATTACTGGATTAGAATATTTACCGCAATTCCTTTACCATATGGGTCCACTTCATAGGGTAGCTAATTGGCCCGGATTGCTATTTTTAGCATACGGGTTCGATTTCCAAACGTGTAACCGCATGGCATTTTAATAACAATTATCCATGACATCTGGGATTTTTTAGTAGATGGAATTCTCTAGTATTTTAAAGTCTATACTATGTCGGAAATTTGAGCTTTTATTTTTGTTCAGGGAGTGATTCAAAGTGAAAAATATTTAATAGAATAAAAAGTAGATTACTAGGTAGGTTTCCAAAATAAATTTAAATAGTTTTATCATTTATTTGTGAAACCCACTTAATAATCTATTTTTAATTTTATTGAGCTTTTATATTCAAAAATAAAAATTGAATTTACAATAGTGATATATATCTCAAGGGAAGGTAATGGGAAACCATCCCTGTGAAAAATATCCCCATGAAAATTACAAGGGAGAGGATACTCTCCATAGTAATCAACGACGCTCGGAATCGAGTACGGAACTTGAAGAAGAAGAAGTTATATATCTAAGTCTTATAATTTCACGTATAAATGAAAATAATAGAAACTCAAAATTACTGATACTCGGATAAAGTATGGCAAAAAAATCATTTATATTAATTTTCAATTTTCATCTTGGTTGTTCGATCCCGTAAAAAAACCTTACAAATCATCTTTGATTACATTCGAAAACCAAAACAAAACAAAAAAAAATAGCTTCAACACTGATTGGCTTTGTTTGTCAATTTTTAGAAAAATTTATTGAAATTGTTTTTCTCCTCGGCTGAATTCGAGCCAATGAGCGGAGTCAATTGATTTTGATTAGCCGATTGTTTTCCACATGTGCGCTTTGATTCCCTCTGCAGGGTCAATTGGCCTTTGGGATTTTTTTTTCTTCCACCTCTGTTCTCTGGTGCGTGCGTGTCTTATCGAGATGTGCAACCGGCATGAGAGGACCTCTTCTATATTGCTGTATTGGTGGTTTTCTTTTTTTGTTGCCATCGATTCACTGGCCATTCGCAAATTGTAAACTCAAGATGGTCTCCATGGAGATTTCTCAGAGCCTATAGACAGAGCCCGATCTGGTCTTTTGTCAGCGGGACAAGCTTGAATTTGCCGCCACTCCCCCCAATCCACAATACTAAATATATACCTACAAAAAAATTTCCTCCGAGGGCACGTGACACGTGACCTCCCTCCCCCTAGACCCGGTCCTGACTCTCAAATTAAATTTAAGAAACTTGTTTTTTTAATGCAATCGAATCCAAGAAGGGGCGCACCAGTAAATATGCAGTCCCTATGGATCTCGAAAGACCCTTGCATTACCGAAGAGAAGGGAAAGTTGATTAAGTGAGAGGGTGGAGACGTAGGTGTTTATGCACTCGAGTTTTGAAGGTTTGAAGCTTATAAGTGCTGGGAAAGATGGAGGCTGGCAAAGAGTTCCAGTTCCTTGAAGTCATGGAGATATATTGGCGAATGACGTGGTTCGGCACTTTGCTAATTTGACCGCGAAAGAGTGTTGGGAGTGGGCAAAGCGCTTTTTGTTTTTGATAGTATGACACTGTAATGATAGAAAAATATGTACATATTTATTTTTATTAAAGAAAGAAAGTTAAAGTGGGAATTACTGTATATATAGTAGGGATGTTACGGAGGTGTTTACCGGAACCGATGTCGGAACCCGAGTCGGAGCCAGGAGTCGGAGTAGAAGTGAGATGTATTTAACTAACTGTTAAAGGCAGGCCTAATGAAATAATAGAAATATAATTCAGTATCAGTCTAACTAAATGGGCTTTGTTCCCGGTGACAATAAATTAAAAAATATATATATATATATAAAATAGCTATGCAGAGAAATTGGATGTCGACCATATCAAGTTTTGTTTATTAATACATTATATTATTAAAATATTAATTTCATTAAGAAACTCGAAGTGAAGGTCGACCTAAGTCGGGATCTTGTACTTTATGTCTTTTTAGACTTTCCTAATCCCAATGGGATGTGAATGTACCTAACACGTCTTGCTAAGGCAATACAAATTTCAATAGCAAAGGTTTGAATCACCTACTTCAGATCAAACCGCGCCATATGTTCCTTATCTTCAGTGACCTTTAATAAACTCTTCTTTAAACATGTCAGAGGCCGTTGACAGCAACTAGAGAACCCTAAACATCTGATAAACAATTGAACCATCAGAGCTTTAAACATCATATAGAAATAATCATTACAATGATAGAACTAGTTGTTCCATAGATTAATTTGCACTTATAGTAATTTAATAATTCAATGTAAAGTGAGAATTGATAAAATGATTCGGATGATTCTCTTCATTCTCTCATTCTATTTATGAATAAATTTATTATGATGTTGATAATAATATTAAGCAGCTCATAATATTTGTCATTTGACAGTAATATCCACGACTAGTCGATCACTGGCCATTTTCATTTCAAATAATCTATTGTTTCGAACGGATTATCTTTTGACAATATTATGTATGCAAATATTAAAATACATATATAAATAATCTAATAAACATTTCCATTAGAATAACTGCTTTTTCATTTTGAAATATCACGACTTCTGGAAATCAAATTTCCCAAATTAGATAGCTCTAATTTTCAACTCTTAAGACATATCTTGTAGTAAACATGTGAAACTTGTAGATTTGGTGCTCTGATATTTGAGTTCTTTTGCAAATGAGAAATTTCTGCTGAAACAACCTAAATTGGAAATGTTTAATGAGATAACCTCATCACGAAATACCCAACATTTCAACCTAATTTTATAGCGTTTTCAAATGCTTGTTGAAGTCCCTCTTAGGAATTCCTGAGAGCTTTGTTGTTCTCTACCAGGGAGGCAAACGTGCCAAATCAGATTTTTAAAATACAGTGAAAATCCGAACTAATTGGGGCTGTAGCCTGTTCGGATTTCAATTTGTTCGGATTAGCAGAAAGCAGCTTCGACAATTGAAGATAACTGTTATCAAGTGAAAGATTAAGTGAAATTTTGTGTGTTTCTATTATTATTTCATTGTTTCTGCAAAGTGATTAACCTAAAGAATTTCAATAACCAACTTTTACCGTTTTTCAATCCTGGATGACATAGGTACATATGTAGACACATTTACACTTTGTTAGGTATGCTAAATGTACTTCTTTGTTAATTTTTCAACAACTTATGTAAAATAAATTTATAATGTAGAATATATACATAATCGTTTTATGAATAAATAAATAAGTTTCTCTTTTTTGCGTTCGGATTTCTCGGGATTTCAGATTTCCGGGGTTTCACTGTATTAATAACGTATTCGCTTCTAAACTTCAAAAAATCAGAGAGAATAAAGTCGACGTAGTATCTCTAAATTATTAAATAAACTATAAAATTAATCCATGTTTCCATTCTTTTATTCAATCTACTTTTCAAGTTTTATTAACGAATTTTCATGATATCTTTAAAAATTCTCTCATTTATTCTAGTACTTTTCTAATTGGAAACTATTTTTGTGTTTGTTAAGTGGACTAATTTTGTTGACGTTCGAGTGGTGGTAATGTTAGAAGTTGGTCGAAAGATGGAAGATTAACTATTGTGGAACTCGTTGTTTGTGGGTGCAATCTGCAAGTTTGATTTGTTCAATTCAACTCTGAATCACTTCAAAGATTACTAAACTTCTATAATCTATTGAATAATGAAATGTATCTAGGTATATGTAATTTGTTATTGTCTATCGGATTGTTAAAAAAATTTATCACCACTGAGAATGGGCTTAGAGCAGGGGTGTCCAACCTTTTGGCTTACATGGGCCGCATTTGATGAAAAAACAAATACTTCGGGCCGCATATAAAATAACTAATTCTATTGATGTTTCTCAATAAAAAAGAATAGTTATGATGTAGAATAATGTAATCCAGGTGCTATTGATGATATTACATTCCCGAGAGTGTGAATATAACTCTTCTGAAATGTAACAAAATCCTGCATAGCAGCTCGGATTCAGTAATTTAAAGAGAATAGGACCTTCCTCCACAGAAGACACACATCCTTTAGTAACGACGTGCGAGACAGCGAACCCACGGATCTGAAGGCTTCACGTTACTTTGATATAATCCGTCAGGAATATAATAGGCCCTCTCTAAATAAATAAAATAATTTGTTAGCAGCCATAACCTCATAGGCTCGCAACATATTTGCTGGCAAGCGGTGGGCTTGCGACACTTGAGCCCAAGCGACTTGAAGTGTGAACCCCGTCAAGCCAAAATCATCGCTTTCCAGCGCGTTGAGGACTCTCCAGTGATTCTGCGCTCTCCCACGCATCTTCCAGGTGAGATTTTTTCCATTCTTTTTTTAATTCTCTTTAATCTACCCATTCTTTATTTATATATATTTCAATATTAATATTTTGATTTCTACTACTTTTTCAAATACTTAAGCAGAATTAGCATTTAATAAATCGTATTGTATACCAGTCTTAACCTTTTTAAGCTGCCACTCAAATTTGAGAAATACTTTATGTCGAAACGTCGTCTATTTTAAAGAGATTTTCTCTACAAAAATCTGCATTCGAGATGAAGCTTGAACTTCTCTTTCGATAAACAACTCAACTACTAAACCACGGGTGTCCAACCTTTTGGATTACACGGGCCGCATTTAATGAAAAAACAAATGCTTCGGGTCGCATATAAAATATACTAATTCTATTGATAAAAAGAATAGTGGAATAATTTAATCCACCATTACAGAACTGAAAATGTCATAGCACAATAATACAATCGTGTCTGTTAAATAAAACTACCCCCCCCCCCGCCGTCCCGTATTTTTTCGTTCACATTTTTTGAAACATTTTTATTATTATATTATGTTGATTTTATTCAAGTGCACCTATTATTTATTTGAGTTTAAAGATTTTTTAATATATTAAATATAATGGAAATTTTGTGAAATTTTTTACTCAATAAAAGTACATATTTGACACTTGGTGTCAATAGCTTACTTTATCATTTTATTTCTTTCAAAACACTCCTTCAAATATATAGACTTTTTGTCTTCAATTTTAATTTTTTAGTGCATAAAAAAATTTATATTGCCAATTTTTACTACATACCATATATTTGCATATTACTTGCATATTTCGGCTTTTTAAACTGTATATTTTATGGCATATTTCGGCGGTTTATACTGCATAAAAATCTGGTATCTAGTTATAAGTTAATCTCGTTTTTTCTAAATAAAATCAATCTAGAGTTTGTGCATATAATATATTCAATCTTCCTCAAATCACATTTGATAATATATATTTTTCTATACTAAAGTATGATTGATATTTCACTTTATTTATTCTCTCTAAATTTTACTTTCCAGGACTTCAGATTGATCTGCTGTTTGGAACTATAAAAGTGCTCTGCTTCTGCGATACATCTTTGCCAAGAAATGTGAGTAGAGATTTACCTTAATAAATCACATTAGCATTATGTATATTTATTCACAATGATAAATTTTATTATTTTTTTTATTTATCTAATTTATTTAGTATACCTATTGAAATAGATAAATATCTAAATTATTTTTGGAAATTTTAATAAAATTTATTTAGGTCAAGCTTGGGAGTAAATTATTCTAGGGATGCTCTTTATCTCTTTAACGAAATTATCGATAGGAGGTGGATAAACTAATTATTTTAATCCACCATTACAGAACTGAAAATGTCATAACAATAATTTATATGAAATCGTGTCTGTTAAATAAAACTACCCCCCCCCCCGCCGTCCCGTATTTTTCGTTCACATTTTTTGAAACATTTTTATTATTATATTATGTTGATTTTATTCAAGTGCCTATTATTTATTTTGAGTTTAAAGATTTTTTAATATATTAAATATAATGGAAATTTTGTGAAATTTTTTACTCAATAAAAGTGACACTTGGTGTCAATAGCTTACTTATCATTTATTTCTTTCAAAGCACTCCTTTAAATATAGACTTTGTCTTCAATTTTAATTTTTAGTGCATAAAAAATTTTATTATGAAATTTTACTATTGTAGGTAAATTTTTCTTCTTTTATTTTTTTTATAATTTTCTCTTTTTCTTTTGTTGCATATATTATTTTTTGTTTACATATTTATGGCATATTTTGGCAGTTTATAAAAATCTGGTATCTAGTTATAAGTTAATCTCGTTTTTCTAAACAAAATCAATCTGGGGGTTGTATTCATATAATATATTCAATCTTTCTCAAATCGTCATTTGAAGTAATATATATTTCTCTATACTAAAGTATGATTGATATTTCACTTTGTTATTCTCTCTAAATTTTACTTTCCAGGACTTCAGATTGATCTGCTGTTTGGAACTATAAAAGTGCTCTGCGTCTGCGATACATCTTTGCCAAGAAATGTGAGTAGAGATTTACCTTATTAAATCACATTAGCATTATGTATATTTATTCACAATGATAAATTTTATTATTTTTTGAAAATATGTATTTTAGTATACCTATTGAAATAGATAAATATCTAAATTATTTTTGGAAATTTTAATAAAATTTATTTAGGTCAAGCTTGGGAGTAAATTATTCTAGGGATGCTCTTTATCTCTTTAACGAAATTATCGATAGGAGGTGGATAAACTAATTATTTCTCCTGGTCTCATCGTTGATTACAAGTTCAGACAAGTTTTTCAAAATATTTTTTTTCATTTACGTTGTTTATTCTTAAGTTAAATATTTTTACTAAATACTCTAATTCTTTAAAGTTCCTGTCATCTGATTGGCCATCCCAGCCCCTCCATTTACCATCTACTCTTGATTAGTGGTAAAAAGCATTTACTTTGCGACATACAACCGGCCCTTAGAGATGATGCATCTAGTTACTCTAACGGTAAATTATCTCTTATTTATATTGTTTATTTTTATTTGACAAAAATATTTCTCACTTGAATTAATTTTTTCTCAAATATTCTAGTCCTAAACGGGCCCCCTTTATCAAAATTTGTCGAGGGGCCCTTCTACCCGACTGCGGCGAATTTTTGCTTATACACGTCGGGGTCCCTATAGCCTGGGGCCCCGTATCATTGATACTGTAGATATGGCGGTAGCTACACCCCTGGGATATCTATATCTATATAATATATTTATATATTATATAAAATTAAGGTTTTGTCTGTACATTGCTTCAAATCACGCCAAATTTTGGTTGCAGACGTTTCAAGCAAAGCTATGAACGAAAACACCCTCAACAAAATTCCTGTCTGTCTGTATGTCTGTCTCTATGTTTCCGTCGTTTCCGAAAAGTTGCTCACGATTCATGTAAAAATAGCTGAAGGGATTATTATGAAATTTCATATTTACATCAGATGTCTTCTAACTTACGTTTTTAGCTATATAACGTTTTGATATTTTGACCCTAGAAGGGGTTTGGGGGGGGCGCACGAAAGAAAATTATCAAATAATTCCTAATTAACTCTACGACAAATTTTATAATGAGCAAAGTTGTAGTGGATGTGATTTCTGACAACTTTTGTTTAAAAAAATTCTTCCAAAAACCACCCAAAAAGGAGGGGGGGGGGGGTCAAAATATGAAAATTCTTGCTCTTGGACCAAACTCAACCAAATTTTGTATACATAATCTGTGGGTCACTAGAAGGCTAGAAATGCAAAACTAACTACCCAAAATGAGGGTGAGAGTCAAAAATGAAAATTCTTACCCATGGAGCAAACTCAACTAAATTTTGTATACTTAATCTGTGGGCCTCTAGAGAGCTAGAAATGCAAAAACTGGGTGCGGGGTTGGAGTGATGGTGCGGGGTTGGGGTGCGTGGGGTCGAATGGAGTAGGGGGTGAGTTAGGGTATGGGGTGCGGGCTGGTATGAGGGTGCGGAGGTGGTGCGGGGTGGAGTCCGGGGCGTGTAGCGGGGGTGGGGTCCAGGAGCCTAGGCGCGGGGGAAGGGTGGAGTGGCGGGTTCAGGTGAGGGTCCAGAGGCGTAGTGGGGTTGGGCGGCTGTGTGGGGGTGGGGGCTCGGCGTGGATTTCAGGGTGGGTGCGGGGTGGTGGTGTGGGGTCGGGAATTGGGGTGCTGGGTGGGTTTCGGGGGTTTGGTGGGTGGGAGTGGGGTGTGGTTCGTTGGTTGGGGTCCAGGGGGGTTCCCCCTGGTTAGCAAGAGGGCCGCCGAAGTATTCTATAAGATTCTTTTCAATTTCAGCTTTCTTGATCAAATCGTTCGCTGGTTAATAATTGCCAAATCAAATAATTTGCGGGAAACGTACAGAGGCTTAAAAGATTACTAGTAATTCACTTTTTTAATTAACTTGTTTTTTCGAAAATCGTTTCATGTCCTGTTTAGTAGAATTAGAAAACGTTCTTTAGTAGTGACACAACTTTCTTATCCTTGGACTTCTCTATTGACATGTTTCTTTCAATATTTGTCAGTTTTGTTTCCAAGCGAGTGTTCCATCAATCAATCGGTCTATCATTTCCTGTTTTGTCCTTTCTCTGTCTCTCAACTGTTCCTGTGTTTGTCTTTTTTGACATCTTTTCCCCGCCGCCCAAGGCAAAGACCATTTTGTTTTCCAGTTCCTCCCTGCTGCTTTCTCTGTTTACCACCCTTTTTGGCTATTTCAATTGAGGCTTTTCTGACTCCCACGTCGCCAACTCTAAAAGCTGGCAATATATCAAAGCATCCCGTCTGGTTGCTTATCGGACATTCGCACATTCAAGCCGTCTTATTTTTTAAAAGATCTGTCTTGTCGTCGCCGAAAGCAAACCTTTTCAGGAATTCTTAACACGCACAGAAGCAGAAGTCATAAAATGTTCTCTCTCTCGCTCTCTCTCCTCGAAAGATTTAATTCAGATTTTTATTTTTATTTTTCGAGAGTGTGGTGGGGGTGGATTTCGTGCAGCGGATCATAAAAATTGTCCCGATTCTCTCTTTTGGTTTTTATCAGAAAATTATAGAATCTCGCGAGACAAGTCAAAGAATAATAACTCAGGAGATAAAATGACTTGTGATTGTTTATTTATTTTTTGCATTATATATTTCAACTAGAAATTATGTCGAAAGATATTTGGAAGAACGGAATGTGTTTTTCTTATTTATATCCCCACCAGACATTTCTGTTTTACTGATACTCTCTTAAATGTATAAATCATTTCTTGAATAATGTAATTTAAAGAGTATTATTAAAATCTTTACAAATGTTCCAGAGAGGGATTATCTAAGCTAAGTCTACGGAACTAGTATTGAATTCCCTCTAAAATTTTCAATTATTTTTTGCCTAAAACGTTAAGATAAGCTATTATCAAGTGATATTTTTAAAAATTCAGCATTACAATACTCCCTGATAACACATAAATATCAATTTTCTTAAGGGAGAATGGTATGGGTTGTTCTTGCTGAAACATTTTAAATAAATTAAAGAAAATTTTGAAAAATTTAAGAAACTTTTTTTGAAATTTAAAATATAAAATACTAGGTAGGGCATATAAAATACTAGGTAGGGCATAGGACTATAAGAATACTGAATCGGCCACCGAGAGATAATTTAATGATACTTAGGGGATATGTAGGTACTAATAAAATAATAAGATCCTGAAAGTTTCAGATCCCTAACTCAATTGGTTTTTGAGAAAAATATGTAAAAACAGAAAAAAAAATTCTCATGATTGACCAAACCGATTGATCTAAATTTTTAATATGTTTTGGGAACTGATAAATTTCTAGGAAAAAAATTATTATCTTTATAGGTTAATTAGATCTTGAAGAAAAAAATTGTTTTTCTTTTAATTTCAATTTTTAACCATATGATACAATTTTGGCACAATTATGAAACTATTTTTTTTCAAACCTTATCTATTTTCCTATAATACTAGTACCTTTTCAAATTTTGAAAAAGGTACGCCATAGTAGAAAAAAATAAAAACAATTTTTTTTTATGTTTTAACTTTCATTTGATTATTTAAAAAAAAAATGTTTTTTATTTTTTTCTACTATGGAGTAAATTTTTTTTTGTAAATTTGAAAAGTACTATTATTATAGGGAAATAGATAAGGTTTGAAAAAAAATAGTTTCATAATTGTGCCAAAATTGTATCATGGTTAAAAATTGAAATTAAAAGAAAAACAATTTTTTTTGAAGGATCTAATTAACCTAGAAAGATCATAATTTTTTTCCTAAAAGCTATTATCAGTCTCCAAAACATATTTAAAATTTAGATCAATCGGTTGGGTCAATCCTTGAGAAAATTTTGTATTACATATTTTGCTTTTTCTCAAAAACCAATTGAGTTAAGGATCTGAAACTTTCAGGATCTTATTATTTTTTTAGCACCTACATATCCCCTAAGTATCATTAAATTATCTTTTCGGGGGCCGATTCCGTATTATTGCTTATATCCCTTGGCTTTTTTCAAAATTTTCATTACTTTATCAAAAATATCAAAATTGTTCTAACACTAAAATATTTGTATTTGCAAAGGTTTTTAGAGAAGTTTAGCTAAAATTACAAACTTGAAATATAATAAGTTAATGGAGACTCGTGGAAAGGTCCACAGTGATCTTGTAGAACTAAAATTCCCGTTTGTATGTATTATTGTTGTCAGAAACGTTGAGGTATTTCGAAAAAATATGATACGGATGGTAGGTATGAAGTAAAAAACTTTTGTGTAGTTTATGTGTGTTTTATGGTGTACATTTGCTTAAATTTGCTTAATTAGCAAATGTACAACCATAAAACACACAAAAACTTACACAAAAGTTTTTTACTACATACCTACCATCCGTATCATATTTTTTCCGAAATACCTCAACATTCTACAACAACAATAATATAATATTACAAACTTGAAGTTTATAAGTGATGTGTAGGTATTCATTTTACTCAAAATCAAATTCGTATTGAAATATTAATTAAATGAATATTTTGGAAAGAGCCAAAAAAATTTTTTAAAAATATTTTTTTTGCAATAGGATTTTAATAATCTCATTAAATAGAATGTGGCTATTTATTTTTAAATTTAAATTCATTTAAAATAACAGCGTTGGATTACCCCAAAGTGTCCGTTTATAAGTGATTTTTGTACTAGCCCGATTTCAACCGAATACCTAAATCAAAATCCTAAAAATATTCCTAAAATTATTTTTTTATCATCAAAAGTAAGAATGAATTTGATATTTCATGTATTTTGAATATTACTATAAACATTTTTCGACTGTCTGCCTTCTTGGTGGGTCGAAGTATTGACTTCACGGAGTAATTAGTAACTATAGTAATAATGTTTCTATTGGACACCGAACCTCGGTCCGACTCGAACTCAGCCAGCTTATTAGTTTTCGAGATAGAAGATATACAGACAGACAAACAAATTTTCTATCGACACTAAAAAGGTTCCGTTTGTATGTTTCTATGGAATCCTGAAATGGAATTTGAATTAATTTTATTGAAATTAGAAGGCATCGAAAAGTTCATTTCCGGAGATACTATTCCAAGCCATAACTTATTATATATACAAATCAATATAAAAATAAGCCAGAAATTAAAAAAAAAAAATAATAAAATATTACTTTAAATCTCTTACTGAATATGAATAGACATATTGAATTTAGTTTTTGGATTGTGTCAGTGAAATTCTCTCTGGTTTCCAATTTCCTCTATTTCTTGTATTTGTATTCATATGCCATATTGGAATGGCAACTGAAAGAGGTAAAATGGACGCAGATTAACCCTGATATAACGAGAGAAAGAGCCACTCTCTGTCGAATGAACTTTCTATGGAGTTATCTAAAACAAAAAGAGATTGCCTTTCTATTTTAGTTACCATCCCGTGTGAGATCAATGGAACTTAAAATTTAATTCCATCATTTTGTTGCCTTTTAATTATATATCACCATGACAACTGACGGGAATTTTCGCATTCTCTACTTCAAAAAGTAAGAGAAAAAAATGTGGTCTACAACAAAAGACCAATTAATTTCCATTACAAAACGCATAGACTTATTTTTGACGTGACAACGTCTTATAATTCGATGGAGCCGGCTGGCTGCACGCACGAAAAAACATGACTCATGCGCCGTTACCTCGCTCTGAGGCGTTCCATTTAAGGCTTGAAGTGCAAGCGAGAGCGCGGAACGAGCGAGAAAGATTGAGGCGGGCTTTTTAAAAGCTACAGTTACAATAAATTTAATGATGTTTCCAAATTTTAAATTTTAAATTTAAGAATTATGAACAATAATTTAATCACAGTTTATTCTTATAATAAATTATTCAAAATTATTACTTTTTTACTGCTGTTTGGAATCCATATTATGAGGTATACAAAGGAAATATGGAGTCTGTGCAGAGAAAATTTTCCAAAATGGTGTTCCACCGACTGAAACTAAGTCAATGCTCATATGAAATGCGACTGTCGCATCTTAAACTTCCAACATTGGAAGTTAGAAGGTTGCTTCTTGGTGCGATGACACTAAGAAATATTTGTCTGTCTCGAGGTGGATTGCCCGATCTTCTGGGCACAGATAGATTTCCGGTCCCGCGTCCGGCGTCCAGGTTGTCTCACGTATTTGCCCAGTCTAAGTGTCATACAAACGCGGGTCGGAGAGCTCCGTTGGTCAGATTGTGCAGCTGACTTTAATCATAATTTTTGTGGCTGTGATTTTTATAATACAAGCGTGCGGGCTTTCAAGAACGAAATTAGATTGATTTTTACATGATTCACATTTGAGTGTTTTGATTTGCTTCGGCTGATCATTGTTACGTAAAGTTTACTCTCCTGGTCTGTTGTGTGGCGGATGTAACTCGCCTGATCTGGTTTGATTCATTCAGCTTTGACATTTTGACTACTTTGATTTTACTTGTATATTTGTTTAATTTATTTGAATGTTGGACTGCGTTGATTTTATTTATTTGTTTAATTTATTTTTGTTTTGGCATTCATGACTTTTCATTTTGGGTGGGTTAATTTATTATTTTATTCAGTTTTTTTTTTATTTTAAATTTCTGACTATACTGATGTAATTTGGTTGTTTTGGGTTTGTTTTGGTTTTTAATTTTTAATTATTTATTTATGACTGTTCAATTTTAAACTTAACTGACTTAATTTATTTAATTTATTTGATTTTTAGCTTTTTGACTCATATGATTTAATTTATTTACTTTTTGATTTTAATTTTGGTGACTATGGAGGTAGACTTTGATTTATTTGACTTTTTGGCTGTTTGAGTCATTTTGGGTTGGGTGAGAGTGGGCCACTGGGGGGCCGGGTGAGCCGGCGAGCCTTTTGGTTTGTTTGAGAGAGGCTCTGTTCTAGGTTAAGTTATTGTTGTTGTTTCGTCTTTTGTAAATTTGATTTAAATGTAATTGTCCATTTCCATGTGATTCCTTCTATTAAGCTTGAAAATGGATAAGAATCACTCAACATGCTAAAATTTGTATTTCGGGCTCTGTCCCTAGATTCCAACTTTGTTTTATGCTGTATCTCTCAGTGAGAAAATGTGTAATAATTCATAGTTTTTTTATTTTTTCTGATCTATATTATGTTTGTTTTGTATTATTTTTTTTTGTGAACTATGACTGTTGTTTTCTCCAAATAAATAAATAAATAAACAAATTACAATTAAATTTGCAAAAATAATTAAGTAACTAATTGAATAACAACTTTTATTCAGTTTACTTGCTGAAAGAAATAATGTCAATACAAAATTTATTGAAGGAGACAATAAAAGAGTGTGTCTTCTGCTGGAATTATAAATTTTATTTATTTATAACGAAGAAGACACACTCTTTTATTGTCTCCTTCAATATATAAAAATTCTGCTACTCTCGGCAAAAACTTTCAATTTAATACAAAATTTATTATTATAAAATAATAAAATCAAAAATTAAATTTTAACAGTCGAGTAGAAATTTAAACAATAACTTTTATTCAAGTATTTTCTAAATTTAAAATGATTTTCTGGACGAAGAATTTTATGAAAAAAATCGGTTGTTTGAAAGCCGGTTTACAGACGATAGTTGAACGTGACAACGTCATAAGAAAATACCATTCCATCAGTATTTTCTTATCACGTTGTCACGTTCAACTATCGTCAGTAAACCGACTTTACAGACAACCGATTTTTATTGAAATTCTTTATATTTATTATATTTTCGGCAATTTGCAATGAAAATTCATTCAGTCTTTGGTATTTAATTTTATTTTAAATGATATTTATACAAAAAATATATTACACTAAAAGATGCAACCCCTATTGAAGGGTGACTTATTTTGACCAACTATCTTTCTTTCTAGTGTCTCGTATGGAAATGTATTGCTTTAGGAACCTTTACCAAAAGTAGTAAATTTAGGAGTAACAAAAATTATTATTAAATTGAAAGTTTTTGCCTTTATTTATTGTCTCCTTCAAAAATTATTATAGTGACCAAATACTTCATTGGTGATTATTAATAACAACCGTTTCATGTGATAAATTCTCATAAATTATTTACTTTAACCGATTTATATGTTTAGTATTAATAATAATATTATTCATAATAACTGATTAATCGCAATACCCGTAACATATATCCACGCCAAATCGGACGGTTTGAAAAATTAAAATTTTTGATTTTCTTCATTTTTGACATTTTTTAAGTACCCATCAAAAAACAATTCTTGGTAAATTTTAAAATTTTTTTGATCACCTGTTTTAAAGATATATAATTTTTGGTTTTCGCTCATAACTTCTTCAAAAATGGTCCAAATTCAAATTTTTTGTTTTTTTTTACATACCGTTGAGAAAAAAATACAAAAAATTATTTAAAGGGTATTTATATTCGATTTTAGAGTTTGAAAATTTTAATCTTGTTTTTGAAACTGTATGTACTCTTCGATTTTTTTGATAATTTTTTATTTTAAACTTCTATTCATTCTACAAATTTTAAAACCGGGTTTATAGTGGTCCTATGATAATTACAATTTTTTTCGATATTTGAATATGTTGAATGATATTGTTTATCATTTAGCTTTCGATCATATTTCATTTCCCAATGATCTAATAACCGAAACTGGAGAAGCTGGTGGTGTCGAGGGTGGATGGTGGTTGAGGTGCTTTAAAGGGTTGTAAAGTCACGTGGCCGGAAGTGAGTGTGTCGGTCTGTCCTCCAACTTCCCCAAGACGACCCAAACTCGTCTCAAATTCGATTATCACCCGCCCTTCCTTTTCCTTTTGCCGCCCGACTTTTCCCTTTAAGACTCTCTTTTACTTTCGGTAACACCGGATGAAAACGCGTGTCGCTTTTTCAACAACAAGGCGACAATTTCCAATTTCCATAGCGAATTAGATCGAAAAAAGAAGAAGAAAAAGAGTCTGTCTATCTTAGAGATTTGTTGGAAATAAGTTCTATCCGCCGTCGATGATTGAAAATTGATCCGAAATTAAACTTTGGTGGCTGATATAGAATTACATTCACCTTCTATTCACCTATTCCAGGAACTTATATTTATTTTGAAAATGTATATCTTGAGCTTCCTGCTATATCCTATTATAATTAATAATTCAGATAGTTAGGGGTAGATTTAACCATCTGAATTATTAATTCTTATAGGATATAAGGGCTTAAGATATAAATTTTCAAAATGCTATGTAGATCAAAAATTTACTTTTGAAAATTAAATTACCTATATATTAAAGATTTATTTATGAATTATAAAGTTTCTTAAAGACGGTTAGCTTAATCCTAGTTCCCAGGATAAAAACAAAAATTCGATCCCCCAAACCTTTTTTTTAATACAAAAATGCATTTTCAATGATTTTTCATCTTATATTATATTTTTAATGAAATTTATTATACCTAAGGATACGAAAATCCAGCAAAGTTCGATTCGATTTGGGGCCCAAAAAGAGCAAAGCGATTTTGATTTCATTTTAGCTTCGCACTGGAGACATTTATATCTACTCTTATTAAACGAGCAAAAATTGTATATTTATTAATATATATAGACTTTACCAGTATACCATAGAACTATTTTAAAAATCTTTGCTTTTTACTTTTACTAAAATATATTATATATAGCTATTTATTTTATAAATAGAATTTATTGAATAAATTGCGGCGCGGCAAATTTGAAATATGTATAATTGAATTAAGCTGAAAGAAAGACAACAATTAATATACTATATATATATATTATTATCATTTCCGTCCATAATTTAATTTATAATTTGAAAGTTTATATTGGGAAAATAAGGACAAGTTTTTTATGTGTGACTTTTTTATTTATCCACCAACGTTTCGTCGACTTTGCTGACTTCTTCAGGGCTTCAAATAGTCATGTCACACATTCGTCTAAATTTTCTTATTACCTTCGTTACCATTGAAGGTAATCGGAATACAATTTTCAAAAGATATTTGGCACATTCACAAAAAACACAATTTTTCTCTTTATAATAACAACTTTATCAATACAAAACAGTACAGAAATCACATATATAGAAAATAAGGCAACCCCATTCTTCTTATAAAAATAGAATGATATCTATTTTTATAAGAAGAACGGGGTTGCCTTATTTTCTATATATGTGATTTCTGTTCTTATTTTCCCAATATAAACTTTCAAATTATACTCATATATATTTGTATTTTTTTAATTTGATAACAGCTCTCAAATAAACATCGGCCTTTTTATCAGAATTTTAAATTAAAAATAATATTAAAATAAAGCTTTTAACTGAAGAAAAAGTTACCGAGCATCGCTCGGTGCCTCCAGGTACTGAATAAATAAACTGCAACGGATCGTTGCTAAACTTTATCCAAATTCATTTGAAATATTGATATTTTTATTCCTTTATTATTAATCCGCTATCACTTGCTATTTGCAGGCCATGTTGACTTAAATTCAAAAATAGTGATCGATTCTCATCTAATGCTCGAAGAATAACCATTCTACATTGGATTTTAAACGTTTCAGTTATTATTGGTAACCATTGTTGAAGACATGGAGGAATCGAGTTAAAATCAAAAATAGCCATGGATTTTCATCTAATACTTGAGGAATAACAATTCTACATTAAATTTTTGACGCTTCGATTATTATTGGTAACTATTGTTGAAGACATGGAGGAATCGGCTTAAAATCAAAAATAACAATCGATCCTTATCAAATACTAGAGGAATAACCTTATTCCATTCGATTTTTGATGTTTTGTCTATTAATGGCAACTTCTACTGAAAACGTGGAAGAATCGACTTAAAATCAACAAGACTAAATTCTTTTTTTGGTAAACAACTCAATTTTTTTTGGCTCAATCAGTGTTTTCGTTCTTTTAGCCATACATATATAATTAATAGAGATTGTGGTGTGATCCAAGGTGAAACATCTTTAATAAAGATAAAAGTAAATAAATATTTTATGAGATATTAGTTTACTATGAGTTAGTTTTCTAGGCCACTTGTTTCACGTTAAAAAATTAAAAAAATAAAAGGAGTAATTTTTTTCAATATATATATTTCGGGATATCAGATGTAGATATACCTATATATTATATATTAATCACATACTACTAAAAGGCATTTGTGTCTGCCTCTGTTTGTAACTACCTATGTCCGTCCCCCCCATGGGATGGGGGTGGGAGTCCAGGGGAAAACTGGAGTTCCAGGGTATTCGTGATATACTACTAAAGGGCATGTCTCTGTAACTCCCTACCTATATCCGTCCCTTCAGGGCGTGGGAGTTGAGGTCCAGGGAATAGATGGGGTCCTGGGGTGCAGGGTCCAGAGGTGGAGAGTCCAGGGGGTAGGTTTTCTGGGGTGGAGCGTGATCAGAGGTGGGGGGGGTAGTTTCGTGGTTGGGGATGGAGGAGAGGGAGTGTTCAAGTGACGGGGTGGTCCAGGGAGCTAGTAAGAGGCCCACCTAAGGCGGGTCTTGCATCTAGTATATTAAATATATAAATATGGCAATAAAAATAGATTTTACCCAGTTTCTTTGAATCGTAACACCAAATTTTAGTTCTTCATCAAGACTGAATGAATGTATCTAGTTTGCAAAAGTTTTGTTACGTCTCAACTAGTTTATAAAATATTAATTAAAAATTTCTAAGATTTATTTATATAAAATGAATAACTTAGCAAATCATTTAAAATTAATCAAAATAAAGTAAAAAAAAGTTTACCAACTTTTCGTTAATTAAATTTTACACCTTATTTCTATTTTTTTTTTTTATTGTTTTTTTTTTCGATCTGACCTGAATGTCGAATCCATTGCTAGCAATCTTATCGTCGCGGCCATTAAGCTCGATTGATTCTTTTTTGACCCTAACCCGCTATCATTGAGGTGTGAACAGACCATATGGCCTTCTTGCGATAAACTCGTCTTTGTTTGCCGATATCGTTTAGAATCTCCCTTGTTTTTTGGCTCTTTAAATAAAATTATTCAAGTAGTTCATTGTACCAATTTAAAGATTAAAGAAATAAATTAATAAAGTTATACATTTATTAGAAAAGATGATAATAAAAAATTAATCGAAATACATTTGAGTAATTTTGTTTAATTAACTTTAATATTTCCGAGGGTTTGTTAGGACTATTCAAAATGCATTTCATGATTATGTTGGTTATCTTATCGTTAAATAAATAATCAAACAGATGCATATGAGAAATTGAGTCGAATTGCATGAATAAATGAATTAGGTTCAAAATTATCGAATCAAAAATATTTAGAAGCATATGCATAAATAAAGGTTAACTAATCTAATTTTTTTTTTTTTTTTTAATGTATATTCATATACTTACTATGTCAATTAAGTATTGCAGGGGATTGATTAGAGGACATTGAAAAATCCGGACAAGTGCGAGTCGGGCCGCACATCTTGAGGGTTCTATTCCTTATAACTTACAAAATATGTGAGCTAACAAACCTGTTATTTTTTCGTTGTTAAGGCGAGAATGAAGGAATAGGTGAAATCTTTTTATAATTTTAAGTAAAATCATTTCTAAACACCAAGAGGGGGGGGGTCGGTAGGCTAGGCGGTAGCGTGACAGCGAGCTAACCAGGGGACCCGGGTTCGAATCCGACTCGAGGCAGCCAGCCAAAATCTGACCCCCGGGGGTAGAGACAAATTTTAAAAATATAGCTAGTATCGTAATTGGGCTTATGGCTAGAAAGGCCGAAAAGCCAAAAAAAAAAAAAAAAAAAACACCAAGAGGTATAAAAATCATCTAAAATTACTACTTTGGGAATCTATCATTCATTTCAAAGCGATATATGTTTTGGAAAGTTAAGCTTAATCCTACTTAAATAGATCTTACAATAATAATTCATCATCAACGATATTTATTTTTTTATTAACTCCACAAAAAATTAGATCTTCTCCAAATTATTCATTCAATAAAAATATTTTTAATTTCACAAAAAATAATTACATATTTGTATTATTTTGATGTTCTGACATTTAAACAGACACCGGAAGTAAGTGTGCATGAAAGATTTTTCGTTTTTTATGATTTTCTAAAAAATGGCTGTAACGATTTTTTACTTTATCCAATGCAAAGCATGGGTAAAGTATTGTAATCGCTCTCGGGGCAAGCGTGGCTTCAAAGGGTCCTCAGGTAAAGACTACGGAACCCATGGACTCAATTAAAGTCACAAATTGTAGTATTCAATTAGGTTGAATTTTAGCACGTGACGGTTTTGCCAAAAATTACAAGGGGTCTCGTCGAGAGGCCAAAAAGTGCGATTTTTTCATTTAGTGCGTGCGGATGTATGTATGGATGTATGTATGGATGTATGTATGGATGGATGTATGTCTGTTATCGCTTTTTTGGCCCACGATTTTTTCCACACCGTTGCACCGATTGAAATGAAATTGAAACCCTACCATTAGTTTAACGAAATGAAGCGCTGATTAGTTTTTGGTACATATCGGCCCACAAACATTAGTACTTTATTTCAGTACTTTTTTAGTTTTTTCTAAATATCTTGAAAATGACTTAACCAATTTGGATGAAATTTAATATCCTACAAAAAAGGTTGAATAAAGTTTTTTAGTAAAATTATATTTTAAAGTACTTTACTCTAGAGTAATATGGTACTTTTTTTAATTTTTTTAATTCTTTAAAATTTATTCATTTGAAAGTTTTAATATAGCTCATTTAGCCTTGCTTAAGTAAGAATGGATAGGCTTCTCTCTGTGAAATGCTAAAAATTTGGGAGGAATTTTTATGAGTAACCATAGCTAACTGCGTTGTTTTCTTATCCGTTACCTTTGCTGAAGACAGAGAAATCGATTTTAAACCAAAAATAGCGATTGATTCTCATCTAGTACTTGAGGAATAATCATTCTATATTGGATTCAAGCTTGAGTTGTTTGCCATAAAAGAATTTAGTCTTTTTGATTTTAAGTCGATTCTTCTACATTTTCAGTAGAGGTTTCCATTAATAGTCAAAACATCAAAAATGGAATGCAATAAGGTTATTCCTCTAGTATTAGATAAGAATCGATCGTTATTTTAGATTTTAAGTCGATTCCTCCATGTCTTCAGCAATGGTTACCAATAATAATCGAAACGTCAAAAACTTAATGTAGAATTGTTATTCCTCAAGTATTAGATGAGAATCGATGGCTATTTTTGATTTTAAGTCGATTCCTCTATGTCTTCAGCAATGGTTACAATAATAACCGAAATGTCAAAAATCCAATGTGGAATGGTTATTCCTCGACTCTTAAATGAGAATTATTTTTGAATTAATGTCAATATGAACTACAAATTGCAAGTGATATCTGATTAATATTAAAGGAACAAACATATTAATATTTCAAATGAATTTGGTTAAAGTTTAGCAACGATCCGTAGCAGTTTATTTTTTTTAAATTGGGGTATTTATCAAGTGTCATAAGATATTAGTCGTGTATAAATTTAATCCGATTGAAATAATGGAAGAGGGTGTAAATTAGGAGTGTCGCAAAATAAATATTTTACGACGTTTTGTGACGCTTTGAGTCGCAGAGCTTCGGATTTGAAACTTTAGCTATCTAGACCTGTGTTTCTCAATCTGTGTTCCGCGAGAGATTGTCAAATGTACAGCAAGGGTTTTCGAAAAATTATTAAAATTGCATGGGTTTTATAACTTTGAAATAGTATTTGTAATTAGTTAAATTTTTTTTGTGTCATACAACTCTAAAAAAATTTTAAATTCAGGTGTGTCCCAAATGATTCCAGATATACCAAAAAAGGTTGAGAAGCACTGCTCTAGCTTTAAAAGTTTCGGTTCAAAAATGTAAAAAAAAAGAAATTTATTGAGATTTTAATGCAAAGTCATAATATATGCATAAATAAACAATTTATATTGAAGTTTATTAATAATTGGTACGGCATATCTAGCGACCCGATTCTTGGGAAATTTTTCACTTTTTTCTTAATTAATAAATGTGCGGGGGGAGAGGTTCCTTCATTAGAAACAGATCGAGGAAAATAACTAAAAATGGTGTGGATAGAATTATCTAACTTCTTCCTTCTTTTCTTCTTCTTTTATTTATTTATTGTAACCGGAAACAAAGCCCATTTAGACAGCACATCAGTAAAATGTTAGTAGGGTTAGTGAGGGAGCCGAGTTTTAGCCGGTAGAGATTTTATATGCCAGCCAGGATCGAACCCCGGCCTTCCGCTCCAACATCGTCATAATCGATGCCGAAGCGGGGATAGCGCGTTAGCCAGTTCGGCTAACCCGACTCCCTTAACTTCTTCCTTTATAGCGAAGGAAATGCAAGTATGCCAAATACCAGTACAAGTCAAGACCTGTTCAGACTATTAAAGATTCAATTTTTAATTTCTATTATTCTAGGAATGGCCTTTTGCTCTTGGATCAAAATTATACTCGTTATAGAGAAAGCAAATATTTAATTGAACTTCAATAAAATTCAGACAATAATGTGAAAAAAAATACTTGTTCTAACTGGCGAATGTACTGTGTCGTGAAAAAGTTTTACTTTTTTCTTTATTTTTATCATTCAATAGAAAAATTAAATTCATAAAAAGAAAGTTTGTTCTTTATCAAAATTTTTACATTTTCAATGCGGAGAACTGTTTAG
Organism: Forficula auricularia; assembly: GCA_024734495.1. Classification (NCBI taxonomy): domain Eukaryota; kingdom Metazoa; phylum Arthropoda; class Insecta; order Dermaptera; family Forficulidae; genus Forficula; species Forficula auricularia. The sequence continues at coordinate 14,047,397 of JALMQS010000074.1, forward strand.
ATTTTGGACTCTCTAAGCCAGTGTTTCTCAACCTGTGTCCCGCGAGAGATTGTCAAATGTAACGCGAGCGTTTTTGACAAACAATTAAAATTGCATGGGTTTTGTAACTTTGAAATAGTATTTGTAATTACTCCATTTTTTGTATCATACAAATGTTAATTGAAAAGTTTTTATTTTATATTTTATTTCTCTTTATGATACAAATTTTACGGTATGATGATTTCAAAATAAGAGAGAAACTAATGTGAAAGTCGTGTGGTGATTTTTTATGCAACTGTATTTTTTGTATCTGTTCCAGTGATTCTCAACCACTGTGCCGCGGAACTTTAGTGTACCGCGAGATTCTTGAAGTGTGCCGCCACTGTTAGGCAGTGGTCCCTCCCAAATTGATTTTTTTTTACATTTCTTTAACAATTGACACTACATTTAATCCAAATATTTATTTGATTATTTGAATTAAAGAGATGGTAACATTTTACAGGATGCAGAATGTCCTATGATAATTTTATAGGTACATCAATTAATAATCCAAATAAAATGAAAAATGACATTCAATCCAAAGAGCATTCCTGGCGGGGTCATCCGTGCCCTAGTTGGTAAAGGCGCTCTTCGGCTAAAGGAGAGAGACACGGGTTCGAATCCCGTCGGGTGCTCAATTCATTTTTCTTTTTCAAAAAATAATAAAATAATTTTCTAAATATGTAGAATTAACATAAGAAATTATTGATTACATTATTTAACTTTCGCGGCTCAAATTGCTTTAAAAATTTTATTAATTTATTTTATTGTTAGTGTGCCGTCAAATTTTTAAATTATTAAAAGTGTGCCGTGACGAAATAAAGGTTGAGAATCACTGGTCTATTCATTTATTTCTATTATTTAATTACTTATTAAATTGATTTTATCACTAGATAGAGAACGTTTTAAATTGAATGGAATCGATAGACCATGCAACAGAGCATTTTCATGTGAAGAGAGAATACATACAGGGTGGTCATTGCGGCGCCGAGGGCGGACGGGAGTAACAACAGAATTTCTGCATCGAATATTTTATCTAAAAGATACCCATGCAAAATTTTTTCTTCACGCGAATAATTACACTATTGAATTCGAAATTCGGTTAAAGTTGAAACAATAGCGAGCGGTTCCATCAGTGGATAATATGATCCGCCGGGATGATCATCAACCAGCACAGATGATTTGCCAACACTTTGTTGTATGCACAATGCACTGGGACGAATCAAACAAAAGACTAGTTCATTGGAAAATATTAGCGACAAAAAAAAAAAAAGAATCGTTTCAAATATTATATCAGTTCATTCAAGTAAGAGAGAAAAAATTCATAATTGATTCATTACTCCGATTCTACAAACTACTTTGTTTATATTCTTTTCAAATTAATATTTTGCATTTGTTTGGGAAATGGAATTATTTTCAATGGCAGACAAATCCATGCTTTGATTGTGATTGTGATAAAAAGTTGTTTTCAATGGATTGGTATATTCAGAAAGTCAACCAATGATGATTTCTCCAACAAAAATTAAAATTTCTAAATTGTACCGGGTCATTCAATAAAGTATCTCTGTTTCGATTTAAGGTGACTTTTGAATTTAGCCAAACTAATCGATTTTCAGGTTAAATGATTTGTTTTGATTGTTTTATTTTCATTTTCTGCGGTGGACTTGAATGCGTTGTGAGGTTGCGCGGACTCCACTGGCCACAATAATCCACTCCATAAATTAAAACAATCACAACAGTTTTGTGAGTTTTTAAGATTTTTCTCGCCAAATTATTAACTAATTTCTCGTACAAAGATATTGAAATCATGTATAGACTAATAAAATCACAAACACCTTTTTCAATAACCCTTACGATGGTCCTTATTTTGGGTATTTTTTGAATTTTTACGCGGACAAGGGCTCATATGGTTCGAAATAAAAAAAATGTATATTCACCATAGTTTCAAGTCTCTATCTCAATTATAACCTGTGCCCCCAACGATGTAAGTTTCTCATTTAAATAGCATGGGGTTTTTGGCTTTAAAATATCAATTTTTTATTCCGGCCAAAGTATTGGTTCAAAAAATTTGAAACTCTGTATACTTTATCCTAATAATACTAGTTATCCATCAGAATTATTACAGATTTTTAGATATTATAATTTTGGAGTTACAGCTATTTAAATACTGAAGTTATAGACTATTGACTATTGAAATTATAATAGCTAAAAATCTGTAAAAATTCTGAGGGATAGCTACTATCATAAGGATAAAGTCTACAGAATTTCAAATTGAACCATTACTTTGGCCGGAATAAAAAAAATTGATCTTTCAATGGCAATAACCCCATGTTATATAGATGAGAAACTTACATCGCTGGAGGCACAGGTTATAACTGAGATAGAGACTTGAAACTTTGGGGATATTTTTTTTATTATTTATTTCTATCCATATGAGCTCTTGTCCGCGTAAAATTCGATAATACTCAAAGTAAGGACCACCCTAATTAACCCTATATTTTAATTTTTAAAATACTATTTTGATAGAAACACAGTGGTTATTAAAGGGTTAGGCAAATCAAAAAGATTTTCTGGTGTCTTGAAAAATTATTACATTATTGCAGTCAATTTAAATTAAAAATATGTTTTAAAATATATCCTCTACACTATTTTAAAAGAAATTTTAACATTTATTATGTTAGTAAAAACTTGAGGGTCATGAAAACATCTTAAATTATTTATGGGTCCGCAAGTGGTAAGAGGTCAACAACCATTGATATATGAAGCTTTTTGGGATTTAAAGGTGATCTACTTATAATAGAATAAATATTTTAAAATCGTGAAAAATATGCAATTACAGTAATAATTATCAAGCGTTTTATTCTTATTATTTATTAATGGTTAATTTTTTATTTCTCGTAATTCGTTGCCTCCTCAACTCTTTTTTCTTCAAAATTGCACATAAAAATATTTTTTAGTTTATATATCCAAAGATCAAATAAACCATATGGAGTATTGTAAAGAATTGAAATCATGCATGAAAAAAGTTTTTATTCGTCATATTTTCAAAATATATCAAAAACGGCTAAAGCTATGGTATTTTGATTAAAAAAATTGTGCGAATTCACGGTGTTTTGGTTTACAATATAATCTTGTATAGAGAACATCAAAAAATTTATATTTTAAAAGCTATTAATTATTTTGTCAAAATGTCTGTTAGCGAGTGGGCTAGAGTGTGTGTGTGTGTGTTACTAAATTTTGTGTACACTTGAGCTCTAAAACCAATAAAGTTATCAAAACTATAGTTTTTATTTAAATTGAAATTAATAGCTGATAAGTTGTTATAATAAAACTTGAGAAAGATGCGAGGTAGGTTTCACAAAAAGAAATAAAACAAAATTGAGTTTTGAATTCGATATATTTCGGGGGTTAGCCCATCATCAGGAGTCAAAGAAAACGTTTCTTTTTTGTGAAACCTACCTCGCATCTTGCTCAAGTTTTATTATTATATTAAAATGTTTCACCTAGAACCAACACCTAACTCCTTAAAAGTTATTGATAAGATGTTGTTAAAATCGGACCATTTTTTTCAGATTTAGGCAAAATTTGCACAGTTACTCTTTAGGATAATGCAAAAATATTGAAGATAAAGTAAACCATCCAAAATGGGTGGAGGGTGGAAAAATCAAAAGGGGGAGGCAAGGTGAATGCTAAAGTCATTAGATGATGGCCATATCACATATTTTTATGTTTGTTTAACTCTGAAAATACTATATATATACATGCTTGATCAAAGCATCAAGGTAATTAGTTGAGGTCAAATTTATATTAAAAAGAGTAAAAGGGGTTTTTTTTGAGTGACTTTGTAAATGACAATTCCAGGTGATGTCATAAAAGCGATTTAAGCTTGTGGTTTATGATTCTTGGAATCTCTTCTTACCATCCATTTATGAAAATGTTTTTTTTTTGTTTTAGTTTTTGTTTTTGATAAACGAGCGATAAATAAAAGAACGCAATTTTCCCCTTTGAAATATCAACTTGTGGATGGGTTCTGTAATTCATCTCTTTGTTTTCGTGGTTCTGTCTCCATCCCAGACAGAGGAGGTTGGCTGAACAGGGGTTCAGGATGAGGAGGCCGCCGGATACCTGCCGCCAGGTGTTCCGGTGGCGTCCTCCAATTGCAGGAATCGATCGATATTGCCCGGCGCCTAATCCCAAGCCCCGGAGCCTATTTATAGCTGCTAAGAACAAGCAGAAGAAATTGAGGTGGAACACTGGCGATTTTAACGCACATAGTCGAGAACTTCCAAAAAGATTGAGGAAGGAGAAAGTGAAAAAGTGAGTTTGAAAATTACAAAAGGTGGATTAGTGGATTATAAAAGTAAATTTCATTACAAGAAACGATAAAAGTAAAAAAAAAAAATTAAGCCATGAATACATCGGCACGTAACGTTTCAGAAATTAAACTACCTTGGTGTTGGTTTTAATGTTTTCTTTTTATATGCTTCTATAGTTAACTTCGTTTCTTTCTTAATTTGTCTTAGTAGAATTTTACAACCTAATTCCTGCCCACGTTTGCCTAATATATTTTCTTAAAATTTATCACATACGATATACCTAGTTGAGATGACATTACAATATACATATCTCTATATATTTTACCAATTCTAGAAATTCTAGAAATTAATAAAAAAAAAAAATAAATAAAATAAGTAATTGGTATTTAAAAAAATAAAATTTAAACATTAACGAAAAATTTCAAGGCTTACAAAATATTTTATAACCATAAGACTATTTTCTATAATTATATACATTGATGCTGTTTTTGGCTCAAAATCAAATCTAAATTTCAAATAAGAGGCGCCGGTAGTGCTAAGAATAGAGCGTTTGATTTTAAATCCAATTTGCTCAGAATTTAATCTCACATAAGTCAGAACAATTTATATCATTGTCAAAAATGAAAGGCCCCTCAATAAATCCAAATCCAAGAGAAAGCAATTGGAAACTACCTTAAACAAAATCCCCATGAAAATTAATTTGATCGCGAGAATGCTCATAGTATTATTGTCCATTATATTAATGTGTAATGAAAATGTGTTAGATACCACTATTTTATTGAGTAATCAATTCCAGTACTTGCTTAATTTTATCAAAATGTTTCAACAAGAGTGGACCTAATTTTTTTCTATAAATTGTATTCTGATTATAACCGGAAAACACATACAAGTTTACAGAAACAAAATTTTAATGGACGGAGACTTTACAATTGTTACCAAAAAAACTTCTTATGATAAAGAGAAAAAATTAATTTTAGGTCATTTATCAATAGAAAGTTTTTTGTAGCACTTATAAATTCTATGTCCACGTAAATTTGTTTATCAAATTCCTTTGGTCTCAGGAGATCTTGACACGTAAAGATCTGTAAAGTATTTAAACTTAAAAACACAATTTCTATTACTTTTTACAGAAATCACAGTTTTATTACTTTATCCAATGCGTAGCATGGGTAAAGTATTGTAATCGCTCTCGCGCCAAGCGGGACTTCAAAGAGTCCTCAGGTAAAGACTACGGAACCCATGGACTCAATTAAGGTCACAAATTGTAGTATTCAATTAGGTTGAATTTTAGCACGTGACGATTTTGCCAAAAATTACATGGGGTCTCGTCGAGAGGCCAAAAAGTGCCATTTTTTTGGAAGTGCGTGGGGATGGATGGATGGATGTGTGTGTGTGTGTGTGTGTTATCGTTTTTTTCGTCCACGATTTTTTCCACACCTTTGCGCCGATTGAAATGAAATTGAAAACCTACCATTAGTTTAACAAAATGAAGCGCTGATTAGTTTTTGGTACATATCGGCCCACAAACATTAGTACTTTATTTCGGTACTTTTTTAGTTTTTTCTAAATATCATGAAAATGACTTAACCAATTTTGATGAAATTTAATATCCTAATTAAGTATCTTGGGGACAACAAAAAAGGTTAAATAAAGTTTTTAGTAAAAGTATATTTTAAAGTACTTTACTCTAGAGTAAGATTGTACTTTTTTTAAATTACTTATTTTACCAAAATTTAAAAAGAAAAACTTTAAAATTTATTCATTTGATCGGTAATATAGCTCATTTAAACTTGTTTAAGTAAGAATGGTTAGGCTTCTCGCTGTGAAATGATAAAAATTTGGGAGGAAATTTTATAAGTAACCATAGCAACTGCGTTGTTTTTTTATCCGTTACCTTTGCTGAAGACATGTAGGTATCGAGTTAAAATCAAAAATAGTGATTGATTCTGATCTAATACTTGAGGAATAACCATTCTATATTGGATTTTTGACGTTTCGGTTTTTATTGGTAACCATTGCTGAAGACATGTAGGTATCGAGTTAAAATCAAATATAGTGATTGATTCTGATCTAATACTTGAGGAATAACCATTCTATATTGGATTTTTGACGTTTCGGTTTTTATTGGTAACCATTGCTGAGGACATGGAGGAATCGAGTTAAAATCAAAAATAGTAATCGATTCTCATCTAATACTTGAGGAATAACAATTCTACATTAGGTTTTTGACGCTTCGATTATTATTGGTAACCATTGCTGAAGACATGGAGGAAACGGCATTAAAATCAAAAATAACGATCGATTCTTATCTAATACTAGCGGAATAACCTTATTGCATTCCATTTTTGATGTTTTGACTATTAATGGTATCCTTTACTGATAACGTGGAAGAATCGACTTAAAATCAAATAGACCAAATTCATTTATGGCAAACAACTCAAGCTTGAGTTACCAATAATAACCGAAACGTCAAAATTCAATGTAGAATGGTTATTCCTCGACTATTAAATGAGAATCGATCATTATTTTTTACTTAAAGTCAACATGAACTGCAAATAGCAAATGATATCTGATTAATAATAAAGGAATAAACATATTAATATTTCAAATAAATTTTGATAAAGTTTAGCAACGATCAACGAGCAGTTTATTTTTATTTTTGTTTAACGAAAATAACATATTTTGAGAGTCAGACGGTATATATTTATATTATATATGTATATATGCCTATTGTCCTAGGTTAGGAATAGAGAACCTAAAGCAAAGCACGCGTGCCACAGGTGGTATTCGAGAATTATGTTGAGACGCGAAACATCTACAAGTATGAAATCAATGGCTTGGTTCATTCAATCTTGAACAATTTATACTTGAAATAAACTTCACAGTTAGAGATACCTAAAGTCGATTTCTTGAATGCAAATTTAAATTAATTTAAAGTCTAAATTTCCAACAAAAAATCGTATTTTGTGGTCTCCAGAGCCTAAAAAGTGCCCCGAAACCAATTTTCTGTCTTTATGTGATAGCCAAGGGGTGAACCGAGATTAGAATTAGGTGTACACGTCTTTGGAATTATGTGGAATTATTTGGGAATTCATTAGATAATGCCCCTTTATCTATTGTCTTCTTCTTGGAAATGAAAGTGGAAGTAGAATTATGTGTACACGATGTTAGGTCGCGGTTCACCCCTCGGTGATAGCCATAGCTCAAACGCAAAAATTTCAGCGAAATATAAAGTTTAAGTTTATCAGCTCAAGACATCATAGTAAGGTTTTTTTATCAAATCAGTAAGCGTAATTTTTAATATTTATAGAGAATAATATGTTCTTTTTGGTCAGTAATTTTTAACCGACTTTGAAAAAAGAGGAGGTTATCAATTCAGCGGAATGTCTGTTTTTTTGTGTTTGAACATTTATTTCTCTTTACCATGTGGGCCGATTTCGATGATTTTTTTGCTTTGGGTTTAGTATAGTCGCCAATTGGTCCCGTATAAATTTCATTGGTATTGGACCGTTTTTGTTATGTATATTCACGCATAACTTCTTTGTTTATAGACCGATTTCCATGATTCTTTTTTTGTTTGGAAGGGGATACCATATTAATTTGGTCAAGTTCTGATGATATGATCAATGACTAAATAACGGAAATCTCCAATTCTAATGAGCAAATAATCGAAATTATAATAAATAAAATCTTTTATAAAAAAAAATCTTAAAACGTTCATTTAAAACCCTCTAACGTTTTGAGATAATTTCTCTATTTATAAATTGAATTTAATTATCAATTTCTGATTCCTTCGCTCGAATCTTTCTCTTACGAGATGCATGCAAGTCGCTATTCTTAACATCACTAAAAAGAGAAAAATAAAAATAATTTTTAGAAAAAAAAAACGACTTCAAAAAAATTAAATGCAGCAAATAAAATAATAAGAACTCAAAAATCAAATAAAATGCACTAATTATCTCATTTAGTTACAACTAAACGATGAAATTATTACATGAAATCACTTTTTGAAGTCGGTGCCAAACAAACTATATAAGCGAGCTTACGCGATGTTGTCTCCATAACCCGCCAAACGTACTAAGATCCACCGAGTGCGATTCATAAAATGTATATGTTTGGCACCGACTTCAAAAAGTGATTTCATCTAATAATTTCATCGTTTAGTTGTAACTAAATAAGATAATAATTTTATACCTTTTAGTGAATTTTATTTTATTTTTGAGTTTTTATTATTTTATTTGTTGCATTTAATTTTTTTGAAGATTGTTTTTTTTATAATAATTAATTTTCTGTGAAAAGAGTTTGTTTAAAGAAATTCATGAGTTAAGTCACTGGACAATTTGTTTGCTTATCAATCGTCGACTTTAAAGAAAATAAAATACAGTACTTTGAAGAAAGCAGGTTGTAATCATATGACTCCAAAGAGAATGATGAGAATGGAAAATTGAATTTAAAAAGAGAAAATGTGGATCAAAAAATAAGACTTTTGGGAATAAATGACGACTATTTTAACCATTTTTTTTTTAACTTTTCAACAAAATACTCTATGATTTACAATATGATGATATGAAAATCCACATGACTTTACAATTTACATACTCCAGAGTCTCACCTTTCGAATATTAAAATTAAATATAACATCTTTAACTCACTCACCAACTAAAAGACATTTTGACAAAATAAATATGTATTTAATCTTAACATATAATTTTTCCGATGATCACCATTCAAGCAGATTTTTTTTGTAGAGATAAAATTCCTGATTTCGATTTTATTTTATCAAACCAGACCATAGACATATACTTACATACAAAGTCAAACACATTACATCACTGTTTCGGATCAAGAGTTAAAAAATATGTGACTTGTTTAAAATGTGTCAATAATTTAATCTACTTGCACCCTAGTGTATAATTATTGCTCTTTCACACCTTCCGGTTCCGTTACCAGCCATTTCTATTCTACTAGAGATTGTGGATTGGAAATGGAAGCGTTTGCTCCACGCGAGAGCACCTAAATGAATTCCGGCGGATTCAACTCGTCCTTGATGCTTATTCCACTTTAGGGATTCCCTTGATTTCGCATTAAATGCCATCTTGCTTCAACCCAATGAGGATACCTACAGGATGTATTTTAAATGACCGAACTCCCCATCTACTTGCTCTTTGTTTTAGGATGGGCTTTAATCATCTACTGAGGATGCTTTGATGAACATTCAGATCGATGCTGCTATATATACCAAGTATTGTAATAAATGAGACAACTCATGACCCAATCGATCCAAAAATAAATGCATTTGTAGAAATAAGTAAATACTTTTTCAAGACTCGGTATGTCCTCAAGGAATTTTAGTGATTTGGCAATTTTAGTCAGCGAACGATGTGAGCTATAAAGCTAAAATTTGGAACAAAGGTGCAGCTTAATACAAACTTTCGATCGTAATAATTCTAATTCATTACCTCAACATTTAAGGATTCGATTTCTTTCTGATTTTCTTTATTTTTCAACAGAAAGTTCGGAAGATAGAAAGTCTACCAGCTATTCATTTCGTAACTATGAACATTTTGTTAACAGATCGAAAGTTTTTACTTTCAAATACAGATTTTATATCATGTAATGATATAGGATATAATGTGATTGTGATCGCCACCCGGGGCCCTGACACTTTGAGAGCTTCTATCTCAGAGATGAAAAAAATTAATTTCGCTTTGTGAATTCTAGATGGAAAGAATCGATGTCTTTAATAGTTTGAAACCGGATTTAGAACATAAAACCGGATATTGTCGCCCCAGAGGCCAATAAGTGACCAAAATTCCATTGGTTCGTGTATGTGTATTGTGTAAGTATGTACGTAACCCCCCTGAGTTTGGCAACCATAAGTCTCACAGCTACGAAATTCGAAACTTAAGCTCGATATAGGCTAGAGAAAGCTTTTGATTGAAATCGGAATACCGAAAATTAACATTTACATGAAAAAATTTTCGTTTTCTGGAATTTTTTCAAAAACGGCTCTAAGGATTTTTTTTTCTTAAATTGGTGTACTTATCAAGTGTCATAAGTTATTAGTCGTTTAATCCGATTGAAATAAAGGAAGAGGATGTAAATTAGGACTGTTACAATATAAATATTTGAATCATCATATCTCGTATAGGATGATTCGCAGAGCTTTGGGAAATTTGAGTTACTTAAGGCTAGAAGAAATAGAGATTTTGGCTGAAAGTGCATGTTTACTTGAAGTGCGATTTCATCTTTTTTCTGGTTTTCTCGAAACGGCTTGGTGAAAACCCAAATTGAAGTAGGTAATTTGAATGAAGAAAATTGCTATGATGATTTCAAAATAAGGGGGAAACTAATGTGAAAGTCTTGTGGTATCCACACCAATTGATTTTGCTTTCATTTTCTACCTGTTTACTCGTAGATTATATTTATATATGAGCCCTTTATTTTGAAAGTGGCCTAAATCTAACTTTAATAAAAGTCAATTTAGTTAGACATAATGTCTTTTTCTATATTTATAATGTTGTCCAGTCAATGGAGTACAATAACCTCATGAATTCGCCAAAATAAATATATTAAAATATATATAATTATATGTATTTATAAAAAATATTTATAAATACAAATATCTCGAAATAACAAAAAATGGACTTAGGTAACTTTCAAAATTAATGGCTTATATAGTTGTTTTACCAAACTAGTTATTATTATAGCGAAGGGTCCTAGTTACATAAATAATTTTTTTTCAGGACTCTAGCAACTCAATTTTGGTTCTTAGGTGGTGTCACTCGTAACTCTTACAATTTGATTTCACCTGAGTAAAACTTGTCTTTACTTCACTTGTTCTATATAGGTTAGTGAAAAATAAAATAAATCCTAAAATCCATGCAACACCACTCATAAGGAAATCAAGAAGGGATTTTTCAACTCTTGGACTGTGATTTTTATTTCTTTTCTTTTCTTAAATAAAAAAAAAAAAAAAAAAAGTTTTAATAAAGATAGATTTTTTATAAAGTTAAAATGAACAACTCGAGAAAAAAAAGTTGCCAAACGAGAGGAAATGAGGGGACGTTTTCCAACAACTAACTCCTCTTGAAAAATAATTTAGGTAATTAAACTAGAAAACTCATCAAACATCAATTAAATTTCAATAATCAGAGAAAGTCTTAAAAAATGAATTCATTTGTCGCTTGTGCATAATTATCGACCGACTCTAATGAGATAAAATAAATATAGTATTTAAGATACTCATTGCTATATGCTATATGGTAGGTATACATTTATACATACTATTTTATAAGAGCTTAAATTGCTGTTAGTAGAAGGCCTTAAATTTTTAAGGAAATCACTAGAGGTTGTCATCTACTAGATCCGAGATGAAAAGGATACCTAATTTTAATTATGTGTCAGAAGGGATGTGTTCACTCCCTCAGGAATTGAAGCCGAGGTCCAAAATTAGCAGTTGGAGCTACCTTGTAAGGTAAATCCTGCTATACGCGTATGTATTGCCCTAAATATTTTACTCAATTATTAACTTCATTTGTAAAATTTCAAGGTCTAGTGATTCTAAATTTAAACCAATTTCAATGCACTATAGTTTGAATAAAGATGGTAGAGTATTTCGAAATTTGATGTTTTTAGAAAATTGAAGACAAATGCAATTTTCCTAAATTGAATATAAGAGTTCAAATTGCCGATAGAACAGGGGTCCAACCCGCGGCCCAGCACTGCAATGAATGCGGCCTAAAATAAAATTATAAACTTCCCTAAAGATTTTTATGTACTTACTGGAAAACATATCGGACCTTATAATTTTTTTTTCAAAAATAAAAATAAATGGAAAAGCGATTAAAAATTCAAAAAAATAGAAGAAAAAATAAAAACTTTTTCAAGACTTTCTAGTTAAAGCCGAAACAAGTAATTGCTTTTTTAGATTTTTGTCTGATTTTTAATGAAGTCCAATTGGATATTCTGCAGAGTTACAATGTCTGCCTACTAAATTTTTTAATAAAAAAAAATTGTTAATAATGAGGTTAATAAAAATCTTTGTTTTGATAATATTAATAAAAAGAATATTTTTCTCATTATAAAAACATTTATTTAACACAAAAACGATAGAAAAATAGAGTTGGAATTCTGCACTAGTGCTTTTGTTATATTCTGTTGGTTGCAAATAACTTTTATTTTTACATTTATGAATAACTAATTAACTTTACTGCCAAATCTATTGAAAAATGTATCATTTGATTCATAAAAGTTGAATTATTGATATGTATAAATTTGTTGAAAATGATGTAATTTGTATAGAAGTTATAGCCCTTTTAAAAGCTCGGTCCATTTATTTCCATGTTAAAAGGTCAATTTTCAATAATTTATTTCTCGGTATTTAGACAGACGTTCAACTTCAAATTTCGGGAATAAATATTTAATACATCAATGATTCGATGGTAAAAATTTGAGAATTTTCTTATAAAAATGATAAACAGTCCCGAACCCCTTAAGTCAAACACTCTGAGGCTGGAAAGCCTAAAATTTAATCAGTTTTTAGTTTTCGAAATATAAACATATAATATTGAATTTTTTTGTAACGAAATTTTCTCTGGAGAGAGACGGACTGGTAGAACTTTTATTTGAATGTAATGGAAGGCAGCCCAGGGGTAGTGAGGAAAGAAAAAATTAACACATATCAAATAAGGTGTAATTTATTGGAATCCTTCCTCCTTTCCTTTCAAACCGACCTTTTGGAGGATTCTTCCCTCCTTCTTCAGGGTTTCAAGGGGTCAATGAATGAAACAAATAAAATGTTTCCTTCTTCTCTCGACAGCAGTGTTCAAAACTTTCTTCTTTTAGCAAAGTCATAGAAAAATAAAAAAATTTCCTCTCCTTTTCTTAATTAAGCACTGCTCAGTTTAATTAAGAAAAGGAGGAAAAAAATTATTTTTCTATGACTTTGCTAAAAAAGAAGAAAGTTTTGAACACTGCTGTGGAGAGAAGAAGGAAACATTTTATTTGTTTCATTCATTCACCCCTTGAAACCCTGAAGAAGGTGGGAAGAATCCTCCGAAACGTCGGTTTGAAAAGAAAGGAAGAAGGATTACAATAAATTACACCTTATTTTCTATGTGTTAATTTTTTTCTTTCCTCACTACCCCTGGGCTGCCTTCCATTCATCATCACCATCATCATCATCAGCCTGTCGATTTCGACAATCCACTGCTGAATATAGGCCTCTTCCATCAAATGGAAGGGGGTTGGCATTAAGTCACCACGCTTGCCAGACGGATTGGTGACTAGGAATCAGATTATAGCCGGTCAAATATCAATGCAGGGACTCGGACTCGAACCCGGGACTCCTGCTTAGAGGGCTAGTGTCTTTAAGCTCTCAGCTAATCCGATTCCCTGCCTTCCATTACATTCAATTATAAACATATAGCACCAGAATGATATTTGAATCTTGAACTAGAGTTGTTATTAGAATTCAAATAGTGAGCAATTCGGGTTAGAAAGCTTGAAGCTTGACTTGTCTCATTTTTAATTTACGATCTACAATGCTCTGATAGACGAACAGCTAGACAGACATAATAATGATATTCATATGGCTCCGTTTTATTTTTGTATGGAAATCTGAAAATTGAAAACAATTTAGGGATTCTCGCCCTCCAAGCCTCGACTGTTGAGCGTACCAAGTAATAATTGCTCTGGTAATATATACTTGAGATAAACCTTTGTAAATTGAATTCTAAAGGATTCGGAAAGTCTTGCAATATTTGATATTCCACTTCCGTTTTTATTTCTTGTCTTTATTAAGTCTTGTTTTGCTTATTCATAAATTATTTCTACCTGTTATCACAAAAAACAAACACAAAGAGACACCTCTTTAATAAAGACTTTTGTTCTGGAAGAAAATTTAATAATATTAACAAAAAGATGATATTTTTGTTTAGCATTCAAATAACTACATCAAAAGATAATATTTTTTTTAATTTATTTTCTCAAGCCCTTTACAATCATATAAACACAAGTAAGTTGATATAGAATTATAGACTCTGGTTTTTGATAAAATGAAAAAGATGAAACCCTGTATTTTAGATATAAATTCCATATTTAGTCACTTTATTCTGTTTTCATCATGACTTCGAAATAAGCTAGTTATATATGAGACGGGCTAGTAGGATTTTAATGGAGAATTGATGGAAGGTAGCCCAAGGATAATAAAAAAAAATAAAAGTTCGGACCCTTGAAATGAGAGATCGATTCGATATTTTCATAAAAATCGACAAATTTTCCCCTAGTTGTGGAACAGTTCACCCAAATCCCTAGGTCAACTCGCATTTATTTAAATGCTCAACCACTCATCGAATGGGTTTCCTATCTCTTGAAAGGGATCGAAGAATCAACGAATGTGAATTCTGATGTAAACATCTCATTAAAAATGTATAATCTACCATCCAAAACAATTCCAATGAAAAACAACTCAACCTCCCAAGTATTAAAACTTCAATAACTCATTTATTCCATGTTTATGATCCTGTAATTTAAAATGACAAGTTAATATTTTTTAATTAATTTTATGTCAAAATAAAACTTTGCTTATGGGAAAAATACAGAAGAAAAAGTTAGATATTCTTGTATGACCTTACTTATTATCACCCAATGTTTCATTTAGCTAATATACAGAACGAATTTCAAGTAGATGCGATTTTCTTGGATATATATATAAGTATATCAACTTTATATTGAGAATAATCTATAATAAAATGGAATTAAACCATTGAGACTAATCATTTCGTGATCGGGAAATCAATTTCAAATTGGAAATAGACTTTGAATACAATGTTTAAGCACAAAAGTTTTTCGCTGGTGTAAAATAAAAATATTATTCTTATGACTTGAGCGAACTAAGGCCGGTCTTTCAGTCGAAGTAGTAGGTGTGGTATTTGCACAAAAATTTTAATTTTTTTTCTGCTTATTCATGTTTAGAAATCTGAAAAACATGAAGAAACAACATAATTATTAATTTCTGTCAGTTTATTTGGATTCCATTGCCCAATATAACTTGAGAAATTGATGGTCCTAAGTAATTTGTTCTGCTGCTAAAAAGTTTTTATTTCTAAAACAAAAAACAAATTACATTTTAAGCTCTCTAGTTTCAAATTTTTCAGTTGAAACCAAATCAAAATTTAAATCACATGCAATATGAATTTAGACGATAATAGACGATAACGTTCTACAGGCGACATAATATGTCATATTATGTAGCTCATATCTCGAACAAAATTCTAGAAAAAGGGAAAGTGACCCTCGTAGTAACCCTGGATATCTCAAAGGCTTTTGACCAAGTTTGGCACAAATATCTTCTTGCCAAACTACTAGCCTTTGGCTTGCCTCCAACACCTCTAAAATAGAAAGCTTTCTCTCGAATCATAGTATTAAAGTTGTGGTTGATTGAACGCCATCTATAGGTATATCTTTCTCTACAAATGCTGGAGTTCCCCAAGGCTCAGTAGTCTCCCAACACACTCTTTCACATATTATATAAACTACCTAATTAGCCAAACTATGAAAGTAATGATTTAATATTAAGCTTAAAAGTTTGTATTCGTAAGCTGTATTTTAAGCCTAGATTCTTCTTCATAGCTCAAACCATTTATGCACAAAAATTCAAATTCAAATCGATAAAATTTGCAGGTGAAACGTACTGAGTCTTGGAAAAAGATTTCCTGCAATTTCCATCTTGCTTTTATATTTGTCTAATCGTGCAATCCAATGAGATTTGGGATACCTTCAAACTTGTCTAGTGAAAATAGTAATTCGATATATTATAGTGACCATTGCCACGTATAGATGTAGATGAGAGGACGTAAAATGAAAACGTGTATACTGTAATGCCATCCATAAAGAGATCTGCTTCGCTATTTAAAGTCAATTAGAAAGTCAATATGTACTCTGGCACAGAACTTAATTGATTAATAATAGATCCGAATTGAGTTTAGCAAACGAATCTCTTCAAGTTTGTAGTAGAACGTTTAGTTGTGTTTAACGGGTTAACGTAAATTGATTCCTCGAGCTCATTGGACTCCAATTGGAATATATGGACAAACTGAGAGGCAAATGCTTTTATCAACATTTCATTTATTACTTTATTTCTTTCCATAAGATTTATTATTTCATATATACTTAAATAGAAATTTTAATAAAGGCCGAGCCAGCATGATTAAAACCACTGATGAAATATTTTTAAATAAGTCTTCAAGGAGATGAAATCCACATTAATTTCTATTTATTTCTTCTTTTAATTAATATTTTTATTTCTAAAGAAAATCAAGAGATATGGTAATCCACTAAATCTAAGGTGTTATGGGTTATTTATATTATGTATTATGTAGTGAAAATCAAAATTTGTATAAAATTATGATCAATTTTTAAAGGTTTGAATGATTTAAATAACGCTTAATGAAATTAATATTATTTAAAAATTTTAACTTTAATAAAAATAAATGAACAACTATACTTTATGATTAATGGCAATTTTGTTAGTTTTTTTTTATTCGGGATTTTGGATTTAAATATTTTCATTTTTGGTTTTTGGCCGAAGGGAACTCCCCATTATTACGAAGAATCACTTATGTATTTCTCATTAAATTATTTCGTTACTTCCAAAACTTGTCAATTCTACTAATCGGATTACCGAAATTGAAACCTGCTAATCAGCTGGCCGGCTTCCTATTGGCGACGCCAGCTTTTTCTTTTTAATTGGCCGGCTCTCGGCATAAATATTTGCAAGGGGCAGCAAAAATGTGAATTATTTCGGGTAATTCAGATTTTTGTATAATTTAGATATAATTTTTTAATACCTTAGTATAATGTATAATTATTATTATTGTATAAGGTCTATAATATTGAAAGCGATTTATCTTTTTTTAATTCATCAACTTGGTTTTTCAATATTCTTTGCTCAAATACTCAATTTAACCGGTTGGGTGGATGGTTGGACGAGAGCAATTTGAATTGGGCGGTCGCCACACCTCGCTCAACTCTGGCGCCACCAATGCGGCTGCCCCTCCTATGAAAATTCCCTAACTACGCCAATGTCTGGGGTTAAAGATATGCTGCTATATATCAATCAGGCGAAACATGATTGGGCGGGTCATCTCATGAGAAGGAGTACCTACCCAAGATGGAGTACGGCTCGGCTCTCCAACTGTGGATACCCAGAAATATAACAAGACCAGCAGGCGGATTCGCTCTCATTCAAAAACTTCACAAGGGTAGATCGAAGAGGCGTAATATTTTGAAAATATGACATATACTTTCTACACTTAACAATATTTGTTAAAACATTATTGTTAATGATCACTGTATGTTATTGGTACTCAGTACGTTTTGTGAAATATAGGGCTAAATTTTTTTAAAACTGCCAATAATCAACAAATATAAATGGATATTTGGTATAAAAGTTCAAAAAATAGATATATCTAATTTCGATTATAGGTTTAAAACAAATTTCATACTTTTTGATTAGAATTTTGATTAAATCTCAATTTTTAATTTCACATCAATCATTTGAAAATATGTTCCAGAGTAGGTTTATTTTATAAGTCTAAATTAAAAAAATAGTAATACATTTTAATCCAAAATTTTAATTGAATCAATTAAGGACGATATCCTTTCTATCTTCATCAGTTCACTTGATGAATGGATCCAGGAAATTCAATGCTTATTGATCGGCAAGTTCGTCAATTTGGTCAATGATTTCCGCTGTAACGGGGGAATGAAATTTTATGCTTGGAAATTGATCCCAATCCTTCCCATCGGGCATTTCACCAACCACTAAATATTGATTTAGAGGCTAATAAATTTTCAACTCAACTACAAGTTATTTAATTACCTATATATAAAGTATTAAAGGGTTTATTAAGTAAAATATATTTTAGATAGTTCTAATAAATAATTATTGATAGTAGTAGTAGTAGTTGACTTATGTTAAGACAAAAGCATTCTTCTTCTTAATAATCTAGGTTGTTTAGATAAGTTCGGTTACAAGTCAGAAGGGTTGTCGTTTCCTCTAGGGTCAAACTCAAGTACCAACATTATGGTACTTCTCTGTGGTGAACCCATCTGATAAACCTAATAATGTCACACATCTTCATCGTAAGATTTCACTAATTAATTAAAATATATGAGCCATTTTTTTAAGTCGTTAAAAACCATTTTGAAAAAAATGAGTTAATGTCTCTTTTAGTTAGATATGAATTCTCATTTCATATTTAATTAGGACAGTTAATAGTGTACAAAATCTTCTCATAAAAATCTGCATTTCCTCAAAACCCGAAATCAATTACCGAGGATAGCAACAACCCTTTTGACATGTAGGTAAGCCAACTTATCTATAACACCTTAGCTTAAGGGTAGGACGATTTAGTTATGTTTCTTAAAATCTATATATTACATAATATATGGTCGGTGCCTTGCCCTGTGGGTTGGGCGTAGAATAGACTCCCAGTACTCCCTGCTTGTCGTAATAGGCGACTAATAGGGAAAGGGTAGATGGGACTCTCCAGACTTGATAGGCTACCCGACCAGGGGAAAAATCCTAAACAAATTAGGAGTGAAGCCCCTTTGGAAGCTTGAGGGCCACACCTGACCCTCCTGTGGCAGCTTCTGCATTCTGGCTGTCTCCAGACGTGTTGTTCACCTTCCCTCTGGACCCCGTCAGAGAGAGGGTATCGGAACTGGCTAGCCTTTACTTCCATAGGTAGAGTCAATGCAGTGCTGTATGGTAATGAGTCAAAAAAGGCCATTATACTGGTATATATGGTCGGTACATAAGTTTTTGTCCGTAAAAATTTATGTTTATTTAAAAATAGAAATAAAAAAATCTATCTGTATTTATACTTCTGTTATTAGGGGATAATTTATAATATAAAAATATTATAATAATAAAACTTGAGAAGGATGCGAGGTAGGTTTCACAAAAAAGAAATAACACAAAATTGAGTTTTGAATTCGATATATTTCGGGGTGAGCCCATCTACCTCGCATCTTGCTCAAGTTTTATTATTATATTAAAATGTTTCACCTAGAACCAACACCTAACTCCTTAAAAGTTATATAAAAATATTAATTTTGCTATTACAAATTTCTTCAAATGTTTCGGCCACTCATCTCTTCCAGCAGGCAAGAAGCTCAAGGGTATCGACAGTGGTGCCTTCACTAAATCGAGCTTTACCTTAGTCTATTTTATGAGACTTAAAACAGGCTCAAATCTTTCAAAGGAAATACTCTAACTCTAAAGGGTTTTTGGGTCAAGACTTCCTGAAGGTTAATCTTCTACTGTGACTAACTCTATCAAATTAGCCTTAAGCCATCGTTGAGAAAATTATTCCCTTTGACCCTGCGCAGAGTGTTGTTGAAATACCCAATGTACTACCATCGAAAAGGGTTTAGTTAAGATTCTCACAACTTTCTCCAAATAATCTCTTTGGTAATTTGAGTAGATTGTACTTAAAATACAATCGGACAGCACCGTCTTAAGTTACTCCACCATGAATAAAATTGGAAAATGCCCTCTCTCCGATATTAGAATTTTCCCAAAAGCTTCTCGGGGCGATTAGGCATAGGTATAAGGTCATTTTTTTCTGTTGAATTTTACTTCATTCGTGAAGTATTTATGTATAAATAGAAAGAATTTCGTCGCCTTAGAGAGTAAACCTGCTAACTCACACCAAGAAAATTTTACAGGGGAAAGAAAAAACAAATAAAATTTAAAATTGTTGTTATATAAAAAACTATTTTTCACATTTTTTTCTACAACTTACGATCGTAATTTTAAGTATCAGTTTTACTTGGACGATGCTGCATCTCTTTTTTCGAACGGTATTAATATGTCATATATGATAAAAAATGGAGTTAGCAGGTTTACACTCTAAGGCGACGATTTGTGATTTCGTAAATTATGTCTGCCTGCAGGCCCAGTGCGTGTATTTTTTATTGTGTGTTTGGCCCTTTTCAGAAAAAAGTTCAGTTAACGTATTATTTTATTAGCCCTTAAACAACCCGTATCAATACTTGGAAATTATGACAACCATGGATATCAAGGCAACGTTTTAGATCAAATTGGCCAACCAGAAGTAAAAGAATTTCTTCCAGAATATTTAGTTTTGCGTCTTTTTCTTAAAAGAGTAATAACGATATTTTTAAAACTTCTGTGTTTATAAAGTATCATTCTTTAACTTCTAAAACTTTATGTAGGAAAAAATCCTTTTACATCAAGTTATTTATTCTTTTTTTATGAAAAAACTCAAAATTTATAACTACACGTACCTACAATGTTGTAAATAAACTATACATACTTTATTTTAAATAATTGTCTCTTTGACTAGTAGTAAAGTGACTGTCTCTAGATCCGCTTTTGTCGAGGCTTTTAGTTTAATGAGCTTAAATACTAGATTTACCTGTGGTACAGAGACTCACTTAGTCCCTGGTCAAAGACCACTGACTAAAACATGGAACCAAGAGATTCTCTACAAAGTACAAACTATTGTTATTCATTAACAAAAGAGTTAATATATTGATAATAAGAAAAATGTTTTAAAAAAATGGCATATAGGTAAATCAAATAATGTGCTAATACATTGATGACATATTGCTGGTGAGATTAGTACATCAGCATGAATTTCACTTAATCGGCATTAATAACAAATCATAATTAAAATAAAATCATTAGAAGTCAAACGAAAGCTTGTATTAAGTATATGTACTTTTGAGAATTTTTTACCATTATTATTATTAGCAGGAATATAAAAAATAATTAAATTAAACATAAATTTAGGTAATTTTTAAGGAATTTGGTGATGGTACTTGGTGAAACATTTTTTAAAATTATTGGATAAAAAATACTTGGTAAGTTTCACATTAAGATATAAAAATAAAACGAATTTGTTTTGAGAGTCTTTTAATCTCGATATATATATTTCGGGTGGCTAACCCATCTTCAGGAGCAACAGAAAGTAACAGTTACTTTCTGTTGCTCCTGAAGATGGATTAGCCACCTGAAATATATATATCGAGATTAAAGACTCTCCAAAAATAAATTCGATTTTATAGTGAAACCTACCAAGTATTTTTTATCCAATAATTTATAAATTTAGGTATATACGAGGGGTGAACCGCAATTGAAATTAGGTGTACGCGTACTTCGGAATTATGTGGAATTATTTCGGAATTAATTAAATAGTGCCCCTTCATCTATTTTACTTCAACTTAGAAATGAAAGTGGAAGTAGATGTACAGGATATTAGGTCGCGGTTCAACCCCTCAGGTATATATATTTTTTTATATTTTCTATCCCAAAAAAATTAGAGGTTCCCCAAAACAATCTTCCGATTAAAATTTTCCTATGATTTGTGATTTTGGGGATAAATAATAATCAATTCATTTAATTTATTCATTTCAAATTTATTTCTTTTATTTAGTTTAGAAACTTCAATGGCCTAACAGACGGATAGACATATAGGTATATAATTCAAATTTCAAAAAATAAAGAATTTAAAATACAAGAAGTAAAATGGAGTATTCAGAGATCAGATTTTCATAAAAATTATAAACAATAAAAAACTTAAGATTCTAAATAAATATTGAAAATTTAAAAATAAAAATTGTTAGAATTGTTATTCAGAAAATGACAAAATACCCATGGTAAGTAAAAAGGAATCTAAGGGCCAGTTGTATGTCGGTAAACTCATTTTAAACGCTGACAAAGGATAAAACCTTATAATTCACCCGGTGGCCGGCGGGATGGCCAATCAGAGGACAGGAACTTTCATCTGATTGGCCATCCCGTCAGGCACAAGGTGAATTATAAGGTTTTACCCTTTGTCAACGTTTAAAAAGAGTTTACCAACCGACATACAACTGGCCCTAAGTTTGGCATTTTTAAACCAAAAAACCCAAACGTTACTGTGATAGGTTATGCCAAAATAATTAACTTAAATATTACATTTAGTATGAGAGCGATTGGCTCAGGATAGAGTAATGTGGAGAGGCATCACACTAGAGGGTCGAGCTCTTCAAGGGCGTTATGGCCATCTTAAGAATAAGATTACATTTACTATCTCAGATTAACCCTTTTTGGGGTATCGACAGATGAATTAAGAAACGATCCATTTTCTTTTAGGGACTTTTCTGATATCTCGAGAGTTTACGAAATCTAAAAATGTATCTGAAAAACTTACATGTTTATTGTTTACTATAAATATAATAGCATTTGCTTAGCTTAACCCACTAAACCGCAATAACATAAGACATAACAACACAGATTTTTTGATCATGAATAACGAATATGTGTCAGGGACATACTAATAAAAAATAGTCAATATTATATTTCTGAAGATTTCCCAAAAAATGTACAAGAAATTAGAAAAAAATTGATTCCTGACATGATCAAGGCCAGGAGAGCCGGTAAATACGCAATAATTAGATATGATAAACTATTAATAAAAGATAAACTAATAATAAAAGAATCTCACAAAAAAATAGATAATACTACCACTAATAAACCAAATACAAACTCTGAAAAAAGACCTCTGTTATTGTCACCAACAGAAGAAAGAGATCAAGATAAAAACCAAAATGTGGAAAAAAAGAAAATTGATACCACCAAAACAACAAAAGTTCTACAAACGAAATTTTCATGCCTAAAAAAAGCGAATCACTTGGCAATATTAACGCAAAATCTACAGAATAAAATTACTGGCATAGGCCCTCAAATATACTAAAAGAAAACTCCACTCATCGCCCAGTAAGCCTGGTCCGCTCGGGTGATTTAGACCAAAACCTCCTAAACATGAATATCAATCCTAAAAATATCAATCCTAAAAATAACAATAAAAATTTCAAAAATGTAAAATATCATAAAAATACAATAGAAATTAATTATGATTGTTCTTTAAATAAAAGCGAAAGTGAGTCGGGTGATTCTATTTATGGCGAGATTTCTACTGAAAGTAAAAATAAATATATGAATTACAGAATTAATGATAAAAATGCAGAAACTAAAGGTATAAATGAAAATAAAAAGATAAAATTTAATCTCATTAAAAACAGAAATAAAATACATAAAAACAAAAATACAGCAAATTTTATTAAAATCGGGACATTGAACGTTCGAACCTTAAAAGATGAAGAAAGAATTCTAGAATTAGAAAATGCTATGAATGAATCAAAAATTGATATCCTCGGTCTGGCTGAAACAAGAAGATTAGATGAAAAAATAATCAAACTAAAAAGTGGTTATACATTATGTCATAAAGGAACAACTCCAGGACAACGAGGAGTAGGATTTTTGATAAAGTCAAACATGACAGATAAAATTAGAGAATTCAGAGGAATATCTGACAGAATCGCAACACTAAAAATTGAATATAAAAGAAACATTTTCTGAATTTAATTCAGATCTATGCACCTACTGCCGATTCAAATGAGGAAACAAGTGAAGAATTTTACAATTCACTACTTGAAACTATAAATAATAACCCTCATAAAAACGATAACCAGCTAATTATTATGGGCGACTTCAACTCTCAAATCGGCCAAAGAGAAAGTAATGAAGAAAGAATTATGGGGCCTTACAACTTTGGAAAAAGAAATGATAGAGGAAAAAGACTTGTTAACTTTTGCCAAGAAAACAATCTAAAAATAGTTAATAGTTATTATAAAAAGAGAAAAGGTATGAAGTGGACATGGTCACATCCTAACGGCTATCACAAATCTGAAATTGATTATATCATCACCCCTTATCTTAATATAGTAAACAAATTTAAAATCTTAAATAGATTTCCCTTTTACACTGATCATAGACTTTTATATGCAGAAATATCCTTATATTCATTATGTAAAAGACCTCGCCCTGAATGGAACCGAAAAGTTACTACGAATTTCTCAAGAATAAATAGCGATACAACAAACTTAATTAAAGACCAAGTAAAAATTTTAAATCTGAATAATAATCTTTATAATATTCAAAAACAATACAATGAGATAGAATCAATCTTAAAAACAATACAAGATTTATCTACAGAAGCAACTACCAATGAACCAATACTATCTAATGAAACAAAAAATTTAATTAAAATAAGAAACAAAATGAAAGAAAAGAGGAATTCTTCCATAAATAAAATTGAACATAATTTATTATGCAAACACGTAAAATACAAAATCAGGACAGACTTAAAAAATTACAATGATAAAATTATTAAAAAGTTTATTGACCCACACATTTCTATTAAAAAAATTAAAAAAGAAATATTTTCACAAAAATGTATAATTCCGAATATTAAAGACAAAAATAATGTTATCCAATATAATCAATCTAACATTCTAAAAATAATAACTGAATTTTATGAATGGTGGCCTATAGAACGAAAAAGGAAAAAGAGGAAGACAATTCAAAAGGTGGAACGACGAGTTCAAGAAAATAGCGGGCAATGAGTGGACTAGAATCGCCAAAAGAAGAACAGAATGGAAGAAATTAGGAGATTAGGAAATTAGGCCTATGCCCAAACTGGGCCTGGTACAACTTAAGTTATATTATTTATTTTATTGTAAATACTTATATATATATATATATTAAAAAAAAATGTAATCAGTACCTATAACTTATACACAAATTATGTATCTTTTAAAGGCTTAAATAAATAAATAAAAAACGAATATGTAAAAAAATCATTAAGTTATATTTCTGATCTGAGGAGACCTCGTATATGAATAATTATGTTACACAAGGAACGGTCTTATGTAATTCATTCCAATTTAACGATTAATTGGAACGAATTCCTGGAGCGCTTGTCCCATGCATTTCATATAATCAAAAAACTTCTCGCTTTTTGCAAAACCAGATAATATAATTTAAAAATAGGCTACAAAAGTTTTTTAATCTATTCTATTAAATAAAAAAAAATACATGATTAAAATATCTTTACCATGTTACTATGGCCCTCTTTTATTGATATTATTTTATTTCCATTGAATAGCAAATAAACGTGTTGTCAATTAAGTGGAAGAAATAGTGGAAACATTTTTAAAACTCTACTCATCTCTCTGCAAATTTTGCCATTCTTTGTGCCAATAAACGATTTGAGTTTGAAAGCACAAAAAATGCTTGAAAAGGTTTAGTTTGCAGAGTTGCTGATTCATAAATGAGAAATCAATGTGATTGTCCCTTCTGTGAAGAATGATTGTGGTCAAACCTTCGACATTATAGTTTCTATCAAATAAATTATATATATAAGTTATGGTTTATTAGTTCAAACTTATTGAGCTGATAACTACAGTCGTTTAAATTTTTTTTATTGTCACCGGCACAAAGCCCATTTAGACAGCACATCAGTAAAGTGTTAGTAGGGCTAGTGAGGGAGCCGAGTTTTAGCCGGAAGACATTTTTATATGCTACACAGGCTCGAACCCGGGTTTCCCGCATGAACATCGTCATCAACAATGCTGAAGCGAGCCCAGCGCCTTAGCTAGCTCGGACAACCCGACTTCCCATTTTAAAAAAATTATCATATAACGATTCGAATTCTTTCTGATTTTCATTCTACCACTAGAAAGAATTTATTATGACATTTCACTCTTGAGTTTTGAAGTGGTTATTGAAATCCAGACAATAAGAAAATGGTTTGATCTAGAAAGGTTAAACTTGGCAAAATTCCTACAAATTTATGTGCCGAGTTTCATCTCTCTTCAGGTTCTTCGATTCCAACTAAAAACCATGAAATATTTTTTCTAGCCTATTGGCTAAATAAAATTTCAAATTTCAATGCTCTTCCACATATCATTTCGGAGATATGTGCATTTCACATATTTTTGAGACTACCTCTCTTCCCATAATTTCGAGCGAGATAGAATTTATGCCTGCCAAAAAAAGAATAATTAATTCCAATTTTAAAAGAAAAATTTATTAGTCTTTTTTAAAACAAGCCTAATCAACATCGCTACCTTAATTTAAATAGCAAAAAAATTATTAACGAAACTTTGATTTTAAATAATCATACCGATTAAAAAAAACTTTATAGCCGTTTTTGAGAAGATTGTAAAAATACAACTTTAAAGTAAAGGGATACTAGAATTCTCCGATTCGTTGCTTTTGTGATTCATGGCAGCTTCAAGTCATGAGGGTATACAATCAGAGACTAATTTATTTTTGGTAAATGGTAATTTCCCATATATGGTATAATATCATATAATGTTATAAATATAAATGAAACGATATAATCTACAAAAACATATAGTTATATATCAGTGGTAGTTAGTAACTTTTCAACCGAGGATCTTGTCCAAAAAAGTACCTTTCATTTTATAAAAATTTTATTTTAATCTTCGCTGTTTTTTGAAAATTTCATCCAATAAGGCATCATTTTTCATTATTTTTCAAATTTAACATTAGATTTTTTAATAATATATTTTGGAACCTTCGTCCCAAACGGATACTGCTTTGTGTGAGTTAGGGTTGGAGTCAGAAATTAATTCTTATGAGATAGAAATCGACTATCTTCCACAATGAATTAGCCTGACCTATAAGAAAATCTTAAATTTCTCCTAATTCTATTGTTATAAGCTACCTATGCCTTGTCTATAACACTCTTACTTATTTCCGATCCTATATAATGAGAGTTCTTAGAAATGGATTAGTCCAGAGATTCCCGAATCATCTTTAATTATTCCTTTTTTTTGTATTCTTACTATTTTAATAGTTCCTCACCGAGAACAATTTTTATTCAACTAAAACTCGCCTGAACTTGTCTTTGACATCCTTGAACTGGAAGATATATCTACCAGGCAAATACTTCAAACCTTCTATCCGGACCCTTTTCTGAAAATCATTAATTTTAATTTCCCCTTGAAACTATGCAACAAATTTATTTCATTTCGAGAAGCAATATACTTTTCAAAAAAAATGTTTTTTTTTAAAGAAATATTTAAAGATCCTCTTGAAATTTTGAATTCGACTTTATACCAATATTTATGAATATACTCTAAATGTTTGAAATTTTAGGGATGCGCCGCATCCACAGTATCCATGGACCGCACGCCACTGGTTGGTATATATTCAAATTTGGACATAAAAAATTTCTGTTGTCTTTAAGTATTTTAATAAATAAATATAGACCTTTAGAGGTAAATATAATAATTTTACTTAAAAATATCTAATAAGAGAAACAAAATAGGTACATTAATTAAAAAAGGATCAAATGTTATTGTTAAGAATTTCTGGTTCGAGAGTATCCCTTCTGTATCCCCCCACCCAAGTCGTACACTGTCCCTGTTATTCGTTTCTTTTAAAAGAATCTCCAATAAGAAGCGCGAACAAAGTAACAAGGTAAGTACTTTAAAGCTTTATTAGAATTTGTTAGAAGAAGCAATTTAATCCGCCACATCGGGATGTTTTGTTCGATTATTCTTATTCTTGAATTTTCATGGATGAAATAATCTAGATCAGAGCAATTTTATTCCCGATCTGTATATAATGTGTTTGTGTGTGTTTAGAGCAAATATAAGAAGAGAGGCGGATTAACTGAGAGAAAAGCTTTGGTAAATATGAATGGAGGAATATAAGAAAAAAGTGGTCACTTTGATCAAAAGGCATTAATTATTCCATTCTATTTATTTATTGCTTTTTAAAAGAGATCCCATTTTTAATTTCGACCAGAGCGAAGAAATTAATTGAATTTCAAATTGAAGGAAAAAGTAAAGACTTTGGTAGACTCTCTGCGTAAATCTTTGGCGATTTTCGTCAGCGAACGGATTGAGCTAGATTGTTAAAACTTGGCATAACGATGCGAGATGAGTATGACAAATATGTGAGACAAATTTAATCCAATTAGTACACAAGTGTTTCATATCGATTATTTACTCCATTTTTGAACTGGAATTTCTGAAACTGAAGTCCAAAATTTAATTGGTTAACTTTTATTAAATAAAAATATTTTAGCATCAGAATGAGACTTTCTAGTACTTTTTCTGTTACGATACTCACAGGTATCTGAATCTAGACAGACAGGAAGAAAAAAACTTGCTTAAAAATGATTTTTCTACACATTTAAATTATTTCTAAACAAAAGATGATAAAAATCGAGAAAATTTAATACTTCGTTCTATCTTACTGAATATAATAATAATATAATATAGCAAGGGACGAATTTCCACACCAGAATGCATAGATAGATTATTTGTTATCTGATTTTGAATGAAATTTATATTATTTCACAAGAACCCGAAAATCAACAATAATAAAACAAAATATGTACCTACATGGTAACCAAGATAATCTTTAAAAAATAAATATTTGGAAATTAAAAGGTCAAATCAGACCAAAGACTTATCTTGGCTCTATTATCAATTTAATAATATAGATCAAGAAATCAACAAACATATCATACTAGGTAATATATTCTCTTTTGGTCTCTGAAAATATTTCGGATCACATCCAGGGAAAATAAATTAATATTCTATATAGTTGTCTGCTGATTAGGTACTCTATGAGGTGAGCCCTTTCGTCAAACCTATATATCGTGCTAAATATTGGCACTTGGATAAGATTCCCGAGGATGTGAAAACAACCATTCTGACGTAAAATTAAAAATAATCGATTCCATCTCGGAAGACAACCTTTTGTCATTTTTAGTACTAGTAATAGTCCAACTTAAAAGGAACAAAGAACCTTTCAGAATTTTATAGCTCTAGTCAAGTTATGGTTTCGAAATTTTGTAAAAGTAAACGATTAACAATGATTTTAAAAAAATATAAAAGCCCCTGGTACTTAGGCAACGAGATATACTGGAAAGCATGGATTATATCTAAATCTCTGGGCTCTGATAGTATCGTTGCTACCAATATCTATAGATGAATTGCATTTTTTTTCAATACAAGGAATAGTTAATAATTATAGTATTTTTACTTGCCAATTTATCTCGGCAACAACTAACACCGATTCATTCACAGTCACAAACGTGGGCGTGAACTTGTGGTTTTGGGAATTTAAAAAGTCAAAATAAAGTCGAAAAACAAATATTTATTGTAAAATATTCAAATTTGAAGTTAGCTTAACTTAATTGAATTTTTTGCCATATTAAAAAGAGCAGATTTCATTAGATCTGCGTTTAACAAACTTTTTTGTCAGAACCGTTCTGCGACCACCTTACACTTATTCCCTTAGAAAAAAATCATTTATAATTATTTTAGCATATTTTAATAGCAGTAGGTATACTGCTATTCTGGGAGAAAAAGTGAAACACGGTTGCCATTTGAAATTTCTAAACTCTGAGATTTTCAGCTATAGTGTGATACAAGAAATCATAAGTTGGTGTCATCTATTAAATTCGATGGAATGGAATATTTTTAATTATATGTCAGAGGGGTTGTTTTTCACTCCCTCGGGAATCGAACCCGAGTGCCAGTAACAGCAATCCGGGCCACCTGGCTCACCTGCAGGATGCGAACTTAAACTAATTAAAAATATTCCATTCCATCGAATTTAATAGATGACACCAACTTATGATTTCTTGTAAATTTGAATCTATTACCATCGACAAATTAATATCTTTCATATAGTGTGATACTCAATTATTTTTTTTTATTTTTTTTAGACCACTAGAGCAGACCTCGAGGGCCATTTGTCTGCAGACCACATTTGAGAAACGATGCATTGAATATTGGAAATAAATGATCAAGTGGAACGCTTAATTCTAGTGTTGGGTGACCATCTATGCTGCTGTCTACTCATAGCAATTGGAAAAAAAATGTTAGAATGCTTTTAAAGCTCGCAGAAGCACTGGGCTAGCTTAAACAAGGATTTGACGGTGCCGGCCCAATAATCTCAGGTGAATTCAGTAGCAATTCATTAATATTCACGGTCAGTCCATCGTCTCGAATTTATCTGTTGCGAGATTTATTTTGGGTTTGTGTATACAAAATGTGATTCGATACAAATTCTGGTGATAAGATAGGAAAAAGTTGAATATAGATATGTAAATATTGCTTTTTAAATAAATACCCGTATACCTCTTACAACTTCTTTTCATTTATAACCTTCCCATATAAAATTTGAAGAAAACCTTTTTCTTGTAAAGGCATTTATTTCGGTGGTTAAAAGTCGAAATCATTCAACTTAATGAAATTCTTTCAATTCAACATTGATCATAGGTAAACGCCGGATTTTGAACCAACAAAAAAAATGAAATCTATATATATATATATATATATATATGAAATGGAAAAGTATATATGTTTATATCCAAATGATCTGATTGGCGAGTGCATAGCCAATGGCAAAGCGTTAAAATATTAGGACGATTCTGATTGTTCAGATAGAGATCTTGCTTAGACAATGTGTTAAATAAATCTTTCCTTATTGTTGAATCAATTTCATTCAGCACATTCTTTCAATACTTACAGTATCATTTTAAATTTCGACTATTAAATTGGTATGAACAAGACGCTCCCCGTCAGGGGGTAGGTGACGCCGGGCCGAAGGCCCGGTCTTCAGCTAGTATCCTATATTGTGCATTAACAATCAAAAATAGATATTAATGCAGTTGGAAATAATATTTGATCGGGGGCTCTAAATAATTCAAGTTCATCTATAGTAGATTCATACCTTGTTATTTATTAACAAAAAAAAACTGCAATAGCACTAAAATTACGTTTTTAACCATTTTTATTGCAGATGTGATTTATATTTGGTCATGTTTATATAATTAAATATAATTAAAAAATAAAATGCTAAAATTAAAATAACATCATGTTTATTTGAAAGGTGGACCACCTGTTGATTCTCCCTTGGTCCTTTCCCCTATCCAACTTGTTGTATCTTGTAATCAGATCCATCTGTGAACAGAGGTAGAAACTCAAGGCAAATTACCTTTTTGTTTCTCACCTTATTCAATTTTATTGCCATGAAAATTGTCGGAATATATAAATAGATCATTTTATAAAATAATCAAAGTTTGATTGATTAGATTACAAATAGAAAGGAAAAGGGGAAGAGGGGAAGGCAATATGGCTTTATCAAAGTCAGATATAAAGTAAAATGTGGGAGTATATCAAATAATACGCCCTACTATACTCCATGAAATGTTATCAATGGTTCCTGGAAAATTCATTGGGATTTAATTGATTGTTTTTTTACATATAATATAGGATCGATATACAAATGGTTATTAAATCTTTTTAAAATCATATCTAAAATGAAAGGATTTGATGGAATTTCAAAATAAGCTGACATGTTCTGATGTGGCCATCCACTTGACTTTACCATATAACCTGGCCCCTCACTTATATTTAATATTTAATAAAATTATTTATAGTCATTTAGGGGAGGGGGGTTAATTTTTGCATTTTTAGACTCCTGGGGGCCCACTGATTATGTATACAAAATTTGGTTGAGTTTGGTACAAGAGCCTATAGGTATTTTCATTTTTTGATCATACACCCCCCCTCCCCCATTATGAGCGGTTAGTTTTTGCATTTTTAGACTTCTGGGGTCCCACTAATTATGTATATAAAATTTGGTTGAGTTTGGTAGAAGGGCCTAGATTTTCATTTTTTGACCGTACACCCCCCCCCCCCATTTTGGGTGGTTAGTTTTTAAATATTTAGACTTCTGGGGTTCCACTGATTATGTATACAGAATTTGGTTAAGTTTGATAAATAGCCAAGATTTTCAGTTTTTGACCACCCCTTCCCCACTTTGGGCGGTTAGTTTTTGCATTTTTAGACTTCTGGGGGTCCCACTAATTATGTATACAAAATTTGGTTGAGTTTGATCAAATAGCTTAGATTTTTAATTTTTAACCCCGCTTCCACCCCCCTTAATTTTGGGTCGATATCTACCAAAATCTAATCAGCTCTTAATCTCAATGGACCTAAACTACGTGGGAAATTTGGTTTCGATATTCACACTAGTTTTTGAGCTAGCTCGTCCACAAAAATTTGGTAACGCACAGACTAACTAACACCAGACTAACTAACAGACATTTTGACAAAACAATTATTATTTCGAAAAATATAATTTTTTTTCGAGGTTAACTTATTAAAGCTTTTTTGTAGAGCGAAATGCCATGGTTTTGCTCAATTTTTTTAATCAAAATAGTTTCAGCCGTTTTTGAGATATTTCGAAAAAAAGAAGGAAAAAAAAACACTTTTTTAATGTACGATTACAATACTTGACCATACCCTGTATTGTAAAGTAAAAATAAAATATAATTAACTATAATCTTTTAAAAAACTCAAAATATGTTGAGCTGTTCACCCACATAAATGAGGGACGACGAGTAAAGAAATTTTTTTAATTAATGTATAATTAATTTTTTTAAATTAAAAATTAATTTTTTATGCGTTTTTTAAAAAATAAAAATGATTTTTATTTTTGTGGGACCCAATAAGCATCTCTTCATTTTGGGGTGTGATTTTTACCTTTTAAAAAAATTTTAAATGTAGATAATCATTTAAATATTTATTTTATATAGGTTTAGTAGATACTTTTATTCAACAAAATATATGCTGACCAAGTGCGATTCGGACCTCATATCGAGGTATATGTACTTTATATCTCCCAAAATACTTAAGATATAAAATTCGATCTTATATTTCGTTGATAAGGAAAATTTTTGTAAATTTTTACAAAATTCTAAATAAGTCACCTAAAAATGGCACTTTGGTGCTCTCCCATCCCGTCATTTGACCAAATTCTTCTTGAAGAGGTTTTTGTGAAGAATTTCTCATCAAAAAAAATATTATTTTAGAAAAATTTCACTATCCCCCCATTAAATTATTCTTTTAAAATCTTAATTGACTTTGATAGAAAACTTTAAAACAATGCTAAACATTTAACTTGGCTATAATCAAATTCATCAATAAAATTTGCAGAAAATTTACCATGTCTTAAAAAAGTTTTCACTTTTAATTCAAATTATAACTGTATTACTATTATGTGATTCTTATATTTTTAGTTATTTAGAAAGAAAAGAAGAAATTCTCACCTCTGGGATAGACCCATTGCTTCGTTTTTTTCGTCAGGGAATCCTAAATTTTATTATGGTTAAATCCACTTTTTACAACATCAGAAAAGAAATCTCTCTGCCCGAAGCATTGATAGAAAAAAAATAATACCATTCACGATGTAGGAGATAGATTTAGATGCTTATAACCACCAAACTATATTTATAAATTGTCAATTTGACTTTTAGATTCAGGTCGACTTCATCTGATCCCATCTTTTTCGAATCTCATTCTATCTACACATCTCTAATCTAATCCCGGAAAATTTTTTCTTTTTCTTTTTCCTCGATTTTAGAGATAATTTGGATTTGATGATCTTTTTGATTCATTGCCATTAAAAAAAATTATTGTAGTAATCCTCTTTAGATTTTAAAGATTTATTCCAGATGAAAGCATCATTGGATTTAATCCTACTGCTTGTTGCTACATACATAAAGGTTCAGACTATTTTTCATTAAGGTTTTAACGGCTAGTTTAGCTAAGAGTTTTATTGATTTAAGAATTAATTAAAAAAGAATACATAATATTTTAAAGGAAACTATTGCATTCGGTCTAAAGAATCGAATTTGAGTTGTTACTCTAAATAAATTTTTTGTGTGCTCATCAATAAAATCATTTTCAGTCTTTGGTGGCACAGGGGGAGGGGTCTGTATGTATGTAGTACCCGAAGCCCCCTAGATAAGACTTCATCTCAGAAAAAGTCCCATAGAGCTTTTTTGTGCAAGATCCCATATCTCTCATAAACCTGGTAGCTACCGTTTTGAAAAAAGACGACACTTTATCATAGAATATCGTGTGCTAGACCCGAGGGGTGAACCGCGACCTAATATCGTGTACACCTACTTCCACTTTCATTTCCAAGTAGAAAGGAGTTGAAGTCTCATTATCTAATGAATTCCAAAATAATTCCACATAATTTCAAAGAAGGTGTACACCTAATTACAATCGCGGTTCACCCCTCGACTAGACCTAATTTCCGATTCGATTAAATTGCCTATATTTATAAAAATATCTAAATATTGTACAAGGGGCAGTCCATAAATTACGTCCCACAATAAGGGGAAAGGGGGTATCTCAGATTTTTTACTAAATGTGACAAGGGGAAGGGGAGGGGCTCGGAGATCTTAAAAATTGTGATGTCACAAAAGTCAAATTAAAAAATTTTCAATTATAAAATCTATAATTATTAAATTTTAGGAAATAAAAGTGATAGTGTTACGTCACAATACAGGGGGACGAGATGAAAATGTGACAGAATGTGACACAGGGGGAGGGGTCTAAAAATCCATACATCCCCTACCTAAGCAAGAATTGTTTTCTAAGTTCTCACTCTAAACAATAATTTTCATTATATTTTACAGTTTTTAAATTAACAACTACCAAAATTAGAGGCAACCAAATTCTTCCAAAAGACTCTTGGACGGTGACTTGGGAGTGTAAATAAAAATTATAAAATTATTTTTAATACGATTTCAAAAGATCTTTTTGACGATAACCCAACTAATGGAGGTGCACTCAATTTCTTTTTCATAAGCACTTTCTATTTTTGAGGAGGTTCCACAATTTTTTACTCTACCATACAGGGTATGGTCAAGTATTGTAATAGTGCATTAAAAAAGTCTTTTGTTTGCTTGCTGATTGGCCATGCCAGTGCCTCCATTTATCATCTACCGTTTGTTAGTGGTAAAAAGTATTTACTTTGCGACATACAACCGGCCCTAAGTAAGATCCGTCGAGTTCGATTCATAAAATGTATATTTTTGGAACCGACTTCAAAAAGTGATTTCATGTTAATATTTCGCCGTTTAGTCGTAACTAAATTACATAATTATTTTATACCTTTTAGTGCATTTTATTTTTGAATTCTTATTATAAAAATTATTTTTAGAAAAAATTTTTTTAGTGATGTTATTAATAGTGACTTAATATAATACCTTGCATGCATCTCGTAAGAGAAAGGGTTGGGCGAATGAATCAGAAAATGATAATAAAATTCAATTCATCACTATAGAAATTCTTTAGAAACGTTTGCGGGTTTTAAATGAATGTTTTAAGATTTTTTATAAAAGATTATATTTATTATAATTTCGATTAATTGCTCATAAGAATTGAAGATTTACGTTATTTCGACATTGATCATATCATCAGAACTTGACCAAATTAATATGGGATCATCCCTAAATACCCCCTTTCCAAAAAAAAGAATCATCGAAACCGGTCCACGTGGCAAAATTGATTGCTGAATATACATAAAATAAATAAATAGTTAGGTATCTTGACTACCATGGAGCTATACTGATCCAAACGCAGAAGAAATCATTAAAATCGGTTGATAAATAAAGAAGTTATACCTGAACAAACATAACAAAAAAGGTCCAATACCAATGAAAAAAACGGGACCAATCGGAAACTATACTGAACCCAATGCAAAAAAAATCATGAAAATCGGTTCACAATTGGCGAAGATAGCAGGTAACATAGATACAAAAAAAAATTCACCTTAATTGATACCCTCCTCCTTTTTTGAAGTCGGTTAAAAAGTGTTTTACTTTTCGCTCCCTTTATTCATCAACAAATATATTATTTATTTAATAATTTAATATAGCCACAATGGAAAACATTCTTTGCCGCTATCTGAAATTTTAAGAAGTCACTAAATTATATTATTTATTCAACACATGTGTTTAATTTAATTTGTCGCTGGAATCAAGATCAAACGACCCTGTATAGCTAGATCAGCAATGCTGGGAACTGTAACAGGGAAGTAAGATTTACATAATTCCCCGTGGTGGCGGTGAACTATTAATTATCAATGCAAAAGAGAATCTTGTTCTTGGTTTCATGATTATAATGCTATAATTAGAATTTTCATTATTCTATTTTTTATTCTTAATACATCATTATATCTATTTTTGAGCTATAATCTTCTATATTTAGGAAATTATGGAAGAGAATTCAAATATTTTAAATTTGAAAAACAGTAAGTACCTATCAGATTTTTAAATAAAATAAATAAAAAATATTCAATTAATTATTTATTCAAATGAACAATAATTTTATTATTGTTTTGTGAATTGTTTGGTTCATCTAGCAACCGAGGCCTTGTGCCTCTAAGGTCCAGTTGCAAAAACATAGTATCATCCTATGCTATGGATGAGCCTGGAGTTAACTCGCAAAGCAGGCCGAGTAATAAATATTTATTACTCTTTATTATTATTATTATTATTATTTTGTCGAAGAATTGTTTCAAAGCTTGTTTGCTTCATCTCCAGCGACAATATTTACTTGAACTGAATGTAGGTATCATATATGTTATATTATTACCATATATATGAATTTGTTTATACAAATGTTGTATATTTGTTTTTTCTGCTGTCATGGTTTGTCTAGAATTGTCGCTGATTATAAAGCAAACAAGCTTTGAAACAAATTGTCTGACATATTCAAAAACAATAATAGGTAATAATAATAAGTTCATTTAAATAAATAATGATTAATTAGGTATATTTTTATTTCTTTTATTTAAAAATCTACAAAAACATCTGGTGCCATCGGTATTTCAAATTTACACCATATATTTTACAAAATTCAACTAGTCCTTGATTACTTTTTTAATTTGATTTACAAAATTATTTTTTTCGGATTTGAATTAGCGAAGCCAAACATGGACTTTTCCAGAGATTCAAACCTGAAGACTTGATATAAGTTTTCAATACTGCCACACGGAGTGGCTA
Organism: Forficula auricularia; assembly: GCA_024734495.1. Lineage (NCBI taxonomy): Eukaryota > Metazoa > Arthropoda > Insecta > Dermaptera > Forficulidae > Forficula > Forficula auricularia. Next base: position 14,084,514 of record JALMQS010000074.1, read on the forward strand.
TAGAAATTAGAAACGGATCACAACACACCCATTTGGGTTGTTGGACGGTCAGTGAGTTCAATAATCTATCGCGTACATTTTCTAAAAAATTGGCTTAACGGACGATAATTTGATTTTGGGGAAGACACAGTGCGGGACGGTGCAATCCTCCCGAACAGAATTTCATCATTCTTAAGGAGAAATCAATGAGCAAGGGCGGATCCGGGGGGCGGAGGGGCGGCCGCCCCCCCCATACAGGCCCGTGCCTGGCAGTAGTGCAACACGTGCGTCGCACGCAGAGGCCAAAAAACGGCGGCCAAACCGACAGGGAATTTATAACAATTTTTTTATTTTTTTTTTTATTTTAATGAACTTAAAATATGAGATATGAAATTTGTAAAAAAATTAAAAAAAAATATTTTTTTTTAAATTTAAAAATTTTAAATAAAGTTCTGTCCCCCCCCCCCACTTGGAGAATTCGATCGCGACACACTTTCGAGATAAAAAGTAGATCTTATATACATCGGGCACCTTATATACATTCTCCCCCCCCGCCCCCTAAAAATTCCTGGATCCGCCCTTGTCACTGAGGTTGTCCCTCTGCTTGATGTAAACAATACATATATATATATACCCTCATTGGTTTCTTCTTAAGAATCAATAATTCTGCTACTCTCGGCAAACTAAATTTTTTGAATAATCCCATCCGTTTAATTGTTCTTCACCAACTTCCAAGGACCAGCGGATATCATCATTTCACCAGCAAAACCAGGGCCGGCGCAAGAGTAGATTCAGCGCGTTTGAAAAACCCGGGCCCGCCCTCTACGAAAATTACCCATTTAAAAAACACCGATTTTGATTAACTTTTTACAGAATGATGATACCATTATAATCCAGTTCGATATGCAGTCCATGCACAACAAAATCATAAAGTGCTAGAGTTACTCTTTTATTAATTTACTCCAATAATAATTAATAGAAAATCAATAGGGATTTATTGGTTTCTTAATAAATTCTTTCTAAATAAATTCATACAAATTAGAACTTTTTGAAATAATCATCTTTTTCTAAACATAATAAATTAATAATTTTTTAATTGTATTTCCAATTAGACCAACTAATAAATTTGTTGAAAATTTTTTATTTTGCCGAGAGTAGAAGAGTTGTTGAATCATAAAGAGAAAAAACAAAGAGGTTGTCCTCTGCTTGATGAATAAATTTGTTTATCAAATGAATTTATTTCATCGGTCCATTGTATAATCATATATTTTTTTACTGTTCAATCAAACATAAAAAATATTAAAAATAACCAAGAAAAATATTACAGTCATGCAAAAAAATCTATATATTTTCGCGAAATATTTTCAAGTATAAAGCTAAAATTTAGTACAGTTGTGAAAATACATAGATTCGAATTAAGTTTCATTTGATAAAATTATTTGAGATTGGCAATTTATACTCACAGGAAACGTTTTCAGATATAAAGCTAAAATTTGTGCATTAAAAAGCAAAAATACATATTTGCCTACCAAGTTTGAGTTTATTAAATAAAACCATTCTATATTGACAATTCATATTTTCGGGAAAGATTTTCATATACTATAGAGCCAAAAATTGGTGTATTGTAACATAGTTGTATACCAATTTTCAGCTCATTAACTAAAATCATTCAAGATTGGCATTTTGTACTTTTAGGAAACTTTTTCAGGTATAAGATAAAAATTTGGTGAATTGTAATGTGAAAATACATATTTGGGCACCAATTTTCAGCTCATTAAATAAAATCTTTCATGATTGGTATTTTATACTCTCAGGAAACGTTTTCTTTTAAAAAGCTAAAATTTAGTGCATTGTAACATATTTGCGTACCGATTTTCAGCTCATTAACTAAAACCATTTAAGATTGGCATTTTGAATTTTTAGGAAACGTTCTCAGGTATAAGATAAAAATTTGGTGCATTGTAATGTAAAAATGCATAGTTGCGTACCAATTTTCAGCTCATTAGGTATAACTAAAACAATTTATACCAAATGAAAATAATTTATATCTTATATAGGTATCAATAATTTTTCTTTTTACTTAATTGATATTTTTTCATCAGAGAAAATGATTAAAATCAAAATATTCGAGAAAACATTTTTTAGCAAAGTAATCTGCCAACACGTTTCAACTTGCCCATGCGTGTCTCGTATCGATTGAAATAATTTCGAGTTTTCATCTTTTAAAATCTATTAAATATTTGTAATTGGAAATAAGCAAAACGGGCAATTCTAGAGCAATTGACTACTAATACTATCTAATGGTTGACTTCTTGACCAAATTGAATTTTTATTTATTTATTTATATATATATATTATTAAAAAATAAAAATATCCTTCGAAAGCTTTTTTAATTATTGCGCCTGTTTACAGTTAATTTGCTAATAAAGTTAAAAGAAGTAAAGCATTATATCGCCCTCTCTTTCCCACTATGATTGGGATTTTATATGAATATAATCAGACTATTGCATTAAAACATTCTTCGATGCTGAGCGTTGGTCAATATCTCGACGCCTGGCAAGGATTATTATTTAATATTCATCTTATAAAAAATATATATAATATGTAAGAGCATTTGTAAATAAATAATTTCTCGTTTTAAAATTTAAGTGTAGGATTTGTATGTGTATTTTGTGTATTCAGGCCCCGCAAAAGGTCACGCCGGCCCTGAGCACAACACCCTATCCCTTATTATTTATTTGTATTTCGATCTCAAAACTTTTCATATTTTCATCAAGCCGAAGACATTTTTTTTTTAATAATAGTTGAATTAAATAAATACAAGGTAAGTTTAACAAAAAAAAAAAAAAAAAATATATATATAATATTTCAATATTCTGCTCGATATAATAATTTATTTAATTCAACTATTCTTAAATAATGTTTCACCTTGCACCCACAGTTCCACACGATTCTTAACAATTACGGTCTTTTTTAAATTCTTTTTTCTAATATTTAAATTTTAAGTATTTTCTTAACTAATTATTTTTCCTTTTACTTAACTATACAGGGTATGGTCAAGTATTGTAATCGTGCATGAAAAAAGTGTTTGTTTTTTTTTGCTTCTTTTTTTCGAAATATCTCAAAAACGCATGAAACTATTTTGATAAAAAAAAAATTGGGCGAAACTATGGCATTTCGGTCTACAAAAAAGTTCAAATAAGTGAACATCGAAAAAATTATATTTTTCGAGATAATAACTGTTTTGTCAAAATTTCTGTTAGTCTGTTAAGCTGTGCGTTGCCAAATTTTGTGGACGAGCTAGCTCAAAAACAAGTGTGAATATCAAAACCAAATTTCACACGTAGTTTTGGTGCATTGAGATTAAGAGCTGATTAGATTTTGGTGCATATCGACCCAAAATTAAGGGGGGGGGAGGTTAAAATTTAAAATTATAATATTTTCAAACTAAAAGAACAAGAAAAATGAAATATACCTACTATAAAATGAACCTATAATAACGAAAATATTTTTTCTGGAGCCATGATTAAGAGGGGGGGGGGTACAAAATATAAATCTAGGCCAGTGGTTCCCAACCTGGGGGCGATTTGGGTTATCAGGGGGCGATTGGGGGGCGATGAGTATTCTAAGGGGCGAAATTAAAATAGTAACTGTACAGTAGAAGTTGCCGGGTAAAATAAAACAATAACAAAGTTTTCAAACTTTCATTTATTTTTTCAAGCTTTAACTTAGCCCAGTAAATAGAGGGGTTTCAGCTTACATTAATCAAATTTCTAGGATGAGTGGTTTTAATTTTATAAAGAAAAAACTGCGATTTTGTGCAAAAAATTCCAGTTTTTCGAAACATCAACCTCATTGCAGCATGGGTTACCATTATTATCCAATTAAGATTAAATTTTGATTCAATTGTAGAAAAGTTAATCTAATTTAAAAGTATATAGAGTGGTCTTTGTCGAATACGTGCTCCTTCATGGTCAAAATGGGAAAAAATCGAAAAAAGAGTTTTTGGGATAGGTATTCAAAAGTGATCCGGAGAGCAGTTTTTTGAATCCCTATAAAAAATCGAACTACTGGACTAATTTTGCATATTTTTTTACTCAGCGCCAAATTTTATCCTCTTTAATTTACTATAGAACGATTATTTACAAAACATGGACCGTTTTCGAGTTATAAGCAAGAAACTGGAAAAAGTCCGAAAATTTCGTGGTTTTTCGGCCACCAAAAGTTGTCCCCACACTTTCGAAGTCGCAAACTTAGATTTGGCATACCCACACCATACCAAACGATCCTAGAAAAAAATATTTTCCCGCAATTAATGTAAGCTGAACCACTTTTTGGATACTCTATTTACTGGGCTAATTTTCAACTTATTTAATTTTTCCAGATTCCAATTTAAAAATGATAACATGTACTCTTGTTTTTTAAATGTCCGTCAATGTTCTTAGTTAATTATTTCACTTCTTTGTTCTTAAAAAAAATATGTAAGAAAAATACATTTTAATTTTTTTTCTATTTTATTAAAGAGTGACCGGATAAAACTGCTTTGGTTGTTTTTATATACGGTAATAAAATTGTTTAAAATAATAAAACTGATTTATTATTTACACTTTACTTCATATTAAAATTAGGCATACTCTGAAAATGAAAAGGGGGCGATAGGTGTTAGTCAACATCCAGAAAGGGGCGGTGGGGCACAAAAGGTTGGGAACCACTGATCTAGGCCATTTGAGCAAACTCAACCAAATTTAGTATACATAATCAGTGGGCTAACAAAAGACTAAAAATGAAAAAACTAACCGCCCAAAATGGGGGGGGGGGAATGATAATCTAGACCAGAGGTGGGGAACCTGTGGCCTTTTTGAATTTCTTATGTGGCCTCGAAATGAATTTGAAATAAAGAAAAACTGAATTTAAAATAAAAAAAATTGAATTTAAAATAAAAAAAAAATAAAAAAATGAATTTGAACAGCAATAACTTTACAAAAGTTACATTTATCGGTATTGAAACTTTTGTTACTGCTATTTTAAATGTGGCCTCTCAGGCTAAAAAGGTTCCCCACCTCTGATCTAGGCCATTGTACCAAACTCAAGCAGAAGTGTATGGTAAAGTCGAGTGGATGGCCACATTAGAACATGTCAATTTATTTTAAAAAACTTTTTAATTTATTTTTTCTTTTAAGTTCTTTTTTTAAGGATTTAAGTCCAAGTGGTTAGTGGTGAGACCTATTCCTAACCCGATAAAAAAAAAAAAAACTCTGGCAAAATTGATAAATAGATATAATAGTATTAAAATAAGAGACAAATGACATTCTTGTTATGCCAACATCCGTGCACACTAGTTTTAACTGTGGCGTTTCCTTTGGTTTTATAATTTTTTTATTCTTGATTAAAAAAAAAAACTTGTTCACTGTCATGTGAAATGATTATAAATTTGTTTAGCCAACGATTATAATTCAAACAGAGGATTGATTTCCTTAGAAATTCTACATAATGGTCCAATCCGCTTTAATTTATCTCCAACTTGGAAGTTAAACCGACTAAGCCACTTAGTTGAATCGTTATCGCGTTGAGAGAAGGTAGCTCATCTTGTTCATTCATTTGGTGAGGAACAGAATCAACCCCGAGGAGCAAATCAATGGACGACATCCATTCATGAATATTATTAAAAGAAATTAATGAGTTGTGTTTTTTAATAATTCACTAATAACAATAATCTGAAGTTCAAAATAAAATTCCTTTATTTATTTATGTGAAACCTACCTAGTATTTTATATTTTAAATTTTGAAAAGTTTCTAAAAAAAATTATTTTATTTTATTTAAAATGTTTCACCAAGAACCTACACCATTCTCGCTTAAGGGGTTTCGCGACTGCGTATCATTTTTATAAGAAAATTCTCAAATTTTTACCATCGAATCATTGTTGCATTCAATTTTGATTCCCGAAATTTGAAGTTGATCGTCTGTCCCATTACCGAGAAATAAATTATTGAAAATTGTCCTTTTAACATGGAAGAAAATGGACCGAAAAAAGGGCTATAACTTCTATACAAACAACTTATTTTATTAAAAAATTTAGTAGGCCTAAGTTGTCACTCTGCAGAAATTCAAAAGATTTTTTCGTAGATCAATCAGATAGAGCTGCTGTGCCGAACCTCATCAAGTATACAGTCTTAGGACTGGTTTGACGCAACATCCTCATACTTCAACTCTTTCGCTTCTCTAAAAGTCCCACATTTCATTTCTTTAAATATTTGGACAAAATACCCCAGCCTAGGTCCACCATTTCTCTTTTCTTTCTAACTAAATATCACTTCCCGTGTATTAACGTGGGTCCTAATATCTGAACTCTTCTCTTATTCAGATTCCTCCCCCTTTTTTCATTCTTTTATTTATGTTGGTTCCTCTCACTATCAACTATAATTATCTATGCCTGGATAGAATTGTGTAATGTTGTAATTTAGCCCATTTCTTGAAATTTTGCAGGCATACGTATTTGAGATGGCAATAGTTCATCAATTCCAGAAAATTACAATTTAAACTTTAAATATTTAAAACACGCTTCTAAAATGTACAAAATAATGTAATAAACATGAAGTCAAAAAGCTTGTGGGGCGCAGAATATGTACTTTTTAATTAATTTCGACAAAGTTCCAGAAACTTTTTCATTTGAAGGGGACAATATCCATTTCCAGATGAATAAATTTGTATTTTTGATTTTCTAGAATAAATTCCTGAAACTTTTTGATCAATGGAGTATGTTTAGCGTTAAATATTTCACTCAAAGATATTATTTTCATCTGTAAAATAAAGATGAATTTCTTCAAAAATCGAAGACAACGGAATGAATTTTTCTAAATTGAATATAATTGATTCTACGATGGCCCTCAGATAAGCGATCTCTTAAATGATTGAAGCTAATTTTTATCAAATTTCACCTCTCTAGCTCAAATCGTTCACAGACTCGCAATACAATTCCAAAGATTGATTTTATGAACAACAAGTTTTGAAAAACTTTTCATGTTTTCCCCTAATTTATTTTTCTTTACGAATTCATGTGTATAAAAGCTAAGTTTGTTTTATTCAGTGGCAAAGAATTTTTTATTCAAGTTAGGAACGAAATTGCGCATTTTAAATTGTTTTTTTAGTTAAAAAATAAATATTTTTGTTGACAATATTAAACTTCTTGACTGACAGTTGTTTCTTTCTCACCTGAATACCAGATTCTGAACTGGAATTTTATTTTTTTTTTAATTTGTTTTTTAAAGTATTTTTCTAGTAAAAGAGTTCAAATTGCCGATATTACTAGACTTTAAAGAAGAAGGAAACATTTTATTTGTTTCATTCATTGACCCTTTGAAACCCTGAAGAAGGAGGGAAAAATCCTCCGAAACGTCGGTTTTGAAAGGAAAGGAGGAAGGATTCCAATAAATTACACCTTATTTGATATGTGTTAATTTTTTCTTTCCTCACTACCTCTGGGCTGCCTTCCATTACATTCAATTAAAACTAGACTTTAAATTTCTAAGAAAATCACCAGGGATCGTCATCTACTGTTTCAAAATGAATTGAGTGAATATTTATCTCAAAGATTTTTTTAATGATAGTGATGCAAAAAGATCTAGTAAAAAGGCACCAACTTCTGTAAACAGCAATGAACCCTTGCAAAGAAAAAGAAGAAATTTCAGGGAATGTATTCGGAGTTGAAACTAAGTGAAGATTACTGAGTCGCCGGAAAAGAGGGATGTAGAAAGAAATTTCCTGCTCTAGAAGTCATTGGGATAAACGACTTAACAAATCCATTTGTTCGGTTAGTATTTAATTTAATCACGAAGGGGTGGAGAATTTTTGAAAATCGTATATTTTGCGCAAATGAGGCTTCAGGGGGATTATTGATTAAGTTATGCATACCCAAATGCAGGTCTAAGATGAAACCACAAAAGACTTATTATCATGGATCAGAATGGTATAATAATAAGTTTATATTTACTTATTGAAGTGAAACTTCTTTAGCGACGTTTCTGTTTTGAAATTTTTGTTACAATAAAGATGGCCTACTCAATGGAGGCGAAATAAGGGAAGAGAGAATGTGTTGAGTATCTAGTTGGTTGTGTGTTAGAGCATGCGTGATATTGTGACCAGTCGAGCTGTATCTATTAAATATATGTATTATATTATTAACTAGCTGCAAGGTCCGCCTTCGGTGGCCCTCTTGCTAGCCAGGGGACACGCCCCCTGAACCCCCAACCCACGAACCCCACCCTTACACTACACTCTCACCCCCTCCCCACCTCTACTCCCCGCACCATGCGCCCTCGCCCAACCCCCGCCCCCACACCACCACCCCAACACTCCATCCTGCACCCCACCCACCTCGGACCCAAACCCCAGTACCACCCCACTACGCCAATGGACCCTCACCTGAACCCCCCCACTCCACCAACCCTGCACCACCAAACCGCACGCTCCGTGCCCCCCCCCCCAACTACGCCCTCTGGGCCCCCCGCTTCACCCCCTGCAGCCCTCTACTCCCGCCTTACTCCCTCACTCCACCACCATTTCATCCCGCGCTCCCCATGCCCTAACCCCCACCCCCACCCCGCATCATCACTCCACCTCCGCACCCACCCTTTGCACCCAGTTTTTGCATTTCTAGCCTTCTAGTGTACCATAGATTATGTATACAAAATTTGGTTGAGTTTGTCCAAGAGCAAGAATTTTCATTTTTTGACCCTCCCCCCCATTTTGGGTGGTTATTTTTTACATTTCTAGCTCTCTAAAGGCCCACAGATTATTATATATACAAAATTTGGTTGAGTTTGCTCCAAGGGCAAGAATCTACATATTTTTCACCCCCCCCCCCCTTTTGGGTGATTTTGGGGAAATTTTTTTAAACAAAAGTTGTCGGAAATCACATCCCCTACAGCTTTGCTCATTATAAAATTTTCCGTAGAGTTAATAGTTTAGGAGTTATTTGATAATTTTCATTTGTGCGCTCCCTAACCCCTTTTTGGGGTCAAAATATCAAAACTTTGTATAGCTAAAAACGTAAGTTAGAGGACATCTGATACAAATATGAAATTTCATAATAATCCCTTCAGCCGTTTTTACGTGAATCGTGAGCAACTTTTCCCGGAAACCACTGAAACAGACAGACAGACATGCAGCAGACAGACATACAGACAGACAGTCATACAGACATACAGACAGGCAGGAATTTTGTTGAGGGTGTTTTCGTTCATAACTTGAAACGCGTGCAACCAAAATTTGGCGTGGTTTGGAGCAATGTACAGACAAAACCTTTATTTTATATATATTGTTGCACATGCACAATTTTTTCATTTTTTTATTAATTAATTAATCATCAAAATTAGTATTTTAATTAATTATTTATAAGAGCAATAGCGGTATTCTTGATTCGAATGATGGTTAAATATTCAAATTTGAATATAATTCAAATTATGGGAGATAGGTGACACTGAGTGATCAGTCTTTGATTAGTGCTGCCATCAGAGTGGGTGAAAAAGGAACCAGTAACCCGGAAACGTGTGAGAAGGAATTAGGTCACTTATATATGGGCCACGAGGTCATGAACAGCGTTTTGACGAGAACAACCTGTTGTGTTTAATAATCCACTTCCATCTGGGTTAATTATGAAGTTTAACAGTGAAACAATATCAAAAGTGTTTATTAGAAGATCAAGGCAAAGTGTTGGGTGACCGATTTGCGAAAAACACCGGCAATTATTTGGATTAGACGAAGGACGCTATCCACAAGTGAAGCCACGGCACGTGTTCCCAACCGAAGCCACGCCAATCAATCTATCCACACACTGTATTTGATAAGTACTAAACGAAAACATTATTCGATTAACAAAAATACACTAACTTTTAGTATTTAATATGAGTGAGTGTTAGTTTATAATTCTTATGTGATAAGAATTACTAGACTGCTGTTTAATGGTCTCCAATTGGCAACCAACGCTATTTATTTCAAAGCTCTTTTAATAATTTTGCAATAATGTTAATTGTAATTATAAAATAATTAATTAAAAATTAAAGTAAAAAATGAATGAAACATTTAGTTAAGATAATGATTAAAAATTAATTGAAATTTAAGTTAACAGTAATATGTAAAAGTAAAATATTGAAATAATTAGACGGATCATATGTTTAGAATAATAATTAACAATTATTTAAAGTAAAAATTTAACAAAAGTAATCATAAAATAGTAAATAATATAAAAAATTAAATAAGTTTATTAGTAATAGGGCATTTCCTAGAATTCTTCAATGAAGGCGGTTAAGTTAATTAATAAATTGATTAAGAATAATAAAATTTAAAAATATTAATGTGTGAGCCAACGGACGTTAGGAATTATAGACGGATTTGAACCGTGTCACCTAGATTTATCTGTTAGTTTGTTTCATCTGTAGGAGCCGGGGCTCTGTTGCCACGTAGCTAAAGTAGAAATTAAAAAGAAAAAAAAGTAAATAAAAGGAGGAAGTTTAATTTGACGTGGTCCAGGAGAAAGGATAAAAAAATACAGAGTATCTCAAGGGGCTGAAACAGAGAACAATCAGATTTGAATGGTCGGGGGACGCCGTACAGTTCCACGAAAAGCCTGACGCCGTCCGCTTCAACACACCTTGCTTTGTTTTGGTGGGGTTCAAAGAATTTGAAAAGATAATCGAATTGAATATAAGTCGTAATAAATAAAGTAATAAATAAAGAGTTTTAAAAAGTAAACAAAGCGAGTTAGATAAGGGGAAAATTATTAAAATTAAAGGGAAATTTAATAAATCAAGCCTATTTGAAAGATTAAGGAAATGTTTGTTTTTTTGTTTTGATATTATTAATTTGAATTGGAAATATAAATGTAATCTCGAGTTATTTTAATAGTTGATATAAATAAATAGAATAATAAATAATTGAAATTTTATTTAAACATATGATCAAACGTCAAAGGAAATATGAAAAGGATTGCTAAAGCAAATAAATAAAATAATACTTATAAGTTGAATTGTAATTTGAAAATAGAAAATTTAATTTGTTTGATTTTAAAAAGAAACGTTTCACAAAATATTTCAAAAAAGGAAATATTGAATTAAGAGCTTAGATTAAAGTATTGAAATTAATTAAATATAAACAAAATAATTTACTAATAATAAATGATTAACAAGGCCTATATAAAATAAGTCAGGTACCTGCATGATTATAGAATAATAAATAATTAACTGATTAAGTAATCAACAATATAATTGTAACAATACCGATTTTGCCATAATAGAATTTAATATGAAATTATTTTAAAAACCAAAGATTAATAATATCTAAACTATAAACAATAGAATATTCTATTAATAAATCGAATTAAATTTAAAATAAAATTTAAATAAAACATTATTAAAAGATTATTTAAAAATCAAAGTTAAAATCTAAAAGTCTATCAAGGCTATTTATAGAAAACCAATTGTTAAAAGGAAAATTAATTTCAAAAATTATTAAAATAAATCAAGGATATTTATAGCAAATTTATAATTTGAATTTAAAAATAAATTTTAAAAATATAAAAATAGAATAATAGTTTATTTATAGAAAGCTATAAATAATATTAAGTTAAAAATAACTAAAATCTATTTATAAAAGCTATAAATAGAAGTTTTAAAAATTCAAAATAAAATTTTAATCTCAAAGGAGACTATTATCCCTCCATGTTTATAAATCTATTAATAGATAAAATTCCAATAATAGAATTTACAACAATTAAAAAATTCTAAAAATAGAATTTACAACAATTGAATTTTAATTTCAACAATGAAAATAAAATTACAACAATTAAAATCAAAATCTATAAATAGAATTTAATTGATAAAAATAGATTGTCACTATTATTAGATTTCCATGTTATGGGGATAAATAACAATCAATAAAATTTGAAGGATAACAAAATATTTTAAACTTTCTATATTTAAACATTTATTAATAGCTTAATTCTATAAATAGAATTTAAAAATAGATTACTTATAAATAGAATCTAAAAATAAATTATCTATAAATAAATTAAATTTATCTAATTATAAACCAAATAAATATCTTTGAAATCTTTAATAAATAAATAACAATAAACTGATATTTGATAAATAAACCTTTATAAAAGGATTTTTCTATAAATAGTATTTAAATTGACATTGTTATAAAATACGTCGTTTATTTGAAATTTCTATAAATAGAAATTGTAAATGATATTGTTGAATGTTGTTACTCAATTGATATAACTTATAAACGATCTGTTTATAAGTAAGATTGTAGTTTTATAAGAGTATTGTTACTACTTAATACTATAACTTATAAACAATCTGTTTATACAAGAATAGTTGAATTTTATTGTTTTTATAAAATTGTTGTATTGTTGCTTATATTGAATTATTCGGTGCTGAATCAAGCATTTATCATTAAAATCTTGAATACTGCTAAAATCAGTTATCTAAAATCTTAATAAATCGTGTTCTTATTACTGAATAAAACCCATCCAACTCTCCTATCTCATAATCACCACAAATATTCACAGGGGGCTCCAAGGTCGTCTATTAATCTTGATCAACAAGCGAAATTCTACTATATCTATCGAATTTATTCGATAGCCTTATCAGTAACCCTATCCGCATATAGTGTAAGCGCACACCCCCACGGTTACTGATATATTAAACATCTTAAATAGGGCGGATAGACAACCACCAAACTTGGCCGGACTGATCGAAACTTTCAATAGCACACTTCGTGAGCTATTGGAGTGTCAGTAAGTCAAAGGTTAAGTTTGGGCAGGTTACATCTGGTGGAGGTGCCAGGGATTTCGCTGTTGATCGGGAGAGAGGGCCTGGAGTGATTCTTTGAAAAGTGACATAAACAACAACAAAATGTCACAACATGGTGATGATGAGAGTGGAGAGAGGGAGATGGGGGAGAGTCAGTACAGGGAGTATAGGGATCAGCGGGAGACATCAACTGAGGAAAACGCAGACAGCGTTATACAGTCTGAAACCTCGGTTGATGCTCTGCTAGATAATACAGTGGGCGAATTGGGGGATGATGAGCAACTACAACAGCAATTAGCTCAAGTGCACATCACTCCGCCAGTAGAACAGGGTACAAACCAACTATCACCCAACCCTAACCCAACATCAGCACTAGGGCCAGACCCACAGCATCCCGTCCCAAGCTCAACCCCTATCACACCACAAGACCCAAATGCACTGATGTTGCAACAAATTCAAATAATGATGCAACAAACAGTGATGCAACAAAGTCAGAAACAAGAACAACAACTCCTAATGATGCAACAACAATCTCAGGAACAATTTAAAGCAATTAAAGCAATAGATCACAGATTTCAGAAACAAGAAATAGTAAGTCAACAGACTCAAGAACAAATCCAATCAGTAAACCAACAAATTCAATCAACAAGCCAACAAACTAAGGAACAATTCCAGGTAGTACATCAAAACATTAACAATCTCAGAGACCAAATTTTGGACGTACAAGATAGACTGGTGGTCAGATTTGACGCCCAAGTGGACGAATTAAATAACCGAATAACTGGGATAGAGACGGTCCAGAATGAAAATATGGCCACAGTCAAGCAACAGGGAAAGGACCTGGAGAATTCTATAAATAACCAAAATGAGAAGATCCAAACTTTGGATCTCCAAATAAATCAAAACTGTAAACAGATTGGAGAGTTGCAAACGAGATACGCCAATCTTCCGAGAAGGCTGTAGAACATCTGAGGTGGGGCAGGGAAACCTGGTGATAGCCAGAGAGACCCAAGTACCCACCAAACCCTTCTCGGAGAGGTATAAAGGAGAAGACGACTTCAAAGTTCATCCGAGAGAAATCTGGGATGAATTTGTGAGTGCCGTCGATAGGCTAGGCAACGACCAACGCGAAAAAGTATACATGTTCAGGGAGTTTGTAAAAGATGAAGCTTTAGAGTGGTTCACAATCAACAAATTCTCCTGTAAGACTGTACGAGAACTAGGAGTAGCGTTCCTGTCTGAGTTCTGGGGCCCCGACAAACAGGGAAGGATGACTGGGCTGTTATACAAAAGCATAATAGAGGCTCGTTTTGGGGAGTCCCGAGTGGGGCATTTTCAACGCTGGTTAAGGTGGTCGACATATTTTGACTCGGGTGACAAGTCCGAGCAAAATATTGTCCGAGCTTTAAAAGAGCACTTTCCAGCGGAGGGAATGGTCCTCTCGGCAACCCCCAATACGAAAGAAGCAGTCATACCAGTGCTCAGACAGGCGGATCAACTACGCCCGATCGAGAGAGTGCGCTTTAACATCCGTTACAACGATAGGCGCAACATTAACAACTATCAGTTTACGAGGGGAGGCCGGCCTGCACCCCAGTCCAACCGTAACAATCGGAACTTTAGGGATGCAGCCAGCCAACCAGAACCTACCGAAGGTCTACAGAGAAGGGGCGAAGGCGAATGACAATCAAAGAAATCGGCGCAGAATATAAGGAACGCAGTTCCAGCAGATACCGATAGAATGATGTCAAGGACAGGCCTGCGCCAAAGTACCTCCATTTCTGGTTCGCATTACAATCTAAAAAGCATTGTTGAAAGTGTCAATACTTTCATCACCTATGAAAAAGAATTTTCTACCAGGGATGAAATACTTACACTACCTACTATACAAACAGAAAAGGAAACAGACTGTAAACCTGAATTATCTGATGAGTCTATCGACCAACCAAAACAATCAGTAGATGCCGCCAAAACTGAACAACAAGCTGAACAGAAAACAGAAAGAGTGTTGACTGACAGAGGGGAGCGATTCTCTAGTGCTCTCGAGAAAAGAACGTTAGCTGATCTCAGAATACTGAGTAGGCTAACGTCTATAAGAAACTCACAACTCAATCCGGTGGAGAGGATAATGAGAGAGCTATCTGGTTTGTTTCCTCCCTTCAGTTATGGTCAACACAATTCCTGTGATAAAAGTAGCAATTTGGTGGTATACCTGTTTAATATCAATTTGCATGAGGGTATGGGAATGATCCCGTATATGCTACACAACGGTCAACCCAAACCGAAACCGACTCAACCCAAGTTTCACAAAATTAAATACGAATCCTGAATTGACTCTCGATACCCTAGTGGTAGAGAGGGCCAGAAGGATGAAACGAAAATACCAAGGCCGCAACAAATTCAAAATGAAGTCCAAATACAAGAACGAGGACAAAGTCCCATACAAAGAACAAGAAGCTCCGAGGCCGGGAAGAGGGGGCCTAGGATTCTTGTTGTTTGGTAGAGGACTTGGCAGGGTTATAGAAGGAGTAGGAAACAAGGCCTGTAGTATTAGAGGCATACGACAAGAAGTATTAGGGACATATAATATCAGACAGTTAAAAACTTATAATCCGCCTAGTCGTTAACAGTTGAGGGTCTAGGTTTCTTTTAGAAACCGAGTAAGAAACAGGCTGAGATTTCACTTGACCCTCCAAAACGAGCCAATTAATATTTCCACCCCTTTTAGAGGACTAGGATAATTTTTTTTGACAATGACCTTAATTAAAGTTATGTCCCTAATAGAACAATTTTTTTTGACCAACGATAGACGACGGACCAGACAGACGTTGACGTTAGGTATTTAGGTTAAGTTTAGGTTTTTAGGTATTTAGGTTAGTTAATTAGGTTTAGTTTAGTTTTCGTTTAGTTTAGATAGTTAGTAAGAAAATTAGTGTAAGTTAGAAACCCAGGGACTACTCAAATAAGTAGCCCTGAGGTAATAAGTTAGATAGTAATTGTTTTAGTTATTTAGGTTTAGTTAGGTATTAGTAAGTTTAGTATAGGTATTAGTTTAGTTTAGAAGTAGGAATTAATAGATTAAGGAAATTTAGTAATTAGGAACCAAGACGGTTCGAACATTTCAGAAGAAAGAATCTGAGTCAACAACTTGTATTGGGCAAAAAGCCAATCAAGTTGAATGAGGTGTTTATTTTTGTTTTGAAATTGAAAATCATTGAGTTGCATACATTATCCTGCATCCATCCGACAACACCCAACTACCCAAACAAAAAAAAAAAAAAAATTGGTTGAAGGTAGATAGGGAAGTTCGACTGAAATAACGGTGTTGTTTCATCCAAACTTCCGGGGGGGATATGTTGCATGCCCAATTTTTTCATTTTTTTATTAATTAATTAATCATCAAAATTAGTATTTTAATTCATTAATTATAAGAGCAATAGCAGTATTCTTGATTCGAATGATAGTTAAATATTCAAATTTGAATATAATTCAAATCATGGGAGATAGGTGACACTGATTGATCAGTCTTTGATTAGTGCTGCCATCAGAGTGGGTGAAAAAGGAACCAGTAACCCGGAAACGTGTGAGAAGGAATTAGGTCACTTATATATGGGCCACGAGGTCATGAACAGCGTTTTGACGAGAACAACCTGTTGTGTTTAATAATCCACTTCCATCTGGGTTAATTATGAAGTTTAACAGTGAAACAATATCAAAAGTGTTTATTAGAAGATCAAGGCAAAGTGTTGGGTGACCGATTTGCGAAAAACACCGGCAATTATTTGGATTAGACGAAGGACGCTATCCACAAGTGAAGCCACGGCACGTGTTCCCAACCGAAGCCACGCCAATCAATCTATCCACACACTGTATTTGATAAGTACTAAACGAAAACATTATTCGATTAACAAAAATACACTAACTTTTAGTATTTAATATGAGTGAGTGTTAGTTTATAATTCTTATGTGATAAGAATTACTAGACTGCTGTTTAATGGTCTCCAATTGGCAACCAACGCTATTTATTTCAAAGCTCTTTTAATAATTTTGCAATAATGTTAATTGTAATTATAAAATAATTAATTAAAAATTAAAGTAAAAAATGAATGAAACATTTAGTTAAGATAATGATTAAAAATTAATTGAAATTTAAGTTAACAGTAATATGTAAAAGTAAAATATTGAAATAATTAGACGGATCATATGTTTAGAATAATAATTAACAATTATTTAAAGTAAAAATTTAACAAAAGTAATCATAAAATAGTAAATAATATAAAAATTAAATAAGTTTATTAGTAATAGGGCATTTCCTAGAATTCTTCAATGAAGGCGGTTAAGTTAATTAATAAATTGATTAAGAATAATAAAATTTAAAAAATATTAATGTGTGAGCCAACGGACGTTAGGAATTATAGACGGATTTGAACCGTGTCACCTAGATTTATCTGTTAGTTTGTTTCATCTGTAGGAGCCGGGGCTCTGTTGCCACGTAGCTCAAGGTAGAAGTTTAAAGGATTGAAAAAGTAAATAAAAGGAGGAAGTTTAATTTGACGTGGTCCAGGAGAAAGGATAAAAAAATACAGAGTATCTCAAGGGGCTGAAACAGAGAACAATCAGATTTGAATGGTCGGGGGACGCCGTACAGTTCCACGAAAAGCCTGACGCCGTCCGCTTCAACACACCTTGCTTTGTTTTGGTGGGGTTCAAAGAATTTGAAAAGATAATCGAATTGAATATAAGTCGTAATAAATAAAGTAATAAATAAAGAGTTTTAAAAAGTAAACAAAGCGAGTTAGATAAGGGGAAAATTATTAAAATTAAAGGGAAATTTAATAAATCAAGCCTATTTGAAAGATTAAGGAAATGTTTGTTTTTTTGTTTTGATATTATTAATTTGAATTGGAAATATAAATGTAATCTCGAGTTATTTTAATAGTTGATATAAATAAATAGAATAATAAATAATTGAAATTTTATTTAAACATATGATCAAACGTCAAAGGAAATATGAAAAGGATTGCTAAAGCAAATAAATAAAATAATACTTATAAGTTGAATTGTAATTTGAAAATAGAAAATTTAATTTGTTTGATTTTAAAAAGAAACGTTTCACAAAATATTTCAAAAAAGGAAATATTGAATTAAGAGCTTAGATTAAAGTATTGAAATTAATTAAATATAAACAAAATAATTTACTAATAATAAATGATTAACAAGGCCTATATAAAATAAGTCAGGTACCTGCATGATTATAGAATAATAAATAATTAACTGATTAAGTAATCAACAATATAATTGTAACAATACCGATTTTGCCATAATAGAATTTAATATGAAATTATTTTAAAAACCAAAGATTAATAATATCTAAACTATAAACAATAGAATATTCTATTAATAAATCGAATTAAATTTAAAATAAAATTTAAATAAAACATTATTAAAAGATTATTTAAAAATCAAAGTTAAAATCTAAAAGTCTATCAAGGCTATTTATAGAAAACCAATTGTTAAAAGGAAAATTAATTTCAAAAATTATTAAAATAAATCAAGGATATTTATAGCAAATTTATAATTTGAATTTAAAAATAAATTTTAAAAATATAAAAATAGAATAATAGTTTATTTATAGAAAGCTATAAATAATATTAAGTTAAAAATAACTAAAATCTACTTATAAAAGCTATAAATAGAAGTTTTAAAAATTCAAAATAAAATTTTAATCTCAAAGGAGACTATTATCCCTCCATGTTTATAAATCTATTAATAGATAAAATTCCAATAATAGAATTTACAACAATTAAAAAATTCTAAAAATAGAATTTACAACAATTGAATTTTAATTTCAACAATGAAAATAAAATTACAACAATTAAAATCAAAATCTATAAATAGAATTTAATTGATAAAAATAGATTGTCACTATTATTAGATTTCCATGTTATGGGGATAAATAACAATCAATAAAATTTGAAGGATAACAAAATATTTTAAACTTTCTATATTTAAACATTTATTAATAGCTTAATTCTATAAATAGAATTTAAAAATAGATTACTTATAAATAGAATCTAAAAATAAATTATCTATAAATAAATTAAATTTATCTAATTATAAACCAAATAAATATCTTTGAAATCTTTAATAAATAAATAACAATAAACTGATATTTGATAAATAAACCTTTATAAAAGGATTTTTCTATAAATAGTATTTAAATTGACATTGTTATAAAATACGTCGTTTATTTGAAATTTCTATAAATAGAAATTGTAAATGATATTGTTGAATGTTGTTACTCAATTGATATAACTTATAAACGATCTGTTTATAAGTAAGATTGTAGTTTTATAAGAGTATTGTTACTACTTAATACTATAACTTATAAACAATCTGTTTATACAAGAATAGTTGAATTTTATTGTTTTTATAAAATTGTTGTATTGTTGCTTATATTGAATTATTCGGTGCTGAATCAAGCATTTATCATTAAAATCTTGAATACTGCTAAAATCAGTTATCTAAAATCTTAATAAATCGTGTTCTTATTACTGAATAAAACCCATCCAACTCTCCTATCTCATAATCACCACAAATATTCACAGGGGGCTCCAAGGTCGTCTATTAATCTTGATCAACAAGCGAAATTCTACTATATCTATCGAATTTATTCGATAGCCTTATCAGTAACCCTATCCGCATATAGTGTAAGCGCACACCCCCACGGTTACTGATATATTAAACATCTTAAATAGGGCGGATAGACAACCACCAAACTTGGCCGGACTGATCGAGACTTTCAATAGCACACTTCGTGAGCTATTGGAGTGTCAGTAAGTCAAAGGTTAAGTTTGGGCTGGGTTACAATATATATAGATTTTGAAAAAAAAATCTATATCCGAACTAAGGTTCTAACTCGCTAAATCGAAAAATAAAAATACTTAGTCCAAAATGTTGAATAAATAAAACTAAACAATAAATATAATAATATTATATTTAAAAATAACATAACATAAATATTTAATAACTCCAAAAAAAAGTTTACTTAAAAATTTTTTAAGTAACCATATATAGCTATGTCTCTGGAGTGTGAATTTTTAAGAGGAATAAACTTTTTGGCCATAATATACAAATAACATCTACGGCTAAACAAGTTTCACTTCTTTCATGAGCTTATTTGGATGAGGTTCACACAAATTTTTTTGATTTTTGGCTTTCTAATTTGAAAAATTCTGACTGACAAATGCGATAAATTAGAAAAAATCGAATCATTAAATGAGGAGATTTTAGACATTTGAAAATAAAATAAGTAGAAATTCGGATGCACTTTTCTGTTGAGTTGCAAATTTCTCACTGAAATAAATATTTACAGAGAGCGTGTCTAGTTTTGACAATGTTTCAGTTTTTTTTTCTCTAATTTAATGAATAATCCAGAGAGTTTTATGTCAAGGGTAATTTTATGACATCCGTTTCAATTAATACTTTTTCTCGCTAACTCTCTCTGCTTGATTGATTGATTGAAATGCGCTGTTGTCGGATCTAGCAAGTGTATCCACAGATTGTTTGTTTCTCAATTTGATGAACCCAGGACCTCCTGCCGTGTTGGGAAAGTAATCAAAAGCCATCAAGGACAATGCTATGATTAAGGCAGCTAATCGTACTGAATAACCTACCAGATTTAATTAGAGTGGAAAATTTTAATTAAAAATAGGAAACTTTACTAGACGGCCATTTTATCTGACAAATTAGGTGATAAATATTCCATTTTATTTAATATTTCAATAAAGAGATCTCTTAGGAGAGAAAGAGAGAAAGGTAGAGAAGCTTACGAGATCTGGTAAAATATTCAAAACATGAATATTGCCTGTAACATTTCATTTATTCAAAATAGATGTTGTCTTCCGGTGATATCAAATTATCTCCAATATTCATATAAAAGTTTAAATATTTTATTTATTTTAGAAATTCTTTATAGCTGAAGTTGTATTAATTTATGAAGGGGTTAAAATAAGAGACGTGGGGTCTTTATTTATTTCTTTTTTATTTATGAACTCCCACTAACGTTTCGGCTATTGGTTGTACCCATCTTCAGAGCTAAACAATGACAAACAATGTTAACAATATTAAATCGGCCTTGTCCGAGTACATCATTCAATTATAATTTTGTTTTTCTACTCACTGGGAATTTGTAAATATTTTAATGTTTTTTTTTAATACACCAGTCATCAGATAAGACAATATACAAGAAATATGGTATACATTTGATATATACAAAAAAATAAAATAAAACCGACTTCAAAAAAACTAAATGCAACAAATAAAATAATAAGAACTCAAAAATCAAATAAAATGCACTAAAAGGTATAAAATAATTATCCAATTTAGTTACAACTAAACGACGAAATATTAACACGAAATCACTTTTTGAAGTCGGTGCCAAAAATATACATTTTATGAATCGAACTCGACGGATCTTACTTAGTACGTTTGGCGGGTACGCTTGCTTATATAGTTTGTTTAGCACCGACTTCAAAATGTGATTTCATGTTAATATTTCGTCGTTTAGTTGTAACTAAATTTGATAATTATTTTATACCTTTTAGTGCATTTTATTTGATTTTTGGGTTCTCATTATTTTATTTGTTGCATTTAGTTATTTTGGAGTCGGTTTTTTTTTTTTATAAAAATTATTATTATTTTTCTCTTTTTTAGTGATGTTATTAATAGTGACATAATATAATAAATACCTTGCATGCATCTCGTAAGAATGAATCAGAAAATTATAGTAAAATTCAATTTATAAATAGAGAAATTATCTCGAAACGTTAGCGGGTTTTAAATGAATGTTTTAAGTTTTTATTTATTATAATTTCGATTATTTGCTCATAAGAATTGGAGATTTACATTATTTCATCATTGATCATATCATCACAACTTGACCAAATTAATATGGAACTACCCCTAAGGTACCCCCTTTCCAATAAAAAAAGAATCATCGAAATCGGTCGACGTGGCAAAAAGTTCTCGCTGAAAATACATAAAATAAATAAATAGGTATCTTGACTATCTTGGAGCTATACTGATCCAAACGCAGAAAGAATAATTAAAATCGGTTCACAAACAAAGAAGTTATGCCTGAACAAACATATCAAAAAGGTCCAATACCAATGAAATTTATAATTTTACCAATCGGAAACTAGACTGAACCCAATACATAAAAAATCATCAAAATCGGTTCACAATTGGCGAAGATATCAGGTAACATAGAAATCAGTCGAATTGAAAACCTCCTCCTTTTTTGAAGTCGGTTAAAAACCATATATAGGGTGTTCGCCAAAAGGCCATGATGTAATACTTTTAAGACTATTTAAGATGTTTAAGACGTTTAAGATGAAATACAAAGTGATAGAGATTTTTTAAGTTACAATTAAATATAGGATAATTATCATTCATTAATTGGTTCATTAAGACAAATTACACATAGATATACAGATATATACATATATATTGTTACAATTAGACATAATATTTATTTAATTATCCATTAATCAAGTTCGTCAAATTAATATTCAATTAGTATGTTACGACATGATAAAATAGTGTAATTAAAACCTCCTTTGAAATTAAGTCTTATTTACAAAAATATACATAGATTCCAATATCTGCTTTTTCCATATATTATTTTCAAAGTACAGAATTTTGGTATTTTCAAAATCAAATGTATGGCCTTCATCAAGGGCATGTGCGGTGTCTATGTATATATCTATGTGTAATTTGTCTTAATGAACCAATTAATGAATGATAATTATCTTATATTTAATTGTAACTTAAAAACTCTCTCGTACTTTGCATTTCATCTTAAACGGAAAAAGACAATAATAGTCTTAAAAGTATTACATCTATTGGCCTTTTGCCGAACACCCTGTATATGGTTTTGTATATATCATATGTATATTTCTTGTATATAATTTTATCTGATGACTGGTGAATCCAAAAAAAATGTTTATATAAATATTCCCGATGAGTAGAAAAACAAAATTATAATTGAATGATGTACTCGGACAAGGCCGATTTAATATTGTTAACATTGTTTGTAATTGTTTACCTCTGAAGATGGCTACAACCAGCAGCCGAAACGTTAGCGAGAGTTCATAAATAAAAAATAAATAAATAAAGGCTGCACGTCTCTTATTTTAACCCCTTCATAAATTAAATATTTTATGTATAAGTGCCCTATTTCGTATAATCAAGCTATACGATTTATTTATTTATTTTGTTTTTAAACGACTGCAAATTTCCAAAATTAATCGAAAATTCGGTACGGGGTCAAATCTAGAGAACATTTAATTTTTATCAGCTTTAATCTGGCTTTTAAACATAACACACACACACACACACAAATCATGCTTGAAAATTATTTTTCTCCCCATTTCAGACATTTCTAAACACAACAAGCGTGAAAAAAACTTTGTGAATGAATGTAATATTTCGGTTTATTCATCAGCTAGGCTTCGCCTGCCTGGCGAACGTGCTTAATAATTTCAAGTATATCTTATATAGTAGAATTGTAATTAATATTTTTTCTGAAACTAAACTTTAATGGATGTTTTCTATTCAACAACTTTTGAATCGTGGTTACATTGATACACGTTATAAAAGATCGAAATGCTTAACATTGCGGAATCGACTTTTTTTTATCCAGACAGAGCCTTTTCATTTATTTCATTCAATGGACTCCAAGTCAACTTCACCCGCTTTGTGCTGTATTATTATTATTATTATTAAAAAAATATACCAGATGAAATTGTTAACTCTAATTAAATGTTGCTTATTGGCACAGCTCTTTCGTTCATCTATTTTATTTCATTTTTACTTTATTTATTTATTTAAGGAAAAGGCAAAGAACAACAAACAACAACCAATAGTATTTTTATAGATTGATCTATTAAAGAGATAATAACTTTTTTGGCTTGAATCAATTTTATTTAATAAATATAAGACTCATAAATGGAAATCAATATGGTTATCCTCTGCTTGATTCAAATAAACACATATAATATATTTTAAATATAAATACCTAAACTAAATATATATAATATATGATTTAATAGTTTGACGCCATAGTTTCGAAGGATTTAACTTCGTCATCAGTCATTTTAATTAGAAATACATTATCTGTTATTTCTCATGAGTTCAAATACCCGATTGGATTTAGATAAATTTGTTTTGTCGTAATAGTAAGCAGGTCACTGACCAGTGCCCTTCTAATTATTACAAAAAAACGAATTTATCTAAATTCAATCGGGTATTTGAACTCATGAGAAATAACAGATCATATATTTCTAATTAAAAAGACTGGTGATGAAGGTCAATTCTTCCAAACTGTTATCAAGCATCTCATTGACTTATCTTTATGAATCAACAACTCTGCTACTTCGTATGCATAGATGCTTATATTACATAATAAATAATAAAAACTTATAATTTGAAATATAATCGCTGCACTTTCTGCAAATTTTGGTGATTAGCAATTTTTATCATTGATTGGTTTGAGCTAGAAAAGAGAAACTTAACCAAAAGCTTATTTATACAAACTTTTGGGCCGAATTTTACTTCATTCTAGATTTTTCTCATTTTTCACCCAAATGTTCTAAAGTCTAATTTCTTTTTACAGTGGAAATAGAAACATTTTTGCTACAGTACAAATTTCTTATTATCTTCCGTTCTTGAGTTATTATTTGTAATAAAATCCAGACAGAAAAAATATTTAAAAATGATTTTCCTCTTGATTCACACATTACTAAACAATGAGAAATTATAAAATTAAAGAATTTTCCATTCTATGGAATCTTAATGAGCTGCGCTCCCCGACCGTACGGAGTAAATGTTTTCGAAAATATAAAATATACTTATGCATTGAAAAAATAATTATACGTTTTTGTATGGTGGTTTAGTGAAATGCGTATTGATAAATTTCAATTCATGATTTGATTTATATAATAAATTTTTTTACATTAAAGTTATAAGTTCGAAATCTCAATGCTTTTAGTAAATTGCAGGTTTACTTAAAAATAATCATTAGTTTTAAATTGAATGTAATGGAAGGCAGCCCAGAGGTAGTGAGGAAAGAAAAAATTAACACATATCAAATAAGGAGTAATTTATTGGAATCCTTCCTCCTTTCCTTTCAAACCGACGTTTCGGAGGATTTTTCCCTCCTTCTTCAGGGTTTCAAAGGGTCAATGAATGAAACAAATAAAATGTTTCCTTCTTCTCTCCACAGTAGTGTTCAAAAACTTTCTTCATTTTTAACAAAGACATAGAAAAACATTTTTTTCCTCCTTTTCTTAATTAGAAAAGCCGTTTCTTGATAAATAAACTAATTTTTAAAAAATCGTTAGAGCCGTTTTTGAGAAAATAAAAAAAAACGAAATAAAGGAAGTGGGTGTAAATTATTAGTGTCGCGATGACTTCAAATAAATGAAAATGTGAAAGTCGTTTGGTGAAAACACCAGTTGAATTTTTTTACTAAGCATTTATATAATTTTTTAAGAAGATTCCGACACGCATGCTTTTCCATAGCTTTTCCATAGCAGAGCTTCACCAGACAAGACGCCTACAGATAGGCAATTCCTCGACTTCTCTTTTTCCACTCTCTCCGTATGTTATATTAAAATAATCAAGACGTGCCTTCAAGCGTCCTTATTGGCTTTGTATGTGACTACCTTGGCCTGCCTAGTCTTGGATTCGCTTGAAATTCGGACCTTACTAAAAGATCTCATAATCAAATGATATTTCAAATTGGGTTTACGTAGTATACAGTCTCAGGAGTTAACGGCCTAAATTATTTTTAAATTATCATCATTACATTAGAGAGAGATTTTTTGCATTCCAAATTCAACTTGTTGCTAATCTAGAAAAATACTTTCTATTAATATTTATATCTAATATCTATGGAGTGAAAATATGCCGTAATAGCGATTATTTTTTCCGAAATCTTGATTTATTTTTTCACATTAAAAATTGAAAATCTGCTCTTTTATTCTTCGAAAACTTTTGGAAGGATTTTCCAAACCTTCTTTTTTTAGAAGAAAAAAATATCAAATTGTATCATATAGGTTTTGCAGTAAGTACATAAAAATCTTAATGTTTCAAATAAGTTTATAATTTTATGTAGTGCCACATTCATTGCAGTGCTGGGCGGCAGTAGACTCTACAGTATCAGCTTTATGGACCGTCGAATATAGTAAAAATGACTAAAAATTCACTTTCTGAATGCTCATCTCGATTTTTTTTTTCCTGAAAATTTCGGTGCCGTGTTTGACGAACACGGGTAACGTTTCCACCAAGAACATTTAGGGACATTTGGTTTATAGTGAGGTTGGGTTAAAAAACTCCTGTGTTTCCACCAAGACGTTGCAATCATTGAAAAGCGATACCAAGGCAAATGGAGTCCTAGTTTGCTGATGATTAATGCTGAACATTAATCCGGGAAGCTCCAGAGATAAAACATCGCCGTAAAAAATCGGCAACAACATTTTGAAGTAATTGTAACATTAAGAACATATCAATATTGATATATTTCTTTATAACGCACAACATTTTGTAGCAAACTGTGCGTGATTGAGAAATTTTCTGCTTTATGGTGAAATTTTACATGACATACGTCATTTTTATCCATGTCACAACAAAAAGTTTTGTTTATCAGTCTTATCGGAAGAAAAAGGAGAGTATATCCTGAAATCCCATTTTTATGAAATTATAAACAACCGGTCTTAAAATAAAGAGATACATCTATTTGGTGAATTTAAATGGAATTTGAAATCCCAAGCCAAAAACTATTTATTGTTTTACAATTCAAATTCCTGAGATTTACCGTTAACAGACATATAGACAGACCAATGACATTCGATGGCTCTGGAGACCGCAATCGCGAATTTCCCTTGTAAGATTTTTGCTCTACCTAAGTATAAGCTATCCTATTTTTGTTTTTAACTATAATTCATAAAATGAAAGTAGAATTTATTTTATTGGAATTAGAGAATTAGAAGAATTCAAAAGTCTTCTTTCTCTTCTTCTTTAGTCTGTTGACATAGGTCTCTTCCATTCAAAAGTGCATTTCCGGAAATGTTATTCCAATACTTTTTTCTATAAAAATAAATGACAAAAAATCAATTAAAACATACGCTGGTTTCCCACTTAGGTTCAGAGAATCGTAACGCATCACTCGAATCGTACAGTTCAAAACATAAATTAATCAAAAAATCCGACTTTGATAAAAAAATAAACAAAGCTTTTCTCGGAAACTAGAAGCTGAGGCCATTAGTTGATTGGCAAAGCTGGAGCTCTGAAGCCTCCAGTTGGCAATGAAAGGCAAAAGGGGAAGCCCCACAAGGTTGAATTCTCCCAAATGAGAAAATCAAAACAACAACAAGAACGAAACAAATTAATTTATCAGTAACAACTTGAACGCATGTATTAAAGAAATTGATATTTAAATTTAAGGATCTACAGATAAAATCAACATAAATTGAGGTAAGAAAAAGAAAAACGTTAATTGAAGGAAATTTTATATACCTATAATATGTATAATAGTGGCCAGTAATGGTATTAACGATACATTTTTAAAAACATCTAGATACAGATTCTCCTGTCAAAAAGAATTTAGATACTGGCAAATCCTCTGACACATCTAGATTATCTAGATTTATAGATAAAAATGTTTGTCTAATATCTAGATACAAGGAAGGTACATGTGCAGAACAAAATTTCAGGCCTATAGTTGGATGATTTCAATATTTTTCATTAATAACAAATTTTATCCAGATATTACAAAACTGCATAAGAAATAAATGGTAGAATAGAATATATAGGGTCTTTATTAAATAAAATAGCCGATTATGAAGTTATTGGATAAAAATTACTTGGTAGGTTTCACATTAAGATATAAAAATAAAACGAATTGACTTTGGTCAGTGCATATGTACACCCCTGTGACTTTCTGTTGCTCCTGAGATGGGTTAGCCATCCGAAATATATATATTGATATTATATTGATATTAAAGTCTCTCCAAAAATAAATTTGTTTTATTTTTTATAGTCACTTTCTGTTGTTAGTGAAGATAGGTTAGATACCCGAAATATATATATGGAGATTAAAGTCTTTCCAAAAATAAATTCGTTTTATTTTTTATAGTCACTTTCTGTTCCTCCTGAAGATGGGTTAGCCACCCGAAATATATATATATCGAGATTAAAGTGTCTCCAAAAATAAATTCGTTTTATTTTTTATATCTTAATGTGAAACCTACCAAGTAATTTTTATCCAATAATTTTAAAAAATGTTTCACCAAGTACCAACACCAAATTCCTTAAGAAAAAACGATTATGAAGCTTTAGGATTAGATATTTTTTGAAATTTGTTAATGGCTTAGCTTACTTTGATAAATCTGAAGATATATTTTGTATTTTTTTATAGATACCGCTGAAAATTGTATCTTAATACAGGATACAAATTTTCTAAATGGCTAGATGATGTAATTACTCACTAACTGTTGAACAACTTCCGCTTTTACTAGCAATGCCAAATGCTGTTAAGGAGTTTGTTACATTTCAAAAGATAGAGGATCGTAGCTTTCACTATCTCCGTTTGAGCCTTTTCAATCAATTCCAAAGTGATGTAGGAAACAGAAATGGGATTGAGAGGCCTGTAAAATTTCCAAGAGAGTGCATGGAGGCAGAGGGTCACCCATTTAAGAATCAAGCTTGTCACATGCTGTTTAACTTCTGTGATTTTTGGAACCGGTGCTTTGAGCACTCCAAGGCCGTTGGCAAGTAGTCTGAACCCCAGGAAATTATTTTTCCTCTCACTCTTTAGAATAAGTTATAGTACCTACGTAAAAGCTACTGGATTTAGACAATAATTAAGAGGGAATTTTCGAATAAACTACTTCACTTACTATGGGTAATAAAAATTCACAAAAAAGAAAATTGAAGGAAAAAGTGAACATTTTTTCAAGTCTCGGTATGCCCTTTACAAATTTCGGTGATATGAAAATTTTTTATCAGCGAAAGCGTTAAGCTTGAAAACTTTAATATATTTATATATTAAGGCAGTGGTCTCCAATCTTTTGACTTACCGGGCCACATTTGAAGAAAAAAAATTGTCTTGGACCGAGGATAAAATATTATAATTCTCTTGATATTTGTTATTCAAAAAAATATAGTTAATAATGGAGAAATAAGAACTTTGTTATTTTTATAGCTCATAGTGTGCTTCTAATTTTACTTTTCGTAAATTATAATCAGTAGAGATTGTGGTGTTGGTGCAAGGTGAAACATCTTTAATAAAGATAAGAGTAAATAAATATTTTATTTAATATGGATTTACTATGAGTTAAGGATACTGGGTCACTTATTTCACATTAAAATTAAAAAATTAAAAGATATAAAAATTTTTTTCTTTTTCAATATATATATTTCGGGCTATCAACCCATCTTCAGGAAATACAGAAAGTAACTAATTTAACTTATTGAATAACAGGTTATATATGTGTTTATTGAACAGAGGGAAGAATTTTTAAATTATTTTAAAAGGACACTTTCTCTTAAGCTATTGTTAAGAAAGAATATCAGTGTTGGCCTTATGTTTACATAGGATTGTTTGGGTGAAAGGAAAGTTAATAAGTTCGTTGACTTGGGTCTCTAGGTTGGGAATGATTTTTCCGTTTGGATATTAAAAGATCAATTATTATATTTTGTTTTACATCTAGTTGATTATTGATAATATTTCTGTCGTTCGACAAGGCATATTTTATCACCAACCAAAAATTAGAATTTAATATTTTTAGAAAACCGACCTTTAATGACACGATTATCCCCTTTTCTTCTAACCACTCGACAAATACTAAATTTTCATCCTTTTATTCAATGATCAATAGATTAATCTTAACTCCTCTTAGCATTACACATTTTAATAATGAACTAGATACCATTTATGATATAGCACATAATAATGGATATAGTAAGGAAATTATTAAAAAAATATTTATCAAAATTAATCAAAAACACACGCTTTCGCAATTACATTCACTCACAATCGAATCTGAAAAAATCTATAAAAGAATCTCCTTCATTTCTAAACATATAACCTATCCAATAGCAAATATTCTCCAGAAGTATGGAATCACTCGAGCCCTTTATAATATAAATAATTTATCCTCCCAATTAATAAATAATAAACTTGACAAAATTGATAAAATAAATAGATCAGGTGTATACAAATTAAATTGTAACGATTGCGAGGCAATTTATATTGGACAAACTGGACGATCTTTTAAAAAACGCCATAAAGAACATTTAGCTTCCCACAGACAATTAATAAGAAACCAGCCCATAAATCCAGATTCCACTTCCGCATTTGCTAATCATCTATATTCTTTAGACCATTTACCTTCACCTTCTAACCCCATCCCTATTCATTTCGAAAGAAAAGGATTAAGATTGGGATCTTCTTGAATGATTCAAAATTTAAAATTAACACTTTTATTTTTCGAAAACCTTACAGTAGATTTTCAGATTTAGAGAAAAAAAAATTATCAGGCTAAATTGCATTGTGTTTTCCATTAGAATCTACATATATAGTAAATCTCAATGTTTTAAGGAATTTTATGACTTTATGTTAGGTCACGGGTTGGATAGCTCTGGTTTAGTCCAGGAAAGAAATTATCAATTAATTGTGATTTTTCTAGAAAACCCCAATTCCTTGTCTCCTTTTGTACTAGAATGATATAACTATAGGCTTAGTAGTGTCGTAGCATACAAATTACTGAAATAATAAATGTTTTAGAAAGTGAAAATATGAGAAGAAGAATTTTTAAATATTCGAAACTTCATTATTTTTTTTTTTTAATCCTATATACCTATATAGTTGAGCCTATAATTTTGCTTTTAGTGAATTTTATTCTTGAAAAAGCTTCACGTATTGTACAAATGTTTATTCATATTTCGAAAAAGGAGTAAATATATCTCTACACATAAATCTTAATGTGTTAAGGAAGTTTATGATTTTATGTTGGACCACACTCTTTGCAGTGCTGGGCCGCATGCGCCCTGTGGGCCACGGGTTGGACAGCTCTGTATTAAGGGACCTTAGCATTTTTATAAAAAATAAATTTAGAAAAAATGTAAATTATTGTTATAAAAAAAAACACGTGTAGGTAGATAATATTAGATTTGCAATCAGAGAAAACCTTCTAAGTCATTGACCTGGAAAGCCATATTACTGAGGCATTATCCTTCTCAATATACATCTTAAGCTTAAAACCAAAAAACCTTCCGACATAATGAGCTTACAAGCCTTCAGAAGAGATAAGCGACCGCTCATGATATCCGTTTGAGTTGTCTAAACTCTCCGTAAAGCAGTCTGGTTTCACCAAGACAGCTTTCGTCTGCTTCATTGCCATTGAAAAGGCATTTGATATAATGAGTGAAACTTGCTCTAAACATCCAGGAGAAACACCAAATCCCAAAGGGCTCTTTATTGATTGACCTTATCCGGAAAATCTACACATCTACAGTTATACCTAAAACTTTTGCAAAAATTAAGAGTAGAAGGAACACATTAGTGAAAGCATGTGAGCTAAGAAATTCCCTAGAGTTCGTCAGCTCATTTCAAGCTATTAAATTAATGAACGGGATTACCGAACAACTTAAAGATTCATCAACGAAATGTAAATTAATAAGTTGTTATAGGGAAATAAGGACAATAGCTTATGCAAATAATTTTTATTTTTTGTCAACGTTTCTTCAACTTTGTTGACTTCCTCAGGGCTCAAACAAATTAACTTCTTTGCATATTTGTCATTTCAACAATATTCATTCTTAGCAAACACATAATGTGTTTGCATGCTTATGTGTTTGCTAAGAATGAATATTGATGAAATTACAAATATGCAAAAAAGTTAATTTGTTTGAGCCCTAAACGTTGTCAAAAAATAAAAATTATTTGCATAAGCTATTGTTCTTATTTCCCTACAACTTATTAATTTAAACGATGGACATGAATAATCAAAAAAAAAAAAGAAAAAAAGAAATGTAAATATGTAAAATTAAACAAACATTTGCTACTCATTATTCAAAAATTGACAAATTTGAAGACCACTATGTTTGTGACGTCAGATGTCTGTTTATAAGTTTTTCTCCGATTTGAAAATATACACAACACCTCTTGAAAATCGAAATAATTAATTTGAAATGGGAATTTTGTTAAAGGAGAATGGTGTGGGTTCTTGGTGAAACATTTTAAATAAAATAAAGAACTAATATGGGAACAAATACAATATTTTCCATTTTCTCAAAACGTGATTTTTTCAGATTTCCCACTATTGTAGTAAGGGTGCTAAATGTATTCTTTGCATTTTACATTTTTACTTTAGCATAAAAAGCCAAAAGGAAAAAACATTAAGGCTACCCCGGGTCTGATTTAAAGAATTTGAAATGAATTTAAAGCTTGTAAACTATAAAATATATTACATAATTAAACAAGTATTTAAGATATAAATAGTGAACTTAATTTCGAATAAGCCATTTACTTTATTGGTTTCTCTTTTAATGAGTTCCTTTTGCAGTCTATATATAAACTCATTAAGACACTGACTCATTTAAATGTAATCTAACTCAAGTCATATGCATGTGAGTGATTGCAATAGTTTTTTGTTTTTATTTTCCTGCTATCTCTCTCTCTCTCTGTAGAGCTGAATTCTTGGCGTGTTTATCTTCATATTGATTCGACCTGTCCCTTATTATCTCGTAATCTATACAAGGGAGCGTTGTACTCAAGTACCTTCAGCACACAGAATGTAATCACTCAAGCTCTTAATGTTCACATTTAGGCAGACAATCGATTGTCTTTTACTTCTAGTGAATATAAAACTCAAAGAAAGACACTTTGGAGGGACAACAAGTTTAATTAACATCCTAAATGGTCATCTAGGTCAATCAATTTCAATAAGAAAAAGCAGAAAATGAAGGAACACAAAAATAGTAAAATAAGACAAATATGATGTTTATAAATGAAGTCCATTATTGAAGGTTTGGATTCAGACGTATATAAAATATAAATAAATGATATGTGACAAGTCTCTATCACATAAATCTTTAATCCTCAGAGAATACTCGTACTATACGACTCGCATTCGCTGAGAGAGGTCTCCAAGTATTCCTTTGCCACCCTAAAAAACAAACTATCAGACTGTTAGACGATCCTACTGTTACTGGATCTCTCGATTCGTTGGACCATCGAAGAAGCGTTTCCGCGCTTTTCATATTTTATAGATACTTTTACGCATTTATACTTTAATTTCTCTGATGATTTAAAATCAATAAATCCACCAAAGCCTGTTTTGCACGTAGAACGCAATTCTCCGACTCCCAACATCATTTATCATCTTCAAACCTTCAAGGCCCAGGTGACAGATATCTACGTCTCCACCTTTTCGCTTCCATATGACAAGGGACTGCATCTCTTTGGTGAGCCCCTTCTTAAAAATACCATCAAATTGATTGCAGCAGTATTTATAATAGCCCTTCTTATGTTTGCATTAAGTGTATTTTGAATTTGAAAGTTAAAAATGGTATATGAATTGAGAGAAAAAGTGGAAACTTTTTCAAGACTCGGTAAGCTGTCTGCAAATTTTGGTGATATGACAATAGAAAATTTGTCACTGGAATGTTTGAGGTACAAACTGATGTTGCTTGGCATTTTTTGGACATAATAGATATTAAGGATTTAAAAAAAAATCTTTACTTATGAAAATTGTTTTTATAGGTCGGTACTGATTTTAATTTTCGTATATATATTATACTCTTTTGGCCTATAGATGAAAAGGATTGGCTAATTTCTTTTATATGCTGTTGGCCTAAAAACGTTACTTGAGCATCCGTACAATCCCTAAAAAGTTCGGTTCGGAACATATCCAGTTCATTCCAAATGCAAGCAGTATGGTCCCACTGAACGAAAACCGAACATAACTGAATGTAACGGAACCAAATAGCACATTACAGGTGATATGGAGTTGATAAAAAAAATTATTCTGAAAAATAACTCAGATTATCAAAGCAGAGTTTGGAAGGTAGGGGGACGCCCAAACAGCAGGTTTTCGGTGTGGCATTTTTGGAAATAAAAACATTTTCAGACACTTTTTTAATAAGAAGAGTAAAATTATCAACTATTCCGAGAGTTACCAATCAGAAAAGCCTCTTTTCTAGTAATGCTTGAAGAAATAAAAAAAAAACTATCTTGTGTTTTTTGTAATTACTTATTTTAAGCAGAAGAGAAAATCTGATCCGAAGTCAATTGATAAACATTTTTTTCTTCTCTCTAAATAGACTTTAAGAATGAGTAAATTATTTTATTTAAAGCAGTGGTTCTCAGGAGGGAGGTTCAGGGACCGCTTCATGAAGCAAAAGTTACCGGCATGCCATTGATAACATATACTAAGAATTTACCAAAGAAAAAAAAACATTATAAACCACCTAAATCTAAAAACCAGAGCACTATATATGTATGAAAATTGATTCATTAAAAACTTTTGATTTTTTTATGTTGTGCAATATACTTAGAATTTCTCTTTCAGGTGTTTTTATCGTTTCTCTTTAGTTGGGGCTTCGCTTTCTCTAGTTCTAAAACTAATTGAACTTTCTATTGAAAATTCATTGGTTGGTCTTACTGGGTGGGCCCCAGAGAACTGAAACGACTAACTAACCAGTCATGGGGGACAACCAACGACATTATTATGAAAGACCACAAAGTAAGGCAATTTCTGCAATTGGAGAAAATCGAATAGATTGAATAGCCAGATAAGGTCAAAATAACATTATGTAAATAAATAAATAAACAGGCAGAAGTGGAGAATTTATTCATGGTAAATGCTGAATTATGTTAGCTGAAAGGTAATAAGGCCATATTCAAGAAATTTCATTTAAATGCATTACTCTTAGACCGTATTTTGTATAAAAACTAACTTCATATGAGTGGTCTTTTAAAACTCAGTCAAAATGTGGACGGCCGCAAATATCAGTGTAAAAAATTAATTAAATGATTAAAGTAAGGAAAATTTTGAAAAATTTTAGAAACTTTTTAAAATTTAAAATATAAAATACTAGGTAGGTTTCATTATTATATTTATATTTTAAATTTTAAAAAGTTTCTAAAATTTTTCAAAATTTTCCTTACTTTATTTAAAATGTTTCACCAAGAACCCACACCATTCTTCCTTAACAAAATTAAATGATTGATAAGTTATTATTTCCACAAATTTTGTAATTACCAAAAAAACGCTTTGCGTTTTTGAAAAATTTATTTTATTTATAAAATTAATAGTTTGATGAATGATTATACATATTATGAGAAAATTCTAAATAAATATTTTTAAAATACCTATAGGATTTATAAAAAAAATACTTAACGACACAGTTCGAATTATTTCTTTAAATTCCTACTGACGTTTGACCTTAAATTAAGGTCATCTTCAAGCTACAATATCAAAGTAACAATAATAATAATTATTTTGATTGTTTATGTCCATCGATTAAATTAATAAGTTGTTGTAGGGAAATAAGGACAATAGCTTATACAAATATTTTTTTATTTTATACCAACGTTTCGTCAACTTTGATGGCTTTCTCAGATAATTTGTTTGATTCCTGAGGAAGTCAAAAAGTTGACGAAACTTTGGCATAAAATAAAAAATATTTGCATAAGCTATTGTCCTTATTTCCCTACAACAACTTATTAATAATAATAAATTTTTGTCATTTTATTACTTTGAATTTCAGAAATCTGAAGTAAGAATTATGTAGAAAAAAATATGTTTGTTTGATGATGCACAAGGTTGAATTTGAAATACATTTTAGACTCTACACTGAAAAAACGATATGTTTATAGTTAAGAAATTATATTTGATATGAATAGATAGTGAAGTTAATTATGGCAAAATCGATCTCTGTTAAATATGAATAAATGATATACGTATTTTAAGTATTCTCATATTTTTGGAGCAACTCTAGATATATTAATAGTTATGATGCCGATATTCGAACCAAGAACCAATAAGTAAATTATGAAAATATTGTTATTTGAGTAAAATAGTGGAATAGTTAAATTTAATAGTTGGGTATTTAAATGAAATAATATGTAATTACGGCAAGAAATTATGTAAACTTGAATATTTTTTATTTATAATTTTTTATTTATAATAAAACCCCTCTCTTTCATAAACCTTCGCTTGTATCTACGTAGAAAGACATTTTGTATAGGTTTTCATTACTTGATTATTGAAAATTCAGTGAAAATGATATCAATATGTAAAAAATGATAATCGATTAAAAGCAATTAGTAAATTTGGAGAGTGAAATATAATTGAATACCAATGTAGATGAGCCCATTAGGACGAGAGAGAGCGCAAGATCCATCCATGATCATCCTTTGATTATCTTCTCTATTTGCGCTTACTTGAATCTCGTCTCTTCAAGACAAAGCAGCCGAATGGAGGCTGTAGGAATAGAGAAAGGATTGAAAGAGAGAGTAGAGTACGTTTTATTCCAAATTAATAAGGTTCAAATGTATTTTCAATCTTTTATTGAAAAGTCTGTATAAACGTTAATGGATCCAATTTAAATTTATAAAATGACTTTAACGATATTTTTTATAATAAGGATTAATCTATATTCAAATTAATTATTATAGATGGGACACTATTCTCAATATTAAATTAGGACTAATTATTTTCGTTAATCAATATACAGGGTGTGGCAAAATGATCAATACGATTTTAAAGTCCTATAACTCTACAATAATTCACTGCTCACGAACGAATCGCATTTGATTAGAAAGAAGAAATTGTAAAGTTTATGCCCCCCCCCCCCCCGCTTCTGAAAAATGTAGATGAAATCGAAACCACATAACAACAGTAATGAGTGCAGAAGCAACAAAGTTGACTATCATTTGTATACCGTGCTGCCCGGAAAAAAAATCCTATCCAATAATTTTTTAATCATTTTATAAATTTTGTGTATTTTTTTTTTTAACTTTTTCTCCTACTATCATTTCCCAATCATAAAAGTTAAGGAGAAATATAATCAACGACTATGTTATCTAGACACACGGCAGTGTGTCAGCCAAGTTCGGAAAAACGGGCGACGCACCGGACATGTGTAGGTATATTTACACGAACCATTTCGAGCTACTTTCGACCCCCGCCATAACTCAAAAACTATTAGACCTACACACTTGAAATTTTTCACGTCTATAAGGCCCACTGAAACACCTAGAAACCTAAATTCCATGAATAAACCTATTATAGTTCTTGAGTTATTAAGGTCTGAAAAGTGTCATTTTTAACACTGACTCACTGACTGTCATATCAAAAACCTAAAGTACTACCGCTGATCCTAAAATTTGTCATTCTGGTAGAATTTGGGCTACAATTAAAGAAAAAAAGAAACTTTCTCTTTTTCAGGACCTAAAATGAAGGGGTGAAATTTATTATATAGGCTTAATTAACTTATAGTGGAAATATAAAGGGGCCAAGTTATAAATTTAACATCAAAGAACGTAACAAATTTTCTTTTAAATCAATTGAATATAATAAACCTACCTAGAATTCTGAAAGTTTTCATAGCTTGGCACATTAATAAAGGATAAAATTGAAAAACCGAAACTTTCCCTTCTTCGGGGCTCGAAATGAAAAGGTGAAACTTATGAAAACCCGACCGGGTACTTAACAGATATTTTATGAGAAATATTTAATAATTATTAATATAAATGTTTAAATGTAATTATTTAGATAAATTAAAGCTTAAAACTTTCAAAAATTAATGATATCTGACCAAAAACATAAATGTGAAAAAGGGGCCAAGTTATAAATTGAATATCAAAGAACGTAACAAATTTTCTTTTAAATCAATTGAAGAACGTTGTACATCCCTATAGTTATAATTTAAGTAACTGCTATGGAACTTGGTACCCGTTTAGATCTCAACTCTTTTGTCGGCGAAGCCGATTGTACCGAACTTGGCCCCTTTTTCACATTTATGTTTTTGATCAGATTCAAACTTTTCAAATCAATTTTACATTGAGTGTATTCGGATGTGTATCATAATTCTAACATATTTTTCTAATTTTTAAAATCTAAATTCGGATGGATGTGAGCAATGGTTTCAAAAAACAAATTTTGATGCTCGTTGAACGTTTTGTTGCTTAATTACAACTTCTCAGCATCTTATTTTTTATTATTTTTTAAGTTTTCAGGTCATTTGATATTATTTAACAAATTTAAAACCCTCCCCTCCTCCCTCACTTTCAAGCTCTGATTTTTTTGAAATTGAAAAATAATTATATCATGTAAGTACACGAATCTTTCTAAATATTTTTATAGGTTTCTGGTTTTGATTTTAGTATTTTAATTTAATTTGTGCATTAAACAAAGTTGATTAATAAAATTATTGGAAAAGACTAACTAGCTAATATCGTATTCTCTTTTTAAAAAATTTATCCCAAGAAGAATTTTTTTTTCTCTTGGGCAAGCTCTTCGGTATTTTTAATTCTGGTGCGAGGAAGAAATTTGAAAATATAGGCATAATATATCATATACTCAAATTTTTATAGCTTATTACTAAAAGCAATATTTGAAAACATTTAGATTATTCCTAAAGAAATATTCTAGCCTTGTATACACCATACGCCTGAATATAGGCAATCAATTAGTCACATTTTCTTCACAGTTGGCTCTACCTTAAAGTAAGTTCTAAGCTGACCACCAGTGAAGAAGGAACACCAAATTTTCAGTATCCATACGATATTGACTCCATGAAAAACATTTATAATTAAAAAAAAAAAGACTGATGATGAAGACCAAGTTTTCGAAACTATAGTCTCAAACAAATAAATAATATATATATATATATACAGATATATCATCTCGATACATATGTGTGTATGTTTATTTGCCTCAAGCAGAGGACAACCTCTTTGTTTCTCTTTGTCTACCTTAAAGTACTTGAGTTTTTGAGTTTCTCGATAGAAGTCAACAAAACATGACTGCCGGGATGGCAAAAGTATTAAATTTATTATTATTATTTCTCTTTCAAATCCACAAGAGATTCTGAAGAAAATTGTCTAGTGGAAACAAGTTTCCCCTTATTTCTCCAAATGTTTGTTTTGTCCTTGATGTACTAGGTATCACATTTATATTTCTCATCAAATTATTTCGTTAGGTAGTTCCAATATTTGTCAATTCAATAGTTCACCTATTTTATATAAGTGAAAATAAAAATTATTTACGTAAAATTATGATGTTTTCAATTACATAAAAACAACTAAAGTTCCTTTCACATGGAAAGTAAAATTCAAATTATAATGTCATTCATCTCATTTTCAAATTCATCATAATCTTGTGTTTGAGATCGTCCCTATCTTTCTTCCAGCCGGTTTATAATCATTCAATTTAGAGGGCGGATGATAAATGAGCCAATGTGTCGTGGGTTATGTTTGGACCGTGATCTCCTGGTCGATATCAAACAAAATTGACTTTTCTTTAACAAAAGGTATTTTTTTTTTTTTTAATTTTATTTTATAAAGGATTCTCTAGAGAAATTTATGGAGAAAATATAAATTAAAAACATGATTATAAAAGAAATTTTACTCATGATTACTTACCTGATATCTCAGCTGATAATGACACCCATGGATAAATTATATTATAAGATTATAAAAGGCTTATTATATTATTATAAATTGGAGAATAAGATGAAATTTTTTGGGGAAAAAATTCGCTTTTGGGAAATTTCTAAGTGATGACATTTTTTTCAACGAACAGTCTAGGGGTGAATCTAGGGGTGAACCGCGACCTAAAATCTTGTGCACCTACTTCTACTTCCACTTTCATTTCCAAGTAGAAGACAATAGAAGACAATAGATTATCTAATGAATTCCAAAATAATTCAACATAATTCCAAAGACGGTGTACACCTAATTCTAATCGCGGTTCACCCCTCGAGTTAAATATTGTCTGATTATTATTACAAACATGTCTCCCGAATTTCAGCTCATTAGGTACAATCTTCAACCATTTAGCAGCTCTCCATATAAGAATGTTTAAAGTAAAAAAAAAATTGGAACTTTTTAAAAATGTTTAAATATAAAATACTAGGTAGGTTTCACATAAATAAAAGATCAGATGCTTATTTAGCACTACTCTATATACGAGTATATTTCGGGGTTTTTAAAAAGTTCCAAAAAAAAATTTCAAAAATTTTCTTTACTTTATTTAATATGTTTCACCAAGAACCTACACCATTCCCCCTTAACAAAAAAATAATAATGGTTTTTTGGTTTCTTTATTTTTATTCCACAAGTTCTTAAGTTGATAATTTTGTTTATTTGGGGACTTATAACAACAAAGAATGAAGTAAGCAAGGAAATTCTAATTCGAATAATGAAAGGAAACCGTTGTGTGGCAGTATTAAATAGCTTGCTCAAAAATAAAATTCTCTCAAGAAAACTTAAAATTAAAATCTACAACGCGATTATTCGACCGACTGTGGTCTAGGGGTGTGAGACATGGACCATGACCTTATCTGATCAGAAAAATCTAATGTCCTTCGAAAACAAGATCTTGAAGAGAATAAGCGGAATGATTAGATATAGTGTTACCGGCGAATGGAAGTTTAGAAGTGCATGGAAAGTGTAACAGGGCAGTCTTACATCACAAGCTGTATAAGAATACATAGGCTAGCTTGGGTGGGGGGACATGTGGTGCGTGCTGATGAAGATCGAGCTATCAGCAAGATTTCCGAAGCAAAACCGATAGGAAGACCACCAGGTAGACCACGGCAAAGATAGATGGACAATATAGCCAGAGATCTTGAAGAGTTGGGTGCTCAAAGAAATTGGAAGTCTATTTCGAGGGATAGGACAAAGAGGCGAGGCATTATAGAGGAGACTAAAACATTGAAAATTTTCTTTGGCCACAGGAAGTAAGTAAGTTCTTAAGCTTGAAAATCAAATAACAACTTCGTATTGAATATATAATATTTTTTTCGCTACAGCAAACATTCCCCGTGCTACTCTTCTTGAGTTATCGTGGATATCGGAATCTAGACCAATTTAGAGACAAATAAAAAATTATTTTAGAAAATAATTTCTCTCTACATTTACGAGATTTCAACTTTTATATTGGAAGATTTAAGATTTGATTTAATTTCTATCTTCCACTGAGTTTCTCCGTTGGCTAAGTATCTGTTCGCATCGGTTAAACTAAAATTCTCGCTACTGAAGCCAGCTGAGAAATGAAAAATTATGGCTTGGCAAGCAGTTTGCTTTCATCAATAAATTGATGACCATTTTGTTTATATTGAAAATTCTTTAAACCCCACTCTCTATCTTGTAAATAATTAATCAGAGAGACCATTTCGCAGAAGAATTAAATTTTATACATAGTTTTTTTCTTGATGTTTTTTCAATTAAGTCGATGCCAATAACCAATTGGAAAAATTAAAGGTGAATTTTCATCTAAAATTGCCTATCTAGAGTTTTGAAAATTTTCACGTAAATAAAAAAATATATATTTTATTTTCAATACTAATAGAAAATAAGCTGATGTATTCTGATGTGGCCATCCACTTGACTTTACCATACGACCTGGCCCCTCATATATATTTAATATTAAATAAAATTATTTATAATCATGTAAGTGAGAGGGGTTAGTTTTTGCATTTTTAGACTCCTGAGGGCCCACTGATTATGCATACAAAATTTGATTGAATTTGGTACAACAGCCTATATTTTCATTTTTTGACCCCCCCCCCCATTTTGGGCGGTTAGTTTTTGCATTTTTAGATTACTGTGGGCCCACTGATTGGTAAATGGCCAAAAATTTCATTTTTTGACCCTCCCCCAATTTTGGGGGTTAGTTTTTGCATTTTTAGACTTCTGGGGTCCCACTGATTATGTATACAAAATTTGGTTGAGTTTGCTCAAATGGCCTAGATTTTTATTTTTTAACCCCCTCTCCACCCCCTTAATTTTGGGCCGATATGCACCAAAATCTAATCAGATCTTAATCGCAATGGACCAAAACTACATGTGAAATTTGGTTTTGATATTCACACTAGTTTTTGGGCTAGCTCGTCTACAAAAATTTGGAAACGCACAGACATTTTGACAAAACAATTATTATCTCAAAAAATATAATTTTTTTGATGTTCACTTATTAAGGTTTTTTGTAGACCGAAATACTATGGTTTTGCTCAATTTTTTTAATCAAAATTGTTTCAGCCGTTTTTGAGATATTTCGAAAAAAAGAAGGAAAAAAACACTTTTTTCATACACGATTACAATACTTGACCATACCTTATATGGCAAATTAAAAATGTTTCTTTTGGAGTAATGGAAATCTTTTTGTTTTCATGAATGAATTTTAATTTGAAATTTTTAATAACTTAGGTTTTACTTAAGTCCATAAAATTTTTAGAACATTTCATTCAGCATATAAATTGACAATTAAGCAAATTTT
The DNA here is from genome assembly GCA_024734495.1 of Forficula auricularia. Classification (NCBI taxonomy): domain Eukaryota; kingdom Metazoa; phylum Arthropoda; class Insecta; order Dermaptera; family Forficulidae; genus Forficula; species Forficula auricularia. Next base: position 14,126,882 of record JALMQS010000074.1, read on the forward strand.
GACCTATTGGACTAATTAGATACTCGTTAATATATATAGGTATATAGAGAAAATTCAATTAATTCAATAATTTGGAAATGTTAATAAATAATTAAACTCGATATATTTCTAAAAGACTTCAAATTGCTAATAGAAGTAGATAAATGATTTAAAAACAAAATCCTGAAGGAAAATAACTCAAAGATTATAATGCTATGATATTTTTGCTTTTTTTTGTCTTGGTGGATATCATTATTCTAGATTATTAACTATATTTTTTTATTAACAAATATCAATGGAATTAGTAAATTATATATGCGGCCCGAGGCATTTGTTTTTCCTTCAAATGAGGCCAATGTAAGCCAAAAGGTTGGACACCCCTAGATTAGTTAATACTAGTAGTTTGTTTAAACTAGCCAACACGGTTTTTCACTGATTTTCACGGTAGCATATATACCTATATAATATAGTTCAAGGAAAGAATTGAAAACAAAATCGATCATCGATGTGGACGAGGTTTTTATCTGGCGATTGGTTGTAAGTTGAAAGCACCGGCACTCAACTCGGGAAAGTTCAATCAAGTGAACCATTCAACTGGACTTGGTACAATTTTAAGCCCCTAAAAGCGAATTCCAAGCAATTTTTTTCTTTAAACTAATGAATATCTATTTGGCCAATTCTTCTTTCGTTCTTTTTTCCTTCTACTCTTTTCGATGCCTCTAATTTATTTATATTATAGAGAAATTTTTTAAAAGGAAAAAACAACAAATACTGATTGAATAGAATTTTTTTCTTTTTGAAGAAACTGTTTGATTATTAACACTAAACCAACCAGCATTGCGTGTATAACTACCATGACCGGTCAAATGACCGGTCTTTGAAATTACTTATATCTCTTAATATAAAATGAAGATAATAATTATTTAGGCTGATATAGGCTCACAAATAATGAAATAAAAACTAAAAAAATGTGGTTCGTTGAAAGGGTAATTTATAACACTAAATTTATAAAATATAATAGGCCGCAACTGTTTGTTCAAGTTACAAGATTATACTGAAGTCGGCTCTGCAATCATTTCTAGATTTCAATCATAGTAGATAAGCCGATGAAAAACACCGAAATAAATACATTTTAATTTTTCTTTCGAATTATCTTTTATTCGTAATTATTTTATAATTTCAGAATTGAGTTTTCGAGAGTATTCTATTATAAAAACATATAAATTGTTTAGCCGGTCAAATGACCGGTTGTGTTGAGTTAAAACGGACTACATATTTTTCTCAAAAATCAAATAATCGGAAAAGTCGTAAATATTAAAAAAACAATTGTTTGTATATTTTAAGAAAAATCATGAATTTTAATGGCGGTATAATAACGTGGTGTTTAGAAAATTTTAAACAAAATTTAAAAACGGTCATTTGACCGGTCGTGGTAGGTTTAGTGTTAAATGAATTAACAGGAGAAATAATAATAAATTTTATAAACAAAATTACATTATTCTTGAGAAGATTTATATTAAAATTTGTAGCAACATTTAGATATTTTGTATTATCCAGTGAGTCATTTCTCGGTACGCTCAAAGAGAAAAATCACTGTCAACTATAAATTTTTTTGTCTGCTTTTTCAGTAAATCTATCATCGAGGGATGAACCGCGACCTAATATCGTGTACACCTACTTCCACTTCCACTTTCATTTCCAAGTAGAAGACAATAAATGAAGGGGCATTATCTAATGAATTCCAAAATAATTCCACATAGTTCCAAAGACGTGTACAGCTAATTCCAGTCGCGGTTCACCCCTCCTCTGTCATGTTTCTGAATTCCGATGACCACAATAACTCAAGAATGAAAAGTCGTAGAAAGTTCCTTCTGATGTTTAAATGAGTGAAATTCCAATTCAGAAAATGTAATAAATTTTGCTATCTTTAAAGTGAAAACTTCCATTTCGAAAATGCAGAAAATATTTTTAAATAATTTTATTGAGATTTTCAGGCGTTGTCATTAAAAAGTCATAAATGAATAAGTGTTTTTTTAATCTAAATTTATTAAATTTATTTATTTTAAACCCCACTAATAGCTTAACACAAATAATATTTAAAATTAATTTTGAATTTATCCCAGGTTAATGGAGGATGAAACCAATCGACTTGATTGGGGAATAATGGAATTGAAATAATTATCGGAAAAGAGGTTTTTTATCTAATTAGATTTTTCCTCTTATTAAAAACAAGGACTAAAGATGAATAAGGACACTCGATGGTGGAGAAGTAATCTCCGGAATCGAAGCAAAAATACAATGTATACATTAATTAATGTAAAATAATTAGTTTAATAAAATTTATAAAAAAAAAAAAAAAAAAAATCCCAGGTTAATGAGATTGATTGATTGGGGATGGGTGAAAAAGGGAAGAACAATATGGTATTGGAATAATTATCGGAAAAGAGGTTTTTTTCTTTAATTAGTTTTTTCCTCTTATTAAAAACAAGGACTAAAGATGATCAAGGACACTCGATGGTGGAGAAGTAATCTCCGGAGTCGAAGCTAAAATACAATGTATACATTAACTCATGTAAAATAATTGGTTTAATAAAATTTATAAAAAAAAATCCCAGGTTAATTGGGACGAGGAATAGGAATAATGGAATTGAAATAATTATCGGAAAAGAGGTTTTTTTTTATTTAATTAGTTTTTTCCTCCTATTAAAAACAAGGACTAAAAGATGATCAAGGACATTCGATGGTGGAGAAGTAATCTCCGGAGTCGAAGCTCAAAAAACAATGTATGCATAAATTCATGTAAAATAAATGGTTTAATAAATCCCAGGTTAATTAAATTAAAAAATAAATTTTTAATAGCTTCTTATATGGTATTTAATACTCTTAGTTGTGAAAAAGTTCTCAGTTTTTGATCCATTTTTTTTTTTTGGCTTTATCGGCCTTCATCTAATAGCCAATTTACGAAACAATTATTGGATTTTGTCTTCTATGTAGGGATCAGATTTTAGCCGGTGCCGGGAGTCGGATTTGAACCCGGGTCTGCTTGATTAGCAGGCTTGTACGCTAATCGCTCGGCCAACCCGGCCCCCTTGTTCCAATTTATTTATTCAATTTAATAAATAAAAGTACTATCTACAATCTATCAAAATATGAAATTCCATTTTGGAAAGAAAGAAATATTTAACTGAATTGTTAAATAGGGAGCTATCGAACGGTTTTTATAGTTAATTAGCTGGTATGCATTAGTTAACTAATCACAGCTTTTTGTCAAAAGTTTCAAATTTCAGCTCAAATCGTTCAAAATAAAGGGAATTCTTCGCCTATCCTTTTACCCACTCCCTTTTAAAAACATTTTCTTATGTTGCCCCTTGGAACTATGCAATCAATTTTTTCATTTGTCGATAATTTATTTACACTACGTACCTTAGAAAACAAATATTTTATATTTATTTATTTAATGTGAAGAATTATCAAATCGAGAATCAAAGAGAAAGAAATCAGAGGTTACTGCCTTCGTCGGAAGTTGTAAGTATAGTATAGCAGGTCTGTGGACCGCGGGCCGCATGCGGCCTAGCACTACAATGAGTGTGGCTCAACATAAAATCATAAACTTCCTTAAAATATTGAGATTTATATGTAGAGATATACATATTTATTCGCTTTTTCGAAATATGAATGTACATTTGTACAATGCGTGAAGCTTTTTTCAAGAATAAAATTCACTAAAAGCAAAATTATAAGCTTAAGTATATAAGATAAGATAAAAAAATAATGAAGTTTCGAATATTTAAAAATTCTTCTTCTTCTCATATTTTCATTTTCTAAAATATTTATTATTTCTGTAATTTGTATGCTACGACACTAACCAAGTCTATAGTTATATCATTCTAGTACAAAAGGAGACAAGGAATTGGGTTTTTCTAGAACAATCACAATGAATTGATAATTTCTTTCCTGGACTAAAACTTGTCAGGACTTGTCTTTTAGATCTTTGCACGTTCTTACATGTCAATAGATAAATAATGGATAGTCAGGGATTTTATATCCGTGACCCTTTTAAAAAATAAATTATCATTCCTCATATCCTTCTTTAATCTCATTCGATTTAAACCAGAGCTATCCAACCCGTGACCTAACATAAAGTCATAAAAGTCCTTAAAACATTGAGATTTACTATATATGTAGATTCTAATGGAAAACACACAGCAATTTATCCTGATTTTTTTTCTCTAAATCTGAAAATCTACTGTAAAGCTTATTTCTACATTATTAAGTATCTTTTTTGAATAACAATTATCAATAGAATTATAATATTGTATTCGCGGTCCGAGACAATTTTGTTCTTCAAATGTGACCCGTGTAAGCCAAAAGGTTAGACATACCTGTAGTATAGTAGGTTTATAATTCACTGCAATTTATTATTTATTTATTTATTTATTCGTATTTAGAAATGTCTGTGAGGCGTAGAAAAACTATTTTCAAAAGTAATTTGTTTGACTGTCTGTGTTTGTGAGTTTGTATTCCCCAATAATTCGAAACAACGGAACCTCTTTGAAAGTTTGTTTTGGTATCAAAATTCTCGTATTTCTGAAACAAAGAATTTAGTCCTTTGGGTCTTAAAGGAGAAAAAAACGAAACCTTATTTATTATTATTTGAACAATTGGAGCTAACGAGCTGGAATTCGGCAGAAAAATTATCTTTTAAATTCCAGGGGTTTAAATTGAGCAGCAAGTGTTCTTTATATTGTTTTTTGTCTCCCTTTCAAAAAATAATAATCATCGATTAAATTAAAAGCTCTCAATCGCACCTGCAAATCGATTTATTGCTTAATGGTTATCGCATGTACGTCTATCCAAACGGATCTATCTATAACTAAAGGATTGAGATTGTCGTGGGAGGATTCTTCTGTTGAAATAAATGGAGCGGGGGCGTGATAAAATAGCTAGGTATGAAAAATTATTATAGACGACATTAATAAGAAATGATTACGATGGATTTATCCTAACAAAAAGATTTACCACTCGTTTTAATCTTGTAGTGGATGGCGCTTGTACGTTTATCAAATTTTCAAGAGCGATAACGGAACCACGGATGGAATTTATTATCCAATTTTAAACGATAAAGCCGACCTAAAATAAAGAAAATACAAGCTACACAGATTCATAGTCAAGTCAAATGATATTTTTACTAGGTAGAATAAAAATCTTAGATTCGAATAAAAAATAATATCTATACTAAAAATAATCGGCTTACAGAAGCCGTGATCCCGTGTTTGGCCATGCATTGCCGTTAAATAAATACGAGAGAATTCAAAAATAATTTAATATCTAAAATTTTCAAATAAAATGCTACAATGCTGGGGTAGGGTGATTATAAATTATTTGATTATACCAGTGGCGTTCCGGGGACACCGGAGTCCAGGGGGCATAGGATCCTGGTCAGGAAAATACCCGCCGAAGGTGGGCTTCGCAGCTGGTATATTTATGCATGGCTTATTCATTTCACGTCACTTACACTTATAACGATTTAAATACAATCACATAATGCAAATAAATAATTATAGATTTGAATAGTTGAGATACTTATCAAAAGATTTTTCGGTTAAAACCACATAGATTGCTTTGTGATTGTGAAATGATTCATTTTAGAGCGGGATGTTATGTAACATTCGTTTCATTATTAAATTATGTTTGGCAATTGAAAAGATTTTGTTTTGCCGAGAGTAGCAGAGTTATTGATTCATAAAGAAAAATCAATCCGGTTGTCCTCTTCTTGATTCAAATAAACATATACATATTAACTACTAAATATAAATACAGGGTGTTCAAAAAATAGAGGTCACCGATTTAAAGGTTGATGATACATCTCAAAACAATAAAGAAACTTCATATAAACATATGTTCGGAAATGCCTAGTTTCAGACTATAGCGATTTAAATATTTTATTTCTGTCATAGTACCTACAACTCGTACTTTGAACATTACAATAAAATCATAGTGGCCGTGTACCATGGAAAACAGTCAATTATAAATTATAAAAAGTTCATGAGACGAAAATTAGAATGTTGTAATGAAGTTCAAGGTGGACATTTTGAACATTTTTTATAATTTATAATTGACTGTTTTCCATTGTACACGACCACTATGATTTTATTGTAATGTTAAAAATATGAGTTGTACTATGACAGAAATAATATATTAAAATCGCTATTGGTCTGAAAATAGACATTTCCGGACATATGTTTAGGTATACTCTATGAATTTTTTTATTGTTTTGAGATGTATTGTCCACCTGTAAATCAAATTGAAAGGTTTTTGCCGAGAGTAGCAGAATTTTTATAAAATGAAGGAGACAATAAAAGAGTGTTTCTTCTGTTGAAATTATAAATTTTTAATTTATTTATAACGAAACTATAGTCCCGTTAAAAATAAATAAAAAATTTATAATTCCAACAGAAGACACACTCTTTTTATTATCTCCTTCAACTTTAAATCCCTGACCTCTATTTTTTGAACACTCTGTATGTATATACCATATATAATTTATTTTTTTGAGACTAGAATTTCAAAGGTTTGACCTTCATCATCGTCTTTTTATTTAGAAATATTTTATCTGTTACCTCTCATGGGAGCGTCACTCGATTGAATAGAATAAATTCGTTTTATTTCCTTAGTAAGCTAGCCACACTAACGATTGACCATTTTCAAACCTTCGAAACTATAGTCTCAAACAAATAAAATATATATAAGGTGGTCCAGAAAGAAATTCATTTATGAAAATAGAAAAAAACTATTATATTTAAAATCGTTTAATCTTATATAATCTAAAGTTTATTAAATGTAATTTTTGTTTTTGAAAATTAAATCATCAAAATGACGTCCTTGGCTGTTGCAACACTGTTCCAAACGGGCACGAAAATTTTGAAAAACTATAGTAGGATTTTCTTTTGAAATGGCTTCCATTTCTTGCTGAATATTCAGCTTCAATTGCCGCAATGTTGCCGGATTATTAGCGTATATCTTGCTTTTAAGGTGTCCCTATAAAAGAAGTCTGCTGGACTTAAATCGGGACTCCTCGGAGGCCAGGTTATGTCACCCCTCCGTGAAATCAGTTTCTGAGGAAACATATCCCTTATCACGCGCATGCTCTCATTCGAAGCTGCAAGAATCGCGAAGTTGGAAAAATTGTGAGGTTACAATCGAAACACATGGTTTCAGCAGGATGGAGCCACGTGTCGCACTTCGAATGAGAGAATGCGCGGGATATATTTCCTCAGAAACTGATTACACGAAGGGGTGACATAACCTGGCCTCCGAGGAGTCCCGATTTAAGTCCAGCAGACATTTTTATGGGTCACTTTAAAAGCAAGGTATACGCTAATAATCCGACAACATTGCGGCAATTGAAGCTGAATATTCAGCAAGAAATGGAAGCCATTTCAAAAAAAAATCCTACTAAAGTTTTTCAAAATTTTCGTGCCTGTTTGAAAGAGTGTTGCAACAGCCAAGGACGACATCTTAATGATATAATTTTTAAAAACTAAAATTGCATTTAATAAACTTTATATTGTATAAGATTAAACGCTTTTAAATATAATAGTTTTGTTTTCTTTCTATTTTCAAAAATGAATTTCTTTCTGGACCACCCTATATATGATATATACATACTTATATTTGGTATATACATGTAGATGTTTATTTGTATCAAGTAGAGGACAACCTCATTGATTTCACTTTATGTTCGGCAAATTGAAACACTTTTCGTTCCTCGTTTCGGACGTATTTCTCCTAAGTAAGTTTGAAAAGATTTAGAAAGGTCATGAGTTCAGATCATGTCACTAAAAAGCTTTTATAGTGCCCCTTGCCTACCATGCAAAGTTACTCCTATGTGATGCATACCAGAGTAGATTGTTTGTTTGTTTTCTTTCTAAATAAAAATAGTTTGACTCCGTTTCAATAAGAAATTTCTCGATATTCATCGTTTCAATCACCAAACAGTAGAGAAGGTAAAAGGCCACGATGAACGAGTTCAGGTACACATGCGAGCATCTTCTACCGCATCTGAGATTTAAAAAGGCTTATCCAAGTATCTGTGAGCTGAATTTCAACGAGGAACCAACCCGGCACAAAGAGTCATATCGTGAATTATAAACATGTCCCTTTTATAGCTATTCTTTATTATATATGTGTATTTAATGTTTCTCTGGACTTAAATTAAAAGAAAAAAAAGGAAAAAGAAAAATTATATAATTAAATAATAGAAATACCTTCCAAGATAGACGATGTCATATTTAGTTTGTTTTACTCTTTATAGATGAAAACCACCAGCCTAAGTCTCAAAACGAATCATATTACTTTTATTGAATCTCACAATTTTCAAAACGAATAACAAAAAAAAAAAAAAATAGACGTGAGTAAACAGACCTCGTGACTTTGCCATAAATCCCCCTTATATATATTTTTATTCAGAATGTAAATAAAATGTGGGCAGCTACTTATAGATCGTATTATACTCCTCGAAATGAGCCTAAAAGCTTATACTAATAAATCTGCTAGCTCTTGCATTGTTTAAGTGAATCTTTGCAATCAATCACCCATCACTAAGTAAAAGTGAAGGAAATGAAGAGAGTTAGAAAGATACATTTTAACAATTTCTATCAAAACTCGGTTGTATGATAGGATTTGAAGAAATAAGTTATTATTTCATTCACAGTTAAAAAAAATATTTAAAATTTTATTTAAATTAATATAATCATCAACCGGAAGATTTTAATATCTTTTTTTTTTTTTTGAAAAATAGATGGATTTTTTTCAAAAATTTCTAGCTTCTCTCAAATATATTGGATGTCAGGGTGTGTTTTTGTCTCGAGGGTCGAACTAACAAGTCCGGCAAGAGTGTTAGTACTCGGGTTCAATTCCTGAGGGGATGAAGCCCTCTGATATGCAATGTAAAAATATTTCTAATAAAATCTTAGGTTTGTTTACCTTGAAATTTAAATGTCTTGATAAATTTATATATTTTAATTAAACAACCCTAGTAGCACAATGTTTCAAACTATATAGTAACCACGATAAACCTAGTCTCTTTATACCATGATAGTAACCATATAGTGCCTATACAGGTATTGATAGATTTTGAGAATATTTATAGAGCTTATATAGTTACTGCATAGTTTTAAACATTGTGCTACTAGGGAACTATTAAAAAATTGTAATGACTGTCATTTTAAAATTTTAAAAAATATGTTAGTTATTTTCCGATCGCGATCGTGACCGCCTCTTGTAGTTGCTGATTTTCCCCAATACTACCCAACATCAAAGACTAAAAAAAATAAATATATAAATATATTATAAAAACTTGAAAAATGACATTTATTTTTAATTGCGCTGAAAACTAGAAAATAAATATTTCTTTAGTACCTACCCTTAGCCAAATATTTGCGTTCTTGACAATTAATAAAAGCGTGGGGGCTTATTTTAACTGAGAGGTCGTTTATCTTTAAATACACTGAAAAGTAGAATATAAATTCTTCAGGTCATTCAAATGGACATGGAGCCAAGAAGAAAACTATCGTCGTTTCAAGTGTGAATCTTTTTAATTTATTTTCATTATCAGGACTTAAAACTAAATTAAAAAAAAAACGCATTTATTTTAAAAAATCATTGAAACGTGAAAAAAATTTCGGGATTCAAAGTTCAGGAAGAGAAAGTGTAAATTGGATTAAGCTCGAAACCTCGATGGTATTTTTACTTTACCATACAGCGTATAGTCAAGTATTGTAATCGTGCATGAAAAAAGTGTTTTTTTCCTTCTTTTTTTCGAAATATCTCAAAAACGGCTAAAACTATTTTGATTAAAAAAATTGAGTGAAACCATGGCCTTTCGGCCTGCGGTCTGCAAAAAAGTCCAAATAAGTGAACATCGAAAAAATTATATTTTTCGAGATAATAATTGTTTTCTCAAAATGTCTTTTAGTTAGTTAGTTAGTCTGTCCGTCTGGTTTGGTGTCCGTTAGTCTGTGCGTTACCAAATTTTTGTGGACGAGCTAGCTCAAAAAGTAGTTTGAATATCGAAACCAAATTTCACACGTAGTTTTGGTCCATTGAGATTAAGAGCTGATTAGATTTTGGTGCATATCGACCGACAAATAAGGGGATGGAGGGGGGTTAAAAATTAAAAATATAGGCCATTTGATGCATAATCAGTGGACCCCCAGAAGTCTAAAAATGCCAAAACTAACCGCCCAAAAGGGGAACAAAAAATGAAAATCTGAAAATCTAGGCTCTTGTACCAAACTCAACCAAATTTTGTATACATAATCAGTGGCACCCCAGGAGTCTAAAAATGCAAAAACTAACCCCCCTACATGAATATAAATAATTTTATTAAATATTAAATATAAGTGAGGGGCCAGGTTGTATGGTAAAGTCAAGTGGATGGCCACATCAGAACACGTCAGCTTATTTATTACTTAACACCATTCAATCAATTTCTAATTTATATATATATTTTTTTAATTTGATTTGATTTAATTATTTCACTTAATTAAAATTCCCAACATATATATATACGATTTTTGTACAATATTCAATCAGTCTCAAGTTTAATTTCCATTAAATATCTCTCAATTAATTATCTAGATTGAGGGATGATAACTGGGTTTTTTTTGTGGATGTTTTTTTCAACTAGCAATGATTTTATTAGCCTCGGCTCCCGGAGGCATTTGTTGATGCAATCCCTGCTGAGTTTTTCTCGTCACTAGCTTTACTCAAATACAAATTAGTTTAACGTAATGGAAGAAGTGGATTTTTAATATAATTAATACTCTACAGTTAGCCGCAACGGAAGGGTGGACGTCCACCAAGGCTTCCGAAAGAATCCCTACGAACGCAATTCCCTTCGTGAGATTTTAGGGTCACTTGAACAAGTCGGCCATATATACAAAGCAATAAGTATAGATATATCCTCGGAATAAAAAATCAAAATATATAAAATTAAATATAAAAGTGAGATGTTTTTGAAGACCCACTAGGCTCTCTGGAGCTATTGGAAGTTCGGACATTTCTTATCACTGAATGGTTTGCGCGAAAAGATTATTCCTATTAATGAAAACATATGTGGCATGCAATTTTATTATTAGTATTAAAATAGTTAGCTTGTGTTAAGAAGTAGACGCTATTGATAAAACTCTTACTATACTTGATTAATAGAAAATTCTTTATTTCATGTCTGAGTTTGTTTCAATGTCTTCAATGGATATGGACTTGTCTCGACATGTATCCGGGATTATTATAAAAGTGCCCAAGCTTATATTTCGCACCCTTTTCTTTCTATTCCAGGGTGAGACATTCTACCTCAATTTCATTTCAGAGAATTTATTATTTTTTTAATTTTTATCTTTAATTATTTTAAAAATATTTTCAATAAAATAAGGGAATTATTTTTTTGAAATTTCGGTAAATTCTTTTCATTTGCTTTTAAGGAAAGAAAAAATTTATTGAATACATTTTTTTCATTAAATAATTAAATACAATAAATTAATTTTTATAGATTTTTTAATCAAATAAATAAGAATTAACTGATATTTTTAATGGGGTGTTCATTTTAGAAAATCAATTCATTCGAAATTTGTTTTTAATAAAATTAATAATTTATTTTTTCTAATAAAATTTCCTCGGTAGGCTAAAGCCTGCTGGGCGAGTTTAATTTGATAATAAAATTTTCAAATCAAAATGATTTAATTTTTTATTTTAATAAAAAAAATTTGAATTCGATTTTTTTTCAAATTTTTCAGGTACCTTAAATCCAAAAAATTGAAAATCTCTCTCTATCTGCGTGTATGTGGGTGTGTGATCAAACAAAATACACATTTTTTGGCACTGCGTTCTTAACTAGTGATAAGAACAGGAAACCCGGACTGAGAAATTTTGTTAATTAATTATGTGTGATTTAACTAAAAATTCAAATCTTATTTATTTATTGGCTAACTAGATAAAAAACAAAGTGAGAAGAAAAAAATTTATTTGTTATTTATTTTTATCTCTTACTTTTACGATTAGACATACTTTTACTTAGGGGAGGACACTCGGAAAAGTTTTGGAACCCCTGGCCTAAGCCATTGAAATAATTTTATTAAAAAATAGGTCCCGTCTCAAAGGAGGGCAACAACATATTTTAGAATAGAAAACATTGAGTAAATTAATTTAAACGCCAATAGTGAGAGCTTTCATAAACGATTCTATACAAAGCCACTAGAAAAGACAAAATCAATATAAAGTATTGGGAATCTCCGAAAACTTTGAGACAGAAAACTGAAACGTGAAACAAATATACAGGATATAGAAGCAGGTTATACAATACCTACACCATATATACAGGATATTCCTATAAAAGATATAATAATATTTACATAAAGTTTTTAGAGCTAAGTCAAGTGAAAAAACATTGACAAATTCGGATCTGAAGATGGCTACATCAACAGCTGAAACGTCAATGGAAATTTCTAAATAAAAGAAATATCATAATCTGCATGACTCTTCATTAAACTCTTCATAAAAGTATATGACATACTAGAACTTAAGTAAAAATAATAATTTTGTATAAATAAATAAATGATTGAAGTGCTGGTTCGGGGTTGTTTTCTCCATTGATTGGGGCTATTTCACTGAGTCAGGAAGTGTTAACTAATATACTGTACTTAATAAAGATAAGTAAAATTTCAAGGTAGGTTTCACAAAATATATTTCGGGTTTCGAGCTCATCATCAGGGGTTAACATAGAACTTGTCTATGTTAACTCCTGATGATCAAAAAGTTTCAGGAATTTATTCAGAAAATCAAAAATACAAATTAATTCATCAAAATCGATATTGTCCCATTCAAAGTAGTTCCCATCGACTGCAGCGCACTTATGCCAACGCTTGATCCAATCCTCGAAACATTTTTTCTACTCTGTTTCCGGTATGGACTATCAATAGAGCCGTTTGCGATTTTATGATTTTAAAAATGTAATCGTCTTTGCATCAACGAGTTTGTATTAAATTTTCAGTTAGAAACGGTGGGAAAATCTTGAAGAAGTATTACTCTATCGAAAACAAACTTTTATGTGTGGCCCAAGTTTTCGTGAGTCTGTCGAGGATGACGAACTCAGTCGACATGAAAACTTCGATAAAATCAAAGAAATGATGGGCGAAAACTCTAAATTGACCATTGGAGAGATGGCAGCGAACTTGAACATCGCTTATGAATCCGTTCAAGACATTTTGTTTAATGAATTGGCTTTGAGATGCCAAAAAAGACCGGATTTGTGGGAATCACGTAACGCGCGGTCTAACAATCCCATCGTTATCCTCAACTTTTTGACCAAGAACGGAACGAATACCAACCATCAGCTACCGAATTCGACTGATTTGGCTCCCTGTGACTTCTTCCTGTTCAATCGACTCAATAAATCGCTCCGGAGTACGCGTTTTAGCAGCCAAGTGGAGATAATGGAAAAATCGAAGACGGCTCTGATGACCAACCGAAAACCGAATATAAAAAATGTTTTGAGGATTGGATCAAGCGGTGGCATGAGTGCGTTGCAGTCCATGAGAAGTATTTTAAAGGAAACAATATCGAGTTTGATTAATAAATTTTTATTTTTGATTTTCTGAATAAATTTCTAAAACTTTTTGATCAAGGGGATATTTTTGTTTTATTTTTGTGAAACCTACCTTTAAATTTTACTTACTTTTATTATTAAAATGTTTCACCTTGAACCGACACCTAATTCTTTAAAAATTATACTGTACTTATATTATATTATACTGAACTATTAGTACTTATGTTGCTTGTACCTGTTCTATATTGCATCTGCCGCAGTGCATCGTTTAACAAATAAATAAATAAATGTGTGTACTGTAATATCTATGTATGTTTGGCTTGTGGTTTGAATGTTTGTAATGTTGTCATCTAGTTAGTCTCTTGGTGGTGATATTGCTCATGTGCTTAACATAGTTAATTTCCTCTAATGAATTGGTAAAGTAACATTTACCTATGACCTGTCTATATGAGGATATATTGGATTCGTTTGACGTGGCCTTTGATTCGGGCATGCAAATTGAATCCACCGAAAATTGAATTTGCTTGTTTATCTACTTAGTCATCTTTCAATAGGAAGAGACTAACTTTATTATTTACAAGCAATTTTTTCTTCTTATTCGAATAAAAATGAACATTGTTTTGGAAACACTGCTACCAAAATAATTTTTATTTGATCTTACCTTTTTGAGTTATATTACACACAGCCTGAAAAAAAATCATCTTTGAAAATTATTTTTCTTCAAGTTTCAATACGATAAATGAAATAAATAAATAAATAAATCCTATATCTTCCAAGTATAGCGAGTAAAAAAATCTAGTTTTTAACATCAGCTTCTGTGTCAAGTAGAGTCTCGTATTAAAATGAATGTCTAAGAAGGATCTCACCTTTAATAGAGTATATATGTGTTTTTTTTGTTGATTTTTTTTTTTTTTTTTGAAGGGCTCATTTCCATTTCATGAATAGTTGTTTTAAACAGCTCTTCAAAGTTGAGATTATTAAAAAGTATTGATGATAAGACACACACCCCAAGCGTCTGCTTCCTTTAGAAATCGTCAATTGGCTCTATAAGTAGTTTGACTTCTGAACATAAGCGTCCACAGCATGTCAAGAACACTTGCTCCCCGTACATCTAGATTTGGTATTAGTTATTTATTTTGAATTTTGTTCGACACATTTCATGTAGTTAATTTAGCTGTTTTAATACTACTTGGTGGCTACTTTTAACAATTTTTCACATAAGAAAATTATGGAATTTTGGTATTGTTTAAACAATCTAATTCAGACTTTTTAAAGTTCCCTCGGGGAGAAGTTGGCCGAGAATCTAGTGTCTTTACTCACTAAACGCACTGACTGCAAAAATATGGCCGGCTATGATCTGAACCTAACACCAATTTACACTGTATAAACTCACACATAAACCAATAAATTTAAAAAACGTATTCTTTTCCACTGGCTAAATGGACATTGTTCCCGGGGTCATAAAAAAATAAAGTCCCCTTAGCTACCAAGTCTATATAATCTTAGGTAAATTTAGCGATTTTTCTCTTCTCGTTAACGAATTAAAAGTTAATTTTATTTTTATTGGAACATTAATACGTTTTAATTCCTTTCTCTTCAGGGAAAAATCTTAAGTAAGCCCATGTTCCTGATGACTCAAAAGTTTACTTGCCTTATTTGTGTTTCTTCTACTAGCATAATTTTTATAATAAATAGACTTACACTAACTTTTCCCTAATTACATTGAACACTTGTAATGTTCCTTCGTCTGACGTGAACATGAGAATTCTCGTAGCTTTAATTTAACACTTATTAAATATAAAGTTTTTGTGCCGAGAGTAGCAGAATTTTTATGTATTGAAGGAGACAATAAAAGAGTGTGTCTTCTGCTGGAATTATAAATTTTATTTATTTATAACGAGACTATAGTTTCGAGGGCTTTGCCCTCTTCATCAGTCTATTACAATGGATTCACAGAAATTAATTTATGAAATGACATTCATAAATTAATTCCTGTGAATCCATTGTAATAGACTGATGAAGAGGGCAAAGCCTCGAAAATATAGTCTCGTTATAAATAAATAAAATTTATAATTAAAACATAAGACACACTCTTTTATTGTCTCCTTCAATTAACACTTATTATAATGAAATATTATAAGATTACGTTTTTACTATTCACGATTTCACATGTGAATTAAAAAAAATAGCATCTGCTTAAGTAGAAAGTGCTGGAGAAAGAACTCTATCGAGGAAATCTACCTATTCTTGTTGTATCTCTTGTTGACGCTCCAGTCGCGTACTAGGGGCTTACTAATTTGCTAGCAGTATATTCCTTATTTATATCTCTTAATTTAATTTTGCAACCCTTTGATTTCAAAATTTGTAAAAAATAAGCTTACTGTGAATACATTCGATGAAATTCTTCTTCTTCTTCTTATTCTTCTATATAGGTGTCAACACCTGTTTCTCCAACATATTATAATCAGTCATCAGGGTCATAACTCTCTTTCCATCGTTTTTTTGGTCTTCCACGCCTTCTGACCCCCTCGGGACGGTTTTTTGCCAATATTTTCGGGAGACGGTCGTCTTGCATTCTGTCTACATGGGCAGCCCAGCATCTTCTTCTTACATGAACCCAATCGACTATGTCCTGAAGACCGCTTATTTTCCTAACGTGTTCGCTCCGGATTTTGTCATGTAGGGTCTTCGAATGGATGGCTCTTACAACTCTCATCTCAGTTGTCCGGAGAAGCTGATTTGTAACGGTTGTGTCTGCCCTGGACTCAGCCCCATATGTTATTATCGGGCGAACACAGGTCTTATATATCCTAATTTTACTTTCGGTAGACATAAATTCGATGAAATTGATTTTGGTTATTGTATACTATTTGGAACAAAGAAGAAGCCAGGGTGCTTCGCCCCTCCCTGGTTTATTTTTCAACACTAATTTCAGCGCACAAACGAAGGTCCTGGGTTCGAATCCCGGCTGATCCTTTTGTCTGTAATAAAAAATATTTTCTTCGTTCCCTAATTTAATTATAGGATTACGTGATTACTATTCACGATTTCACAAGTGAATTGAAAAAAAATAGCATCTTCTTAAATAGAAAGTGCTGGAGACAGAACTCTATTGAGTGGAGTATATGTACCTATTCTTGTAACTTATATTTTGACGATCCAGTCGCACACTAGGAGCTTACTAATTTTCTAGCAGTATATTCCTTATTTATATCTCTTAATTTAATTTTGCAACCCTTTGAATTTCAAAATTTGTAAAAAATAAGCTTACTGTGAATACATTCGATGAAATTGATTTTGGCTATTGTATACTAATTCATTTGGATCAAAGAACCCAGGGTGCTTCCCCCCTCCATGGTTTATTTTTCAACACTTTGATTTCTGTAAAAATTCTGAAGAACAAAACTAGTGGGAACTCCCCTTCTTTCAGAAGAGAATTTCAGTTAAGCAGTGTTATTTAAGATGCATGAGAGAGATGAACTGCTGTGATTCAAACTAATTATTTTAAAACCAAACTACAGAGTTTGTTGATTAGTTTGGCTATTAATTAAAATATTATCATTAATTAAAAATAGTTATTATGTACTCTTGAAAGAAAATTTCCGAAACTGTTGAGTGATTTTCTCACTTGCGAAATCTTTAATTATACTCTTCATTATATGTATAATTATATATGTATATATAGTAATTCAGAACAGAAACAGCAATTACGAAGATGAATAAGTTTATTATTATACAGGGTGTATAATTAATGTATTTTACCCAAATTGCTTTCTCATTTGAAACTCCAGACTTGATGATTTTAATATTCAAAGTATGAAACGCGCTTCTGCAAATCAAATTAGTGTTTTATAAAGAAAATTCAATTATATTTAAACATTTAAAATTCTCAAAAATACATTGATTTCACCGATTAGTGTTGATTTAGAAAAATTACACCATCATTTTATCTTAAAAAAAAACCATACGGCTCTTACACGTTTTACAAACATAGTAGTTGAACTTTTGTTCATTAGTTAACTGCAGTTCGGTGTACAGACCGCTTAAGGTCGGCCTTTACTCTAAAAGATGATTTAAATAGTAAGTCAAAAAATTATATGTTACTTATACTCAATGAAAACGAACCTTACATTTTGGCTTATATCTTTCTTCTTTGCTGATCCTTGGCCTGATTCTGAATCGATCACCAAACGGATTTCTTTCTTGTTTTAGAGATATCTTATATTTTTCAGAATGATCCGGGTCTATAAAGATTTCGAGCATTCCTCGAGTCATTTTTCACTCGATATTTATTCAGTGTATGTGTCCGATTCTGAAGGGATGAAACGCTTCTATAAGTGGGAAGTTTTTACGTGGGGAATAATAAAGTTGTTAGTCTCATGATTTGCCCCTTTTTAGACACCTTTTACGTCAATCAGGGGATACTAAAGACATATTCTTTTCCCGATTTACTGGAATTGTTGGCTTGTGTAACATAAGATAGGTATTTGATAAGCACTTTCTGCGAGCATCTTTTCTTACCCTGATAAGGGTAAGTACACTTGATTTACAAAGATAAAACAGTTGCTTTGAGCTCATAACAAACTAATCTCCTTTCTCTGACTTTTTTAGGTAGAATCTTCTAGGTCAGGAGTGTCCAACCTTTTGGCTTACACGGATCACATTTGAAGAAAAAAATTGTCTCGCACCGCGGATAAAATATTATAATTCTATTGATATTTGTTATTCAAAAAAGATAGTTAATAATGTAGAAATAAGAACTTTATAATTTTTTAGCTCATAGTGAGCTTCTAATTTTACTTTTCTTAAATTTTGGGGCCTGATTTAAATCGAATGGGATTAAAGAAGGATATGAGGAATGATAATTCATTTTTTAAAAAGGTCACGGATATAATAATCCCTGACTATCCATTATCTATTGATATGTAAAAACGTGCAAAGATCTAAAAGACAAGTCCTGACAAGTTTTAGTCCAGGAGAGAAATTATCAATTAATTGTGATTGTTCTAGAAAGCCCCAATTCCTTTTCTACTTGTATTAGAACAATAACTATATATAGATTTACTTAGTGTTGTAGCATACAAATTACTGAAATAATAAATATTTTAGAAAATATGAGAAGAAGAAATTTAAATATTTGAAACTTCATTTTTTTTATCCGACTTCAAAAAAGGAGGAGGTTCTCAATTCGATCGAATTTTTTTTTGTCTCTATGTTACCTGATATCTTCGCCAATTGTGGATCGATTATGATGATTTTTTTGCATTGGGTTCAGTCTAGCTCCCGATTGGTCCCGTTTTTTTCATTGGTATTGGACCTTTTTTGCTATGTTTGTTTAGGCATAACTTCTTTGTTTATGAACCGATTTCGATGATTCTTTTTATATTGCAAAGAGGGTACCTGGAGAGGCCAACTGAGAAAATTGTAGAAAATGAAAAACTTAAAAAGGTTGAAGAAATAAAAATAAAAATTTTATTAACTATGACTCCGTTGATTCTCAATTAATTCCTCCAAATAATTTGATTCGTTATAATAGAGAATGTTAGGCTTAAAAGAGACCAGTACCTATTATATTGCATTATTGAGAGTACCTATTATATTACAAAGGTGGTCCCATATTAATTTGGTCAAGTTCTGATGATATGATCAATGACGAATTAACGTGAATATCCAATTCTTATGAGCAAATAATCGAAATTGTAATAAATAAAATCTTTTATAAAAAATAAATCTGAAAACATTAATTTAAAACCCGCAAACGTTTCTAGAGAATTTCTATATTTATTAATTTAATTTTATTGTCATTTTCTGATTCATTCGCCCGACCCTTTCTCTTACGAGATGCATGCAAGGTATTATATTAAGTCACTATTAATAACATCACTAAAAAGAGAAAAATAATAATAATTTTTATAAAAAAAAATAAAACTGACTTCAAAAAAATTAAATGCAACAAATAAAATAATAAAACTCAAAAATAACATAAAATACACTAAAAGGTATAAAATAAAAGTTACAACTAAACCACGAAATATTGACATGAAATCACTTTTTGAAGTCGGTGCTAAACAAACTATATAAGCGAGCGTACCCGCCAATCGTACTAAGTAAAATCCGTCGAGTTTGATTCATAAAATGTATATGTTTGGCACCGACTTCAAAAAGTGATTTCATGTTAATATTTCGTCGTTTAGTTGTAACTAAATTAGATAATTATTTTATACCTTTTAGTGTATTTTATTTTATTTTTAAGTTATTATTATTTTATTTGTTCCATTTAATTTTTTTTGAAGTCGGTTTTATTTATTTTTTTTTTATAAAAATTATTTTTTTAAAGTCTTGTGATTTGAAAATTTAAAGTCGTATGGAGCAGAAATATAATTTTTTTTTATGTTTATTAGTGAAAGTTCAATTTGTTCAGTTCAGTATGTGTTCTCCCCTCTCTTTTTATATCATAACGCTTTTGTACTCTATTGAATTATCGATTGAAGATTCGCCCCGTGAGGTGTTTAAGTGGATTTTCTTAACTCATTCAAGTTATTAGTTGTTCGAATGAAGCCACAAAATCATAATCGATTCGCTTCTTTTCAATAAGCTTTCGTTTCTCAACCCCCCTCCTCTGTTTTACTTTCCTATTCATATGTCTTTACAGAAAATTCTCTGTTGGCGCTTCGCTTTTTCTCGACATTCAATAAATAATTAATGATCCTTTGATAATGTCAACTGATTATTATATCAAAGCCAAGAGAGAGCTGCAAATTCTCAAATCTCAACAAGAGTATTTGACAAGTGTTCTCATTTTCTCTCTATTGTCTACTCCATTAATAAGAACCGTAAAAGAAATACGATTTCGATTTTGTGCTAACAACAATTTTATTTTCAATGGTAATTGAAAGAAAAAGTGAAAACTTCTTCAAGCGAATTTTGGCGATTTGGCAATTTTTTGTCAGCGAACGGTTTGAACTAGGTCTGTGTATGTGTTATCAGTACTTTGACTAGACCGTTGAAAAACTACGTATAAAATCTTGAATTAAAACTGACACTATAGTTAATGTTATTTTTTCAAATTACTCTAAAATTAAATAATTAAAAGTAAAATTTGATATTCTTTTTTTATGATATTGATGTAAGAAGGTGTTGTTCCAGAACGGTGCAACTAGTATAGCTCGGTATGGGTCCCTGGTTTGGAGAAAAAAGAGGAAGATTTCAGACTATGGGTCAGAGTCAAATGTACCTGTGGATGCGGCGATGCAGGTCTTGAACGACTGATGGTTATCTCAGAGAACGCTGAGGCCAAAAGGAAGTGGTGGCAGTCTCAAAATGTCATAGGAATACGAATTTCGCCAATGCGTTTGTAGGGTTTTAATATCTGATTTAATCGGCTTTGACTGTGTGGAAATCGTGTTTCGTGCAAATGACGCTTTAGATGGGATTATAGATTATATTTCATCAGAGCGTTGTAAGCACTTAATTTTCAAAAATAACAACCTACATACAAAATTTCAAGTATATATGTAAGCTCGAAACACCCACACACGAAGACGAGTGGAAGGGGAAGACAAGGACAAGCAAGCGACATAATAGATTGAGACATCAAGCAGTAGAGAGTCAATTTAAAACGCTCAATTCAAACACATTGTTAATATACAATATTTAATAACCAGATATTATATAAATTCACTTATATTAAACATCATTGTTAAAACTAAATAAAGGACCTGAAATTTCGAGTTTCACATTTCAGGTAAATAATATAAAACTCATTGTAAATATCTGTATATATTAATAAACATTTCACATTTCAGTGGAACACGATTTTTATCTACCTCGCACCCATCCCACTTATATATATAACTCCAGTAGTTTCTGGGAAATAGTAAAATTTTTAAAAGAAATCTTTATTGTACACGAGTTTTATCTTTGTTTTACTTATTTAAAAAATTTGTATTTTTTAAAAAATATATTTAATCGAGTAGGTATCCATGTTCTAAAACTAGACTTCATCCCAATGGATTTCATTTAGATTTAAGAATAAAATTTTGAAATTTCATAAGGATTTCTATAGACATATATTTAGTTATTTTAAAATGGAAGAAAACTAATAGAACTATATTTTTTGTGTCTTTTTTTATATTAAAATAAATTCATTAATTGAAAGTTTCGGGCAATTTCAAGAGTCCATCCTCAGCACAATATCAATTTATAGAATTCTCTGTTAGAGATAGGAGATACAATTAGATGTTATTATATTAAAATACAATGAACACGTAAGAATTACCTTATAATGTACCTACATAAGGTATATTGAACTATGGTTCGTTTTTTTATTTGATAGAGAAAAATGAAAGCTTTTTCAAGACTTGTTACGCTCGTCATTGAAACCCGATCTAGAAATAAACTTAAATATAATAATCTATGTATTAAAAATTTATTTTTTAATGAATTATAGAAAAAATATTTTCTGTATTTTTAAACGGCAGTTCTAAATATTGATAGTCCAAAATCTAAGTTCTCCGTATTGGAAATACAAATATTTGGCATCTGAACAAACTTTCTACTACTTAAGTTATCGAGGATGTCAAAATCAGAAAACACACACACAAATAGAAACAAATCATGATTGAATATCACTTCTTCTTAAGAAGAAATATGTTAAATAAGAAAATAAAATGATTTGATTAAAGAACTTTTAATTAATAAAGTAAAGGGTGTGTAGCTTCACAGTGAATGAAATAAAACTCAAAGAGTTTGTATAAACCTCTTTGAGTTTTATTTCATTCACTGTGAAACTACACACCCTTTACTTTATTAATTAATATCATGTTTCACCTAAAATCTACACCACTTTCTCTAAATAAAAAAATAAAGAACTTTTTATTAATTGAGATTTAGCATTAGTACCACATAAAATTTTTCTTTCTTAAAGATAATCTGCCTCTGATGTGCTCTAATTCATCTACCATATTCATATTATATTGCTTTATTTTCTTCTTCTTTTGATTGAAAAGGAAGTCAAATATTAATATGTCAAGAAGTTTTTCAAAAACCAAATTGATGGGGTAAGTTTATTAAGAAATACGAGAGATAGGAATCAGACAAATTTATAAAAAAAAAAAAAAAAAAAAAAAAAAAATGAATAAATTGAAAAGAGAAATGACGTAGAAAATATCTGCTTTTCAAAAATTAAAATTAGAATAATTGGATTTTAAACGAATAGAAATGACAAAATATCTCTAGAGGATAAAGAGGAAAGCAGCGACTCAGTTCCAGTCTCCAATAAATGGAGGGAATATTATTTAAATGAATAAAATTAACAAAAGAGGAAAAAAATATACTCGGTGAACAGCTGTCAAGTTTAAGCTGTAACCGACAAAAAAGGCGGTCATGTGCGAGTCGGGCTCGTATACTGTGTGTTCCGTACACCTAATGTTTAATTTTACCTAGAGAAAGTGGTGTAGGTTTTAGGTGAAACATGATATTAATTAATAAAGTAAAGGGTGTGTAGTTTCACAGTGAATGAAATAAAACTCAAAGAGGTTTATACAAACTCAATATATTTCGGATTATTAGTCCATCACCAGGAGTTTACAGGTTTAACGTGTAAGCTCGTGATGATGGACTAATAATCCGAAATATATTGAGTTTGTATAAACCTCTTTGAGTTTTATTTCATTCACTGTGAAACTACACACCCTTTACTTTATTACCTAATGTTTAATTATAATTTTTAGTGATTAACATATTCTTATTTAAACCATGTTTAAAAATTTTCCTTAAGTTATTTTTTCAAATGTGCTCTCTTGGTAAAATATCGATTTAAAAATATATTTACCTATTATTATTGAATATTTGAAAAAAAAAATTATTAATAAAAAATAATGAGAAATTTCTTGCGATTTTTCTTGGGATGTATAAGTAGATGAAGAAAAAATTGTTTACAGCAAATTTTTCATTATTCTTTGTAATTTTGACCAGATACTAAAATCTTGTAAAAATGAGTGTCTCCCCTCCACCATCATTTTGAAGTAAATTAAATACAAAAATTTCATCTTAATTCCACTTACAATTACATCTTTTCATCTTAGAATAAATTTTTTTTGACCAGACAAAAAAGTTAATCTCCAAAATAATCAGCCTATTAAAATTTTAGTAGGTAATACCTACATATTAAATTTTTTTTAACTTTTAAATTTCAAAGAACTTGGAAAAGAAATTTATTAAGTCCCACTGAGTTTGCTGCATAAAGGACAATCAATCAAATTATCTTAATAATCAAAATAGGTAGTATTGTACATGAAAAAAGTGAATCTTTTTTTAATTGGTATTTTTGAAATATTTTAAAAATAAACTGCATCGGATCGTTGCTAAACTTTATCCAAATTCATTTGAAATATTAATATGTTTGTTCCTTTATTATTAATCAGATATCACTTGCAATTTGTAGTTCATGTTGACTTTAATTCCAAAATAATTCTCATTTAATAGTCGAGGAATAACCATTCTACATTGGATCCTTGACATTTCGGTTATTACTGCAACCATTGCTGAACACATGGAGAAATCGACTTAAAATCAAAAATAACGATCGATTCTCATCTAATACTAGAGGAATAACCTTATTGCATTCCATTTTTGATGTTTTGACTATTGATGGCAACCTCTACTGAAAACGTGGAAGAATCGACTTAAAATCAAAAAGACTAAATTCTTTTATGGCAAACAACTCAAGCTTGAGTTGTTTACCAAAAAAGAATTTAGTCTTTTTGATTTTAAGTCGATTCTTCCACGTTTTCAGTAGAGGTTGCCATTAATAGTCAAAACATCAAAAATGGAATGCAATAAGGTTATTCCTCTAGTATTAGATAAGAATCGATCGTTATTTTTGATTTTAAGTCGATTTCTCCATGTCTTCAGCAATGGTTACCAATAATAACCGAAGCGTCAAAAATCTAATGTAGAATTATTATTCCTCAAGTATTAGATGAGAATCAATCGCTATTTTTGATTTTAAGTCGATTCCTCCATGTCTTCAGCAATGGTTACCAATAAAAACCGAAACGTCAAAAATCTAATGTAGAATTATTATTCCCCAAGTTATAGTTGAGAATCAATCGCTATTTTTGATTTAAATCGATTTCTCCATGTCTTCAGCAATGGTTACCAATAAAAGCCGAAACGTCAAAAATCCAATATAGAATGGTTATTCCTCAAGGACTAGATGAGAATCAATCGCTATTTTTGGTTTTAAGTCGATTCCTCCATGTCTTCAGCAAAGGTAACGAATAAGAAAACAACGCTGTTGCTATGGTTACTTATAAAATGTCCTCCCAAATTTTTAGCATTTCACAGAGAGAAGCCTATCCATTCTTTCTTAAGTTAGGTTAAATGAGCTACATTAAAACGATCAAATGAATAAATTTAAAAAAATTTTAAAAAGTACTATCTTACTCTAGAGTAAAGTACTTTAAAATATAATTTTACTAAAAACTTTATTTAACCTTTTTTGTGGTCCCCAAGGTACTTAATTAGGATATTAAATTTCATCAAAATTGGTTAAGTCATTTTCAAGATATTTAGAAAAAACTAAAAAAGTACTGAAATAAAGTACTAATGTTTGTGGACCGATATGTACCAAAAACTAATCAGCGCTTCATTTTGTTAAACTAATGGTAGGTTTTCAATTTCATTTCAATCAGCGCAAAGGTGTGGAAAAAATCGTGGACGAAAAAAACGATAACACACACACATACATCCATCCGCACGCACTTCCAAAAAAAAATGGCACTTTTTGGCCTCTCGACGAGATTCCAGGTAATTTGTGACAAAACCGTCACGTGCTAAAATTCAATCTCATTGAATACTTCAATTTGTGACCTTAATTGAGTCTATGGGTTCCGTAGTCTTTAACTGAGGACCCTTTGAAGTCGCGCTTGCCTCGAGAGCGATTCCAATACTTTCTCCCATGCTTCGCATTGGATAAAGTAAAAATGGCACTTTTTGGCCTCTCGACGAGACCCCATGTAATTTTTGGCAAAACCATCACGTGCTAAAATTCAACCTAATTGAATACTACAATTTGTGACTTTAATTGAGACCATGGGTTCCGTAGTCTTTACCTTAGGACCCTTTGAATTCGCGCTTGCCGCGCGACCGATTACAATACTTTCTCCCATGCTTCGCAATGGATAAAGTAAAAAGCTAAAACTATTGAAAACTATTAATTCTACTTTGATTTTTGAAATATTAAATAAAAGCTAAAACTATTGAAAACTATTAAACAAAAATGAGTGAATTCACGACGTTTCGGTTTACAATAAAACCTTTTATAGTGAAAATAAAAGATGTTATATTTTATATTGAGATTAAGTACTGATTAGATTTTGATTGAAATCAGACCAAAAATAACGTCTATAACATAGTTTACAAGTAACGGCAAAAAAGGCTTATACGATAAACACGATTGAACGTATTCATCTAAGAAAGTTACATAGTTATAGTGCCTTTTGACACAACGGGTCTCCCGAGTTTTATTATTGCCCAATACAAATTGTGTAGAAGGGATTCGGCCTTACCGGGCTATACGAGGATTAGCTTTACAATAATTCTTAGCAGTTTTATTTAAATGGCAAATAATCCCAAAAGTTAAGAACCTCTGTAATAGAGTTTCGTATAAATTCACTCTTTTCTTCGAAGTTTATTTTCAATTTAGTTGTGTTTTGATTTTATTGCTCATGATTTATTGATTTTGTTATTATTATTATTTTTATTTTAGGAAAGGGAAAAATAATCCATCGATTTCCAATTTTGATTGATTGGCAATTGTGCTGTAAAAGTCAACGGAAAACGAAATTGAATTTCGTTATGGTTATTTGACGATTGATTTCCAGGGAGCGGGGATTTGCTGTTTTGTCTGTCTGGCTGGCTGGAAGGTGGGTGGGATCCTTCAACAAGTGGGTGATTCCGTGGCCCAGCCCACCCACCCTCGTGAAATTCACCTTCGGGGTTACAACGTGCAACCCTTCAAACCATCTCAGCAATGGCGGAAAAAAGTGAAGACAATACAAAAAAGACGGGGAATCGTAGGCTCACCTCGCAAGCAGTTTAGGATTGAGTGGGGGAAAAGCTCAAGAGTCGAAGCAAAGTGTCTGTTAAAGTGGAAACGAGTTAAAGAGGGGATCCCTTGGTCAAATGACCCAAGTATCGATATGCCTGCCCTTTGGACTTCGCAGGATCAATTTCCTCCCTTTAACAATACAAAATCTACAATTCGACATTCATTGGAATTAAGGATTTTTTTTATTTCGCCATTTATCATCATTATCACCCTTTATTTATTTAAAGTTAGAAGAAGAGAAAATCTAACATTCCGAAAAACCAATGAATCCGATTTGTTCTACTAGTATGTTAGATAATATAGAACGATTCGTGTCCATAATTTATAAATTTATTTGAAGATTCTTAGTGCCGTGGAAGAAACATTTTTAAAAACAATTATTAATCATAGTTAACGTTTATTCGATCTATTTCGACTTCATCAGTAGCAATAAAATCTAAGTTGCTGATGATCAGCAAAACATTCAACTTTGATTAAATATTATTTTTGAAAAAATTATTTTGTCTACATCGCTACGAATCTACAATTAAAATAAACATGAATCATTCCTCCATTATCTATATAATAGATCGGATTACATGTCAGAAGGGCTGTATTCACTCTCTTATGAATTGATTTGAAATATTAAAAACACTTAACAACTCATCTGAGATGTAATAAAAATTATCTATAACAAATTAAATAGATGATAATTTCTCGGACTTATCTTTAAGATTCTGCTGTTTTCTGCAATATATATATATATATATATATTTTATAGACGAAGAAATACATTCGCATACATGAATAATTATGCTTCAAAAAGTTGACTAATGAGCATTTACCTACTTAAACCTAAAAAAAACTTCAAAATTAGAATCAATCAGATCGAAATTATTTTTGGAGCTAGGGTTGGTTATTGGTATTCAAATTTTGTTTTTTAATGAAATTCTCTCAATGATTATTACTTTCACTAATATAGAATTAATAAAATATTGGAATGGCATTTCAAAAAATGGACTTTTTTAAATCTTTTAAATTTGTTATTAAAATTTCACTTTCAATTTTTAAATTATAATTTGAAATATTTGGTAGGTTATAATTATGATATAATTAAAGTAAAAGTTTTCAAAAAAAAAAAAATTCCCGCTTTATATTCTTCAGAAATCTCAGAAAAATTAAATTTAAAACTTCGTTATTGGTCGAAGATTTAATAGCATGGTTTTTGTTCAAATCAATCATCAAGAAATAGCACAAGACCAGGGGTATCCAACCTTTTGGCTTACACGGGCCACATTTGAAGGAAAAACAAATGCCTCGGGCCGCATATAAAATTCACTTATTCCATTGATATTTGTTAATCAAAAAATATAGCTAATAATGTAGGATAATGATATCCACCAAGACAAAAAAAAGCAAAAATATAGGATTATAATCTTTCAGTTCTTTTCCTTCAGGATTTTGTTTTAAAATCATTTATCTACTTTTATTATCAATTTGAAGTCTTTTAGAAATATGCATATCGAGTTTAATTATTTCTTAAAATTTCCGAATTATTGAATTAATTAAATGTTCTCTCTATATATAATAACGAGTATTCAATTAGTCCAAGTGCAATAGTCAAAAGCCATTCCTAGACAAATAGAAATTAAGAAATTAACTTCTACTATTCTAAAACAGGTCTGCACTAATATTTGAACCTTTGCCTTAACTGCTTTAAAGAAAGAGAGATCATTCTATCCGTGCACTTTTTAGTCATTTTTCTAGATTAATTATTTTTAATTACTGAAATAATAAATATTTAAAAAATGGAAATGTGAGATGGAAAATAATTTTTAATTATTCTAAAATTGGTTATTTTTGTCACCTGATAGATGAGCTTATAATTTTGCTTTTAGTGAATTTTATTCTTGAAAATAGCTTTAGATAGGTATATGTAAATTCACAAAATTTAATATTGTTGTTATGGAAAGAAACTATTTTTCACATTTTTTTCTACAACTTAGAATCTTAATTTTAAGTAGCAGTTTTACTTGGGCGATGCTGCTGTTTCAATATGTCATATATTATAAAAAATAAATTTAGCAGATTTACACTCTAATGCGACGATATAGCACATCTAGGCAGTAGCCAGAAATTTTTTCCGTAGGGTGGGGGTTAGTTACCGACCGAGGGGTTAAGGGAGTATGGATATATTTCTAGGAGTAAGAGACATGACCTCCCTGATGCCAATATTGCTTTTTTATCAGAGTATTTTTTTATTAAATTTTTATTGAACGTTTATTTATACCCTGTAAAATTCCGATGTTTACCTCATTTCCAACACCCTAATCTCCCCTCTGCGAGCTACGGCTTTGTAGAACATGAAGAAGATTTTTCATTTATTTCTGTCATGCGAGTCTAACAATTTTTTAATTATTAAAAAATCATCTTTAATTTAAAAAGATTTTCTTTCTGGGAGTAGCAGAGTTGTTGATTTATATGAGAAAATTCAACTTAATTTGCATTTTTTTTTACCTAAAAATCTGAAAATATAACTTTATCGCACCCCAACAATAATAATATAGTTTATGACTCAACTATCTATAGACCAATTTCTAATAATGGTCATGAATTAATAAATATTTTTCAATTTTTTATGATTTTTCCCATTCAGGTGTGACAATCAATGGGACAGAATTGACATCAGAGAATTTTTATTTAGTAATATAGGCAGTGACTGGCTTAAAAATATAGAAGGTTACAATATTGGTTACAATTCACTAAATGTAAAACAACACTAGAAAGTTTTTTTTAAATAAATATTTTTATATGACTTCCCTAGTAGCACAATGTTTCAAACTATATAGTAACTATATTGTCCCTATATAGATTTTGAGAATCTATATAGGCACTATATAGTAATTATATAGTTTGAAACATTGTGCTACTAGTGTTGTTATCGCAGGGACGGAAATGACACTTATGAGCTACATAATTAATCACTTACCTTTATTATCATTTTTCTGTGTCATATGAATGAAATTAACACCACTGGTTGCCATTAACAAACCAACTCACCAACTGACAATAGTTTCTCTCTTGACCACTCAGTGATGGCGTGAGTCAAGTTAAATAATAAAACGATCTTGGGAACGGAATTGAAACCCTGTCTTTGGACAATTTTAATAATGTTTTCTAACAAAATTTTAATAATTAAAAAAAAAATATTAAACTATATAGTTTTCATTCATCTTTTTTTATTTAGGTGATATTTTATTCAGTCATATCCGAAAATTTTTCAAGAGTTTAAAGATTTAAACAGCCAAATTGGACAGGGGACGGAATTGACTTTTTGTAGATTATTTGAATTAAAAAATATGAAATTGAGTAAAATCGGCGTTGAAAAATTTATGGGTGCAAAAATAAGGGTATACAATTAAGGACTATATTATTAAAAATGGAAAATTTATCTTAAATTGAAAAAAAACCTAGTGGACTTTACAATGCAAAATATGTTGGATTTTCTCATATAGACATAGGTGTATGTTTATTTGCATCAAGGATAGTATACCCTCATTAATTTCCTTTTAAAAAACATCTTTGTTGTCTAAAAATTTTAGAAAATCGGATGTTTATAAAAGCGACTAAATCTATCTCGACGTCGCGCCATTTTCCTAGATCCGGCCTCAAATTTTTAATATGTCCATATTCAAAGCAAAAAAAAAGTAATCACAATTTTTAATTAAGCTATCAATTAATAATTTTATTTTTAAATTTAAATTTTCATGCACACATACAAACACACTCACACCATATTCTACTTTTCTTATAGTAATCGGGAAATTGTTTATCATTCGACGGAATATCGTCGAGTGAATTAAAGAGACTTATTAAGGAAATTAATTAATATCAGAGATCAAAGTCTTGATTAGACGACAATCGGGGGTGCCATTCTACTCGTTAGTTGTTTTTTCCTAATTATATATCTATTCATCAATTATTAATTAATACTTTATTCATTAGATGGTGTTCAAAGGACTTTGTAAGTTATTTAGGTTTCACATCGATAAGGTTTCTTTAAAACAATTAGTATGTTTAAATTATTTTCTTTTATTACATAAAACGTGATGGAAACCAAAAAACATTCTAGTTTCCTGGAGTTGAGATTTTACAAATTTTATAGACATAGATATATGCATGCCCCCCCCCCCTCCCAGATATGTATACGAATTTGTAAGTATATTTTTTATATCAAGTGAAGGACAAGCTATGTGAGTGATTTTATTTTAATTTCAAGTATTATTTGTCATTCAATTGAAATAAATTTAACAATCTAATAAAAATAGTTATTTATTCTCTAAAGGTTCCCAAACTGTGCGCCGCGGCCTCTTCACAGGTGCGCCGCTAAGCTTGATAATTAATTGAAGCAATACATTTGGCCTAAATAGACAAAAAACAAAGTGAGAAGCTAAAAATTTATTTATTATTAATTTTTATCTTTTACTTGCGATTAGACATACTTAAACTGAAAAATATTACTTTGACACCCTTGAAAAAATCTGAAATGTATACCCCTGTGGTCGGAATTTTAGATATTCATAGAAAAATAATTTATCAATTTTCAAGATATTTTTATCGATTATAATACAAGATTATTTAGAGATAAATATGGTATTTGTTTTGAAATAAAGCGAAAAACTTTGGCACCCTCGAAAAATTTTGAAATGAATAAGTACAAGTCCCTCTGTGGTTTGAATCTTAGATTAGAAAAATAAATTATTAATTTTCAAGATATTTTTATAGATTCTAATACAAGAGTACTAAGAGTGACCAAATACATTATTTGTTTTGATATATGTACTTTTACTTATATATATCAGGGTGCCATGGAAAAATGTTAATTGAAAAAAGGCTCCGCGACTCGGAAAAGTTTGGGAACTTTGGGAACCTCTGCCCTAAACAGTTTTACTTACCACTGCTTGCTTGTTAAGTTGATTTTTGTGCAAAAATGTTTGTATTTCCAATTCTAGGAATTAACTAAATTTTGTGCTCTCTAGCTTTAGAACTAGGTACTGGTAAAAAAAATCAAGAAAATATCTTTCTTTTTTTTTTAATTATTTTTCAGCTCTCTACCAGACTACTCCACCTTCGACCACTCTCAACCCCACCGACCCTCTCCCCTACCCCGGGACCACCTCCCCCGTCTCTGATATTGCCAGTTTCCTGTTGTTTGTTTATTTATTTGTTTTGTTTTATTATTCTATTATTTGTATTAGCCAACGTTAATTATTAAACTTTATAATGAATATGATATGCATGTAATATTTTTAAAGCATTAATCCACTATTGTTATTATTATATTATTATGGCGGCTTTAGCCTGAATGCGAACTGTGTCTTGACCAAATTATCATTTTTTACAAATTATATTCATAATTAATTAAATTTATCATTATCATCTAATTAGTTTTAAAAACATTTTAAGCGGGTCCTATCTATTTTACAATTACATAGGTACATTAGGGTGGTCTTTATTTTGGATATTTTCAAATTTTTAGGCTCATATGGTTCGAAATAAATAATAAAAAATATCCCCCAAGTTTCAAGTCTCTATCTCAATTTTAACCTCTGCCCCACAGCGATGCAAGTTTTCCATCTAAATAACATGGGGTTTTTGACATTGAAATATCAATCTTTTATTCCGGCCAAAGCAATGGTTCAAAAAATTTGAAACTCTGTAGACTTTATCCTTATTTTAGTAGCTATGCTTCAGAACCCTTACACATTTTTAGCTATTATAATTTTGGAGTATATAATTTACTAACACTAAGATATAACAGTATTTATCTATCTCTAACTCCAAAATTATAATAGCCAAAAATCTGTAAAAATTCTAAAGCATAGCTATTATTATAAGGATAAAGGTTACAGAGTTACAAATTTTTTGAACCATTGCTTTGGCCGGAATAAAAAATTGATATTTCAATGTCAAAAACCCCATGTTATTTGGATGGGAAACTTCCATCGTTTTTCGGCAAAGGTAAAAATTCAGATAGAGACTTGGAACTTAGGGGATATTTTTTTTTATTTATTTCGAACCATATGAGCCTCTGTCAGCCTGAATATTTGAAAATACCCAAAATAAGGACCACCCTAAGGTACATATTATACGTTAGAACACCTTTACTTTACTTTATTAATTACCTCTCTCTCAACCTGTCCATGGCAACAAATATATACATTTTCCAAACAAATAATACACTATCACACTGTAGCAATCCGCAATGTTTTCTGAATCTCTATTTTGAAGTTAACACGGGCATCTACATTTTTCAATAACTTTTCTAACCTTGTCCCTTCGAAATTCAAGGTAGGTATGTACAATCTCGATAACATAAATAGACAATGCTGATGCTAATTTCTTTTTTTTAACCCTCGACTTGTATTCTCTTATTCATTGCTTCAAAAGTCGAGATGTTTGTTCGATATATTTGTGGCCTTTGTTATCTTTTTTTGCACATTTCACAAAACATATCATAAATTACTCCCTTTGTTGAATATTTTCATGAGGGGGTTGCCAAAATTTAATTTATTCAAATCAAGTTCTCTTTTTGTTTACTAATTGTTTTTCTCGTTTTTGCGATTGATTTTAAGCCAGTTTCCATTTTGATTTCCTGTCTTATATATTTTTAAACAATATTGAGTTGAGAAGCGTTTTTGTTTTGTTTTATTTTTCACCTCTTCTACTTTCTTCCGTTCTTCTGCCCCCAGAGAAATTTCTTTCACTGTGTCTTTATTAAATAATATCCCGATTTTTACCTCTGAACCGTGACATACATAGTACAAAACTCTTTTCCTTTTCTCCCATTAATATACAAAATGGCATCCTCTCTTACATTAAAACCCGTAAGTAACCTCTTACATTTAATTAAATTTATTATCGGTAAAGGTAAAATTAATTAACTCGTAAATCAGATCAGCCATCGCCCTCAACCGACCCCACTGGACACTTGTGTCGTTGATGAATAGGTACCAGCTGCTTGCTTTCTTCTTGTGATCCAACTCAGAGTCTCTAATTGTGACCTAATGAATTCGTAGCAGAAAAGGGAACCACAATGGCGTCCGGATTACGACTTATCACCCTTAGGCCAGCACTTGGCAATTAATTCGATTTGGTTATAAATATATTAGGGTGTCCCTCATTTTTCTATTTTAATTTTTTTAACCCATGACCTCTCAATTTTTTCGTTTTATGTTAACACACCCAGAAATGAGGCATCTTATTATTTGTACTGTGTTGACTTGCATTTATTTTCTCAATGATTGAAATTTTACCAACGACACAAAATTTTCAAGAATTTAGAGAAAATTGAACTTTTTTAAATTAAATTTTCGTAATGCTTATATTTTAACTTGAAATGTTGTTTGTTATTAAGAGAACGTTATATGGTGTGCACTTAATACATTTATATTTAGGTAAATGTATTTCTTATATGGCTGATTCTCAAAAAAAAAATCGAAAAATAACTTAGATAATTTGATGATAATATTTTTAATTATTATGGAATTTCTTTTGTAAATTTGATAGTACATGGACTAATTGTCTGAAACGTTATAGTGGTCCCCAACTTTTTTGAGTTTAAAGCGGGGTGAGAGTGTCCATATAGTTCTGGGTTCTGAATAGTTCCAAGAAAAATATGTGATACCCGGAAAAACATATGATAAATGGGGAGAGACAACAACTTGTTCTTGTGTTGGTTTACTGGACTGTCGCTTAGAACACCAACACCAATAATTTGCACGAGCGAAGTGAGGGAATGAAAAAAAACGAAACATTATTGAACAAAAGTAGAAAAAATAACCTTATAATTTCCCATGTGAATGTGCTACTTTATTAATTCTAGGAACACATACAAATATATGATAAATGATACTTAAATAAGCGCTTAACTTTTTAAAACACGATGTGAGGGAATGACTCCCAAAATGTAAACTTGGAAAAAAAAATTATTTTTAATAGTTTTAACACTAAAACTTATCACTCATAGCCGATTCTGGTATATTTTTAGAATATCAATATAAAAACTATAAGGCAGCGTTCACTATCCAATTTGAAATTATGTTTCAATCCTACATTTACACAACGGTGAGGGAATGATTCGTTTTTTAAGGACGCGTTTAAAAATATATTTTTTGAATTTTCCGTTTGTCGTGTTTAAACTATATACACATTTACGTACAGCCAGTAGTATTATAGGTATATGAATAAATAATAAGTAAGCTGACAGTTATAAGAAGCTTTTCGAATTAGATCTTTGAATCTATGTGAATTTGGCGGTTGGGACACTGTGAGGGAATGATTTTTAGGGTATTTAATTGAACATATATTGTTTTATTTATGATAAAAAAGAAAAATCTGTTTTATAATTTGGTACGCCTAGAGATGTAGTTTCATAAAAAAGTCTTTGTTACGATACTTAGAATCCCATTTCACAGGAATCAGCAAGGACATCAATTTCGATTTTTTTTTTTTGAGATTAAGCCATACCTATACTTCTGTAGGTATATATCTTTTGATATTAAAAGAGTTGAAGATTTTATTCCTCCAAATATAGACAAATTTCTACTCTGAAGATGACTTTTATCACAAAACGAATTTTTTACAAAAAAAAAATCACTATTCGTTTAATATTTTTTTAAAAAAATCACCATTCGTTTAATATTTTTTAAAAAAATCTCAAACCTAAAATAAATAAAAAGCTATAGAGAGATCTTTATAACCAATTAAATACGTTAAAATATATTTTTATTATTAATCATATCCTTAAGTTAATATTGATACCTTCATGTGTATTTAGGTATAACATAATCAAAAAATCATTTGATTTCTCATCAGAAAAGATCAATAAATTTTGTTATGTTATCAATAGAAGATAAAAAAAAAATATATAAATGGACGGATTACTGGCTGGATGTTTTTATTCTATCTATCTGAAATCTATATAGAAATATATAATTAAAATGATCATGGAGAGAGAATATATGTATATGAAATATATATTATATATATTGTATATAATTACACAATGGCATATGGGGTGCAGAAGTGCAGAACTGGTCTGTGGGCGATGTATAACACTCGTCAGTAGACTTTTTATTTATTAAAAAAAATAATGATGATAATAATAATCCTGGATTTATATAAAGATCAATCATTTCATTCAACGCACAATTTCAAAAATGATATTTTCAAAAGTACTATTTATCGAAATTTATCTTTATTAATAAATTTAAAAACATTATTTCAAATTTTTATATTTACCTTCAGATCTGAGGAAAGAATTTATTTCATACTTTAGAACTCTTTTTGGTTTAATTAATTAAATTGGAGGACAAAGTAAACTTTTTCAAAAATTTAGTATGGTAAGTGAAAATTTCAAAATTTGTGTATTCAAATCAATGTTTTAATCCGGTTGAAATAAAGAAAGAGGATGTAAAGTAGAATTGTCGGAAAATAAATATGTATTTTAATCGTTCATATCTCGTCTACGGGAAGACGCAGAGCTTTGAGATTTCAAACTTAAGCTATCTAGAGGCTATAAGAAGTACCTCAAGATTTTGGCTAAATCGAAGAACCGGAATTACATGTTTACTTGAAGATTTTTGGTATTGTGCAATTTTGTCTTTTTCCGATTTTCTCAAAACGGCTAGGGGAAACCAATTGAAGTAAATTTAAAAGAAGAAAATTGGTATGTGGAGTGAGATACTAATGTGAAAGTCGTGTGGGGTCCACAATAGTTGATT
The DNA here is from genome assembly GCA_024734495.1 of Forficula auricularia. Lineage (NCBI taxonomy): Eukaryota > Metazoa > Arthropoda > Insecta > Dermaptera > Forficulidae > Forficula > Forficula auricularia. Next base: position 14,163,342 of record JALMQS010000074.1, read on the forward strand.
TTCTAAACTTTCAATTAGGGTTGCAATTTTTTTTAAAGACAATAGATAGATATTGTTGAAGATCAAGAGCCCACGACTGCCAGACCTTCGTTATTTTATAAAAGCTGAAAGTTTTTCTGTGCATGTCCCCTATACAGGTAAGAACGACCAGCGACTATAGAGTTTGGGTTGTGGTTACTTTGGCAGGTAACAAGTAATAAATGTGTATAAAATAGTACTTTAAATTCGTTAAAGTATAAAGCTCAATTTTTTTATATTTTCTTCGGGATAACTTTAGAAATCTCGTCATCCATTGCCGGACACTTATGACAGTTGCTACCCCCTGCCAGACACCCCTAAACTTTAATAAATTATAATTATACATTCGTTATAATATAAAAGATAAATTTAATATATGTTACTTGGCGGCCAATAAGAAAATGTTACCTCAATAGGCGGACAGTTTTAATGGTTTTTACATAGATTTTTGACATTTCGGTTATTATTGATAACCATTGGTGAAGACATGGAGGAATCGACTTAAATTAAAAAATAACCATCGATTCTTATCTAATACTAGAGGAATAACCTTATTGCATTCCATTTTTGTTGTTTTGACTATTAATGACAACTTCTACTGAAAACGTGGAAGAATCGACTTAAAATCAAAAAGACTAAATTCTTTTATGGCAAACCACTCAAGCTTGAGTTTCTTAAAGTTTAGGGGTGTCTGGCAGGGGGTAGCAACTGTCATAAGTGTCCGGCAATGGATGACGAGATTTCTAAAGTTATCCCGAAGAAAATATAAAAAAATTGAGCTTTATACTTTAACGAATTTAAAGTACTATTTTATACACCTTTATTACCTGTTACCTGCCAAAGTAACCACAACCCAAACTCTATAGTTGCTGGTCGTTCTTACCTGTATAGGGGACATGCACAGAAAAACTTTCAGCTTTTATAAAATAACGAAGGTCTGGCCGTCGTGGACTCTTGGGCTATTGTATTGTTACTTGAAGGTTTTTGATGCTAATAATTGTTTACTTTTTTTATGTTCTTAAGGTAGTTCTTTCACAAATGCAAAAGTTCATGAGGTCTTCGAAACTTGTAATATAAGTCATTAAAAGCATAATAAACACACTGTTAATACGTGAAAACGATTTAAAACACCAAACATAAAATAATTGCAATTCAAAATGAAATTTTTGTGCATATGGTAGCATGGGAAAGAGTGGGAAAATGATTATTATTTTATTTTTTTTCATTGAAGGACTTTCACCATCTTGATGAAAAATTAATATTTGTTAGAATAATATATCCGGAGTAACTTAAAAAAAAATTGAAATTATTTACCTCGTAGTTTTTATAAAAAAAATAAAAAAAAATAACATATTTGGGCGATTATTTTTAGTGGAGGGGATATAAGTACAGTCACTTGGAAACGATCCGGCAACGTTGTAACGAGTAATATGGAGGAATAAAAGAAAAAGGCACGAAAATATGAAATAATTAACAATTAAAAAAAATACTTAGGAACTTTAGTGGATAATAATTAATTGCACAAAATAACACGAAAAGATAGTGTGAGAAGTACATTCACGTTAAAAAAACATAACCTAAAATTTTAGTACCGTTCATATGTATAGAGTGGTTACGAGGCTAAAACTTTTTGTGTGAATTCTCGCGAAAGAACTACCTTGATGGATATCATTTTTAAAGAAGAAAAATATTATAAAATTAAAAAATAATAAATAAAACAAAAAAAAATCAGAAACAAATATTCAAAATATTATATTTATTCCCAAATATCACGAAATATTTATTATTTAAATAAAGATCCTGGCCCTATGAAAATTCAATTGGTTGAAATATGATGATACTAAAATATTTTTAAATGAATTTATTTATATACCTACATAATTTTACAATTGATTTAAGTAGATATAATTTAAATAAATAATAGGGTATTTGTCAAAATTTAGCATATATATCGAAAAATATTATTGATTATTATAGTATTTAACACTAATTGTTCAGATGTGACTCTATATCACTACTAGTTCTGAACTTCTTTTTTCCTTTCTCCCCTGCTTCTTTTCCAATAAAGAGCCAGTACTATCTAAGTTCTAAGAGATGGTATAGAGGCCATACATAGAAAAAAATGATATCTCATTGGTACAAAATAGGAGAGGAACTATGTTCATTTATTCGTCAAGCGTCCCATGATATTATTATTATTATTTTTGAATTTCCATTATTTCTGTCAAGCTGAGTAAAATCATTCTGGTTTATTACAATTTAAATTTCTTAAAAAATATTCAGATAATTTTATCTCAAAAAGAAAAGATTCAACTTTCTATAGAGAAGATAATTATTACATTCTCTTCATTTTCAAGAGACAATCATTTTGAATTTATTAAAAATATATATAATAATAATTAATAAAAAAATAAAATAAAAATAAAAATTTCTCATCTCTCTGAATGGATTTTTATTTTTCTTATTTTTTTTCTTTGTCGCAATAATTTCAATTATTTTATTAACAAATCAAGTAGAAACCTTAGCAAATTTATTGGATATCCTACGAATGCATTGTACAAGCTTGAACATTGATTTTTATTGTCGATAGAAAGAAAGAAAGGTTGGCGAAGTGGAAGAAGTGTATTTCTTCTCTTAAGAATCTCGAAAATGAATTGAAATAAATGGGATTCCTAACTGAACAGAGGAGAATATTTTATTTTTTGGTTGATTTTTATTTCAATTTTATTTATTTCTCTAAAAGATTCCTATATTTCTGTATTTTTAGTTCTGTGTCTATTGTGATTGAAATTGAAATATTGAGTATTATCCTGGAACAATACCAAAAATCTTCTGATGATTTATAGTCATAAATTTGCAAGTCAGTAGAGAAATTATACAAATAGAGACGAATAGAGTAGACGTAAGAAGGAGAAAAAACTAGATCATGCAAAAAAGAAAGAATATTTGAACATAAAAAGAGCAAGTTTGTCCATTAGCCAAGGGCAGGGCTCTTGGGATGAGTAATGGCAACGACAAACCGTTTCTTAAGGTAAACTAACCGTAATTAAATATATTTCATATGTTTAATCAAGAATTATGTTCTTTTTTAATTTCTTGAAGTACCTTTTTAGTCCAGTTAAATTGTCATCTAAAGGGCCCCTCGAAGGAAAGTTTTGGGGCAGTTTTGATTTCTTGATCCTATATGTTTTTTGGTGTGGTGAATCCGAATCTCAGGTTTACCAACAAAACTTCGTAACGGAACATTGTCAAAAAAGCCAAAAAAAATAAAAAAAAATCTCATTTTTTGGCATTTTTTATGCTTATAACTAGAAATTATCAACTTTTCGTAAATAACCTTCCTTTTAAAAATCCAAGTTCATAAAATTTCCTACAAATTTCATCATTTAGGTTTTTTTTCTCCGACCAACCGTTCGGGCTCAAGCACTAGTGAAAACCACAAATTCTAGAAACCTTATTTCTATCTCATTCTCTAGGAAATTTTCCGACTTGAACGTTTACCTGGACCACCTTTTTGTCAAAACTCTTAGATTTACAGATATCTAGCATTTTCCATGACAGGATATGATCCGAATCCTCCAAAGTGTCATGGAAAATTCTGGATATCTATCAATCTAAGAGTTTTATCAAAAAAGTGGTTCAGGTAAACGTTCAAGTCAATAAAATTTCCTAGAGAATGAGATAGAAATAAAGTTTCTAGGATGAGTGGATTTCATTTTATGAAGGAAAAACTGCGATTTTTTGCAAAAAATTGCAGTTTTTCAAAACTGGAACCTCATTGCGGCACGGGTTACCATTATCCAATTAAGATGAAACTTTATTTAAATTGTTCCAAATTTAGTCTAGTTTAAAAATGTTTAGATTAGTATTTGTCGAAAAGTGATCTTCATGGTCAAAATGGGAAAAAATCGAAAAAGTACGAGTTTTTGGGATTTGCGGAAACAGGAAAAATAGGCCAATTTTCAACTAGCGATTGACCCCGTACGGCTGGTCTGAGATAAAAACCTAAAAGATGAAATGTGTAGGAAATTATATGAACTTTGATTTTGAGATTATTATTACGAAAAGTTGATAGTTTTCGAGTTATAAGCAAAAAACCGCAAAAAATGAGATTTTTTACTTTTTTTAGCATTTTTGACAATGTTCCGTCACGAAATTTTGTTAGCAAACCTTATATTCGGATTTATCACACCCAAAAACATAAAGGGTCGAAGAAATTATAACTACCCCAAAACTTTCCGGGTAAAAACACAATTTTACTGGGCAATTTGTTTTAATAAAAAAAAATTCACACTAAATGTTTTGCCTTGTGAATTGACCCCCCCCCCCTATGAAAATTTTCTGGATACACCACTGCTCCAAGACCTTACATTTTAATATTAAGAAGCTACAACTTAATACAAACATCTTTACGATTGGCCAAAGATCAATTTTACAACAAACTTGTCATATCGTACCAAAGTTTCTCAATTAAAATGCACACTACCACAGACATTTGGGCCAGGGTGAATTCCCTTTCCATATCGACCGAGCCTAATCCCCAAAACATCTTAGAGATAGGTCATTATTTCCGGCAGCAATGCTCAGAAAGTGCGTTAAAATCGGATAAAAATAATAATAAATCAATAAGATCTGGATAAATGGGCTTTATTCCAGTAGTCATAAAAAAATTATAATTATTGGTCCCACGGCTTAGACGAAAACACAAACACAGTGAGAGACATTTTCTTTAAAAAATAATCAAGCGTTTTTTATTGCCTCGGGAACAATTTAACTATCCATATGCTATGGGAAGATTTACATTTATATACCATTTAAACATCAAACTGTGCCCCAAAGCTAGCCAAAGATTTATATCTTCACTCTATTTGTATTTATTTATTTATTTTTATTTTTATTTATATTTTTTTTATGAAATGCCGAAGATTCGTGATCTACTAGATCCAAAATGGAATGGAGGAATTTTCAATTTTAAAAATTTTAATTTTTCGCCTCACTTGCTAGCCAATTTGTTAATTTTGGCACACGGGAGGGTGAACACAAGCCTTTTGCTATATAATTAAAATAATCCATTCCATCCCAGATCTAGTAGATAATGTAGATCTCTCGTGATTTCTTGAGAAATTTAAAGTTAACTTCTATCAGCGATATGAACTCTTATAGATTTTTTTTTTAGTTTAACGACTTTTCATACTAAAATCATAATAGATTATTTTCACCTGATGACTGTATACAGGGTGCATAGGAAAGTCCCTTTAACATGAAAATATTTGCGAACGGAGAGTGCTACAGCCACGCAAGTGAGGTAACGGTATAGTAAAGCGACTATGCCCGACCTAATGCAAACGACACCAGCGCCCCTAGTGGCGAAATGTGGTAGTTAGCCATTGCAAATCGAAAACGAAAAGAGTTAGAGCAAAATTTCCAATTAGAAAGTTTTAGAGCATCAATTAATTAGTACGAAACAATATTTGGTTTACACGGATAAGATAAATTGGCGCCTGTATACCTATGCTATGAGATTGTTGTTTGTATCAAGAGAGCGCCGACACCTTTTAAACTAAAATTTTAAATGCATTGGAAATTAAAGTTTTCAGATATTACAGTACATTACAAAGTCACAAACTGCATTTGCACACTGCTACATTTCCGAAATGTAAATATGTAGAGTAAAACAGTCGGGCATAGATTACGGACATTTTTGGATACAGGCGCCAATTTATCTTATCCGTGCAAACCAAATACCGTTTCGTACTAATTAATTGATGCTCTAAAACTTTCTAATTGGAAATTTTGCTCTATCTCTTTTCGTTTTCGATTTGCAATGGCTAACTTCCACATTTCGCCACTAGAGGCGCTGGTGTCGTTTGCATTAGGTCGGGCTTAGTCGCTTTACTATACCGTTACCTCACTTGTGTGGCTGTAGCACTCTCCGTTCGCAAGCATTTTCAGGTTAAAGGGACCTTCCTATGGACCCTGAGTATGTTGCAGTAAAAACCCGTTTTTAGTAAGAACGCTTTCTTACTAGTTAAAACGCGTTTCACTGAATAACTTTGTGACAACTAGAGTTTACTGATGTTGGTTGAGTTTGGTGCAAAGGTCTAGAACAGTGGTTACCAACCTGGGGGCGATGGTCCCCAAGTTGGCGATTTGGGTTATCAGGGGGGCAATCAATAAGTGGGGGTGATTTGGGGGCGATGAGTATTCAAAGGGGGAAAAATTAAAATAGTAGGCACTTAACTATAGAACCTGTACAGTAGAAGTTGCCGGGTAGCACGAGTCATTGGCAAGTGATCTTGACAAAGGTCTTCTTGCTTGGCTGGAACTTGCGTACCTTACAGATATTTTTGAAAAAATGAACGAAGTCACTATAAGGCTTCAAGGGAACAAGATGAACCTTATCAAGGCCAAAGGAATTATTTCATTGCCAAGTTTGATAGTCACAAGGTAAATATTGGCCGTAAAGAGCTGATTCAGTTTCCTTCCCTTAAAAAGTGTTCAGTATCAGATAACGAGACTCCTGAATAGTGATGCCCAAAGCAAGATCAAGACCAAGCCTGCAAGACTAAGACTTTGCTTTGCTCATCACTATGTAAAGTCACTTATAAAGTCTTATATAGGGTGTTTAGAAAGTCCTGATCACTTTTAAGAAAAATATTATTATTATTTTGATTTTGAGTAATATTAGTGATGAGCAAAGCAAGACCAAGACCAAGACTGCAAGAGTCTTGCAGCAAGACCAAGGCCAATTCTGCTCATCACTAATTAATATAGGCAGAGGGTGTGTTTGTAAAGTCTTCTATAGGGTGTTAGAAAGTCCTGATCACTTTTAAGAAAAATATTATTAATATTTTGATTTTGTGTATTAATATTAGTGATGAGCAAAGCAAAGTCTTGTTCTTGCTTTGGGCATCACTACTCCTGAACTACCAGAAGACAAAATCCTAATTTTTACTGATCACCTTGACCAATTAAAAACTGACATGGAATCAAGATTTGAAGATTTGACCAAGTTACAAATTCCGGATTAGATTATAGATCCATTCTCGTTTGAAGCTGTGGATAAGCTTGATAACTCTCGGATAAAACTGCTTTGATTGTTTTTATATACAGTAATAAAATTGTTTAAAATAATAAAACTGCTTTATTATTTACATTTTACTTCAAATTAAAATTAGGCATACAATGAAAATGAAAAGGGGGCAATAGGTTATAGTCAACCTCCAGAAAGGGGAGATGTGCCACAAAAGATTGGGAACAAATGGTCTAGAATCTTAATTTTCCACCTAATGCCTCATTTTGGGTGTTTATTTTCAAAAATTTTTAAACGAAAATGTCAAAAGTTAGAAGCAAGAAATTGTAGAGGATGTAATTTTTGATAGGTATTGATATTTTCGTTTAAAAATTTTTGAAAAAAAACACCCAAAATGAAGCGGAAGGTCAAAAATGAAGATTCTAGACCTTTGAACCAAACTCAACCAACATCAGTAAACTCTAGTTGCCACAAAGGTATTCAGTGAAAAGAGTTTTAACTAGTAAGAACGCGTTCTTACTAAAAAACGGGTTTTTACTGCAACATATATTCGATAAAATAATTAAAACTTCAAATTTAGCCTATCTATTTAATTAATTACTAAAAATAATTAATTAAATAGATGGGCTAAATTTGAAGTTTAAATTATTAGCCGTTCAGAAGCCAATGCGATTAAATCCATACAACGCAATTAATTAATAATTGATGATTTTTTATTTCCTAATCTAAGTAATAGCCAATGACCCCAACCTTATATTTAACCAAGTTTCTTTTAAGAAAATCCAAAACAAGGGTCAAAATATTATAATTAAAAAGAAAATAACTAATTTATTGAAATGGTTTTTGCAATAATTTAGAAATTTTCAAAAAATGAACTTAATCACATTGACTTCAGTGATGTCATTATTCAAATAGATTAGGTCATTATTTTATTTATTACTAAAATTCGTATTTTCATGATCAAATTACACAGAGAAAATGTTTCCTCTATGTCCATTTTCTGCCTGATATCTGATCTCAATCCAATGAGGATTTGAGAATATAATAAAATTGGGGAAAATATTGAAAAAAGTGATGTTAGGGAAAAGCAAAATATATGTAAACGATAATGCTATACATTTTGGATGAAATCATCTTTGTGAAAAAAATAAACAAGGTTGAATAAACTGTATAATATAACAGGAAAACAATAATACGTTCCTCCATGAATAAAATAGCAAACATCAATATATGATAAAATAATACACAAATATATACTTGGGTATATATATTAAAAATTTAAGTAAAAAAATGTACTAAATAGTAGAAAAAAATGTCTCTTCAGAACCCAACAAATTTACATTGGTACTCAAAATAAAAGCATGAGTGTTTTAATTGTAAAACTTGTGCTTTTATTTTTTAGTCAAATAGTGGGTGTATAGAAACTTTTTTGTTGGGTCCTGAAGAAATTTTTTTACCTTTTAGTGCAATTTGAAATAAAAGTGATTTCTTAATTATGATTTGACAGTGTTCTGTCAGCGAACTGTTTAAGCTAGAAAGTCGAAACTTTGTTTAAAGGTCCAATTTATTATTAAAAACTCGTCTGCAAGATTATATGAGATATTATGGGTCCACAGCGGGCTACAGAGGTTGTTCCTTTTTCATGTACCAATATACACTACGGTGCAAAGAAATCGAGCCATCAATAAAACCTTTATTAAATAACAAATTATTTTTAAAAATTTTGTAAATAACCTTATAATTTGTTTCATTAACTCTTAAACGAACATATCCAATAAATATTGTTGATCATTTTTGAATCTTATAAAAAATAAGCTGACGTGTTCTGATGTGGCCATCCATTTGACTTTACCATACAACCTGGCCCTTCACTTATATTAAATATTTAATAAAATTATTTATAATCATGTAGGGGAGGGGGGTCGGTTTTTGCATTTTTAGATTACTGTGGGCCCACTGATTATCTATACAAGATTTGGTTGAGTTTGTTACAATAGCCTATATTTTCATTTTTTGACCTTACACCCCCCCCCCATTTTCGGCCGTTAGTTTTTGCATTTTTAGACCTCTGGGGTCTCACTGATTATGCATACAAAATTTGGTTGAGTTTGGTACAAGGGCCTATATTTGATTTTTTGACCCCCCATTTCGGGAGGTTAGTTTTTGCATTTTTAGACTTCTGGGGTCCCACTGATTATGCATACTATACAAAACTTGGTTGAATTTGGTCAAATGGCCTATATTTTTAATTTTTAGCCCCCCTTTCCCCCTTAATATTGAGTCGATATGCACCAAAATCTAATGAGCTCTTAAAACTACATGTGAAATTTGGTTTCGATATTCACACTAGTTTTTGAGCTAGCTCGTCCACAAAATTTGGTAACTCACAGACTAACTAACCAACAACCAGACAGACTAACAGACATTTTGACATAACAATTATTATCCCAAAAAATATCATAATTTCGATGTTCACTTATTAGAGCTTTTTTATAGAGCGAAATGCCATGGTTTCGCTTAATTTTTCTAATCAAAATAGTTTCAGCCGTTTTTGAGATATTTCGAAAAAAGAAGGAAAAAAACACTTTTTTCATGCACGATTACAATACTTGACCAAGCCCTGTATTGTAAAGTAAAAATAAGTAAAATTAAATTAAAAGATACCTACAATTACAAATTATCATACTTTCTCGATATCACTTTACAATAAATAAAATTTTAATAAAAGATCAAATTCCATTTGAAATATCATTCAAATGAATAACTTTGAATTAAGCATCATTGATAGAAAGATAAAATATAGAAAATGGATATTTCTGAATTTCAAGCAATTCAAATTGTGTGCCTAATTAATCAAGGGTTAAGTCAACGACAAGTGGCAAGTACACTTTCACTAAGCAAAATTTCAATAATGTATGGTTCCTTGAAAAGAAATTAAAAATGATTTACTATTTAATAAAGTTTTTATTGGTGGGTCAATTTTTTTGCACTTCAGTGTATATGCACCTTTATATACAACCGTTTAGAGATTTGATATTTTCTGAATTTTCAACCAGAACTTCTAAATTTAGAAAGATAGTGACGTAAATAACGCCCCGAAGCGGGGGCACAGAGCAGACAATTCAAAAGAAATATTTTAAAATATAGGTGTGTGGCGGGGAGAACCTTTGTATGATTTTGTTGTCAAGTACTTAGTATAAAATTCTATTTTTAGAATCATTGGGTATACTTTATATTGTTTAGTTCAATATTGCATTGTAGGTCGATTAATTCAATTTGTAAAGTTTTTGAAACTGGAAACATCAACAGCAAATAGAGAGGTGAACAATGTTTTCTCATAATTTATCATTTCTGTAAAATGACAATTAAACGATACTAAAAGTTTTATTATATCGTCACCTAATTTTAATAATAATAATAATAATAATATGGCATTCTTTCAGTAATGGAAAATGTTGTGCATTATTTTTTAAAAGTTATTATTATTTAAGCTATTTTCAAATAAGTATAGGAAATGTTATTTATTATAATTACTTTAATACAATTTATTAATAAATATATTCTGAAATATAAGATACTTAAAAAAATAATTTTTATAAAAAAGAAAATAAAACCTAAATTAAATGCAACAAATAAAATAATTATTATCTTATTTAGTTACAAATAAACGACGAAATATTGACATGAAATTACTTTTTGAAGTCGGTGCCAAACAAACTATACCTATAAGCGAGCGTACCCTGCAAACGTACTAAGTTAGATACGTCGAGTGCGATTCATAAAATATATATGTTTGGAACCGACTTCAAAAAGTAATTTCATGTTAATAGTTCGTCGTTTATTTGTAACTAAATAAGATAATAATTATTTTATCCCTTTTAGTGTATTTTATTTGATTTTTAAGTTATTATTATTTTATTTGTTGCATTTAATTTTTTTGAAGTCAGTTTTATTTATTTTTTATAAAAATTATTTTTATTTTTCTCTTTTTAGTGATGTTATTAATAGTGACTTAATATAATGCCTTGCTTGTACCTCGTAAGAGAAAGCGTATGGTAATAAAATTCAATTCATAAATATAGAAATTCTGTCGAAACGTTTGAGGGTTTTAAATGAATGTTTTAAGATTTTTTTTATAAAAGATTTTATTTATTATAATTTCTATTATTTGGTCATAAGAATTGAAAATTTACGTTATTTATTGATCATATCTTCAGAACCAAATTAATATGGTACCACCCCTAAGGTATCCCCTTTCCAATAAAAAAAGAATCATTAAAATCGGTTCATAAACAAAGAAGTTATGCCTAAACAAACATATCAAAAAAGGTCCAATACCAATAAACAAAAAACGGGACCAATCGGAACCCAACGCAAAAAAATCATCAAAATCGGTTTACAATTGGCGGAGATATAAGGTAACATAGACACAAAAAAATAAAGAAAAAAACAGTCGAATTGAGAACCTCCTCCTTTTTTGAAGTCGGTTAAAAAAACACAATTCGTCATATATAACCATACCAAAAGGACATCGCGGGTAGACCAGTCCTGAGCTACAGAATCAGCATGAAAGTGATATTTATTTATTTATATTATACAAGGAAAAAAGTTATTCAGATTCTTTTTTTTAATAGGACAGAATAAAAGATTGTATCAAGTTAAAAAAAATCCTAACATAAGCAAGTTACCTATTATTGAATCAAAAAGTGGCATGAAAGTGAAAGCAATTTTCCTCACTCGTTCACGTTGATTTAATTACTTTTCCGTTTATCCTTTCAAATAAAATGCAATTAATTGGATGCAAATCAGCCTCTCTCTTAATGATTGCCGCTTAAAATAAACGACGGAGTAGCAATTTTTGAGCTAGAGGGGAATTTCCATTTCAAAGCAGAGAAGCCCGACAAGTGTTTTTTCGTATCTAGATCAGACCGGATTAAAAGTTATTTAATGAAAATTTAAAGAAACAATAGAGAAATTAAAAGTTGTAAGGATTTCAATAAAAGACTAATAAGACGGCGAAGTGCGGGTAGGACGCCCTTGATGAGGGTTCCGCATCTATATATATAAAATTAAGGTTTGGTCTCTACATTGCTCCAAATCACCTCAAATTTTGGTTGCACGCGTTTCAAGCAAAGTTATGAACAAAAACACCCTCAAAAAATTCCTGTATGTCTGTCCGTATGTATGTCTGTATGTTTGCGTGGTTTCCGCGAAAAGTTGCTCACGATTCACGTAAAAACGGCTGAAGGGATTATTATGAAATTTCACATTTGCATCAGATGTCTTCTAACTTACGTATTTAGCTATACAGGTTTTGGTATTTTGACCCCAAAAGGGGGTTTGGGGGGGGGGGCGAACGAATGAAAATTATCAAATAACTCCTAAACTATTAACGGTAAATTTTATAATGAGCAAAGTTGCAGGGGATGTGATTTCTGACAACTTTTGTTTAAAAAAAATCTACCAAAAAACCACCCAAAAAGAAGGGGAGGGTCAAAATATGAAAATTCTTGCTCTTGGACCAAACTCAACCAAATTTTGTATACATAATCTGTGGGTCACTAGAAGGCTATAAATGCAAAAACTAACCACCCGAAATAGGGAGGGGTCAAAAAATGAAAATGCTTACCCTTATAGCCAACTTAACCAAATTTTGTATATATAATTTGTGGGTCACTAGAAGGCTAGAAATGCAAAAACTGGGTGCGGGGGTGGTGTGATGGTGCGGGGTTGGGGTGCGTGGGGTGGAATGGAGCAGGGGGTGAGTTAGGATATTGGGTCCGGGGTAGTATGAGGGTCCGGGGTAGTATGAGGGTCCGGGGGTGGTGCGGGGTGGAGTCCGAACCAAAAACATACAACCTCTGTGGTCTGTGGAGGACCTTTTTGAATCCTGAAAATAAGAAGAGATTTAGGAATTCCATCGGAGTCGAAGGTATCTATGGTAGGGGTTTTGAAAGATTAAAGGTTATATGTTGCTGGCAAAACGGTCAGTGAAAGAGAAAGTTAACCACAACAATCAGGTGATATATTAAAATCTCATGTAACCTCAAGAGCTTCACAGAGTCTAAAATATATTTACTTAAATCAAACAATAAACACAGTCTTAGAGAATCATGATTTTAAAAATTGGACTGGAGTTTTGTTGAGTATGCAGGACATTTTCCGATCGTGGTCTTGAGCATTTCCGTTAGTGGCCGTTCATAAATTACGTCACAGGAATTTCAAAAGTTTAGACCCCCTGTGTCACATTTTCGTTGAGCCCCCTTGTATTGTGACGTCACACTATAACTTTAATACTCTATAATTTAATAATGGTATAATTTTTTTTATAAATTAAACTCATCTAAAGGGATTTATTTAATATTATTTAACTTTATTTTTTATTCATATCATTTGACACATTATTCACTATTACTATTATTTGGTGTTGTTATCGTCCATGATGAATATTTTTCCAAAACACAACGGAAAATTACTATTACTATTATTCTTCAGGGAATGAATCCTAAATTATAAGAAAATGGATTTATTTATTTAAAAAAAACAATAAGTGTGTTTGCTAAAAATGAATCAATTTTTTGGTCATGTAAAAGAAAAATATTGAATTATGACGTTGGTGCGCCTGTATTTAGGCAACAAATTGCGCGCAGATGAATGAAAGCTGCGTATGAGCTAGGCGAGGCCGTCGTGGCTTACAATTTTTTGTCTAGATTTATTTATTTAAAAAATATAGATATTTGAATATTTTTTAATTTGACTTTTGTGACATCACAATTTTTAAGATCCCCGGTCACTCCTGTCACATTTTGTCACAAATCTGAGATGGCCCCTCCCCACTTACTGTGTGACGTAATTTATGGACTGCCCCTTAAACCAGTATAGGGAATATTTTGGAATTTCATTTGAGAAAAAATATTAAATCATTTTATCATTCATGAAATACAGTGACCGGACCCATTAAACTAAAAAAACAAAAAACAAAATTGAATAAACACTTTTTCTTTTTCTCTTGTGCACCTTATTTTAGATATAAGGGGTCGTCGTCTTTCCTAATCATAAGACGCCATTTTCGACGATTTCTAGCAATTTCGTCGTCTCAATTTAAGGCGTTCACCTCCTTTTAGATTGTCGTTAATCAGGTAGTTACGAGTCACGTCCCTTTTATTACTATATTTGACGAGGAAGGAAACTGATACATTTTCAAAATGCCAAAAAGAAGGACTTGTGTATCTAGTTTCTACATGCAAGAAGGCCAGTGAAGTTTATTTGTATATTTAAGCTATACAATTTTATTAAAAATAAATTTAAAAACTTTATAATAAGTAGAGCTCGAATTTATAGGAACTAAAAATCTCTAAAATAGGCAGACAACTAAGCACTAAAAATAACTAAAATAGGCACTTATAAAGGCATTTTAAGTAAAATTAGGAACTTTAAAAGGCATTTTAAAAACAAAGAGGCACTTGAAAATAAAAGTAAAATATTTAGTGAGCGGTCTGTCAGCCAACAATTTTTCATCATTATTTTCTGCAGGCCACAGGATACCTGTACAAGTATAAAGATGTTTCTCCTTGCACCAACACCACAATCCCTACTAATTATGTACAAGTATAATGCAAATTCCCATTAATGAAAGGACAATACATAATATTTTTAGGGAGGAGATAAATTTAACCCAATTTATCGCGCGGAGAATTTACCACTGCTCGAAGCCCCTAAAACCTTAGTAAATTGGATATTGAATTGTATCTAAGTTTCTGAGATTGGCTCGTGATCCCGGCTTCTTTTCCTTCTACTCTGTTCTTTTCAACGATGGAGGGGCCAGCCCATACAGGCCTTTAGGGGATCTACCTTCTGGTGTATCTCCTTCTCACATCAATATCATTGAAAAAAAAGACAAGTAAAATGAAACTTACGTAATACTTTACGAATCGCTCTAGCAAATGTTGAACTATTTGTTGCTTCAAGTTCGGAACAAGCTATTAAATATGGTCCAGTTTTCAATTTTTGGGTGTCCTATTCGACCCTGCGGCCGCTTATCGGCTAGATAAATAATTTTTTCGGAATATTTTCTTGATACTTCAAAAATACTTTTAAATTAAGAAAATCTATAGATCGTAAAAAAAATGGAAATTGCCAATTTTAGTTAAAATAAGCCTAAAAAGGAATTTATAGATGAAATAGGAACTAACACACAGAATAGGGTAAAATAGGCATTATAGGCACTAATAAATGCCTCTTATTTTTTCAGAATTTCATGAAACCCATAGATATCATTTAGCCTAAATTTTAAGCCATAAATAAAAAAAGCCAAATAGGGCGAAATCCGAGCCCTAATAATAAGAGTCTGATGGGGCACATTAACACATTGCCTAACACTTCTTGTTTTTAAATTAAATAATAACTTTATTAACCAATAAAAAATTACAAAAAATGTTTAACAAATTCAAATGCTTTTACGTGTCACCGTCGAATACCTTTTTTTTAATAATTTTTCTTGAGTTTTTATTTTAGTAAGGGGAAAAATGTTTACATGGATATTAGCATACAGATAAAAGGAGAAAAAATCATATTTGATAATGAAATTAATAATAATTTATTGTGAGTGACATGTTAAAGAGTCCTGGACTTATGTGTTAACACTCTGTTTTTTTCAAATAAATAAATAAATAATGAAATATTGGTTGAATTCTACTCTACTTTAGGCCTGTGGTACTTAACCTATCGCGAATAATATTCTTTGGGTCGCGCGGAGTCGTTAACCACATATTTCACTACATTTATTTTAAATAATTGCAAAAATTTGGTTTTTTGGGTCGCGGCATGAATATATTTCTCAAATTTGGGTCGCGGCTTAAAACGTTTAAGAACAGCTGCTCTAGACGACCGGCAAGCACAGTTTTGAGTTGATCTGCATCTGATTTTTTCCCTGATTCCCGATTTGAATATTTTGTACATTAAATAAAAGTAAAATATTAGTTTTCTGTGGTAGGGTGTATTAGTTTTCGACAAATGAAGCAATTCGCTTGCATAGTTTCAAGGGACAAATAAATAAAAAATTTACAAAAAGGAGCGGATAGAAGGATTCTATCTCATATTTAATGATGCCTCAGACAAGTTTTAGTCGAATAAAAATTATTCTGGATGAGAAACTAGTATTATAAAGAAAGGAAGAGGCAAAGATGATTTGGGAATCTTTAGAATAATCTATTTCTGAAATGCCGCTTGTTAAATCTCACTTTTAATATACATATAATTTAGTATTCAGATTAATCAGAATTGATACACATGAATCGACTTGTCTATTACAAATAAAATTTAAAGAGTGTTTTTGGAGAACGAATGTTTTGAGCTTAAATGTGGCACTAATAGATGCAGATTATTTATCAAAGAAATTTGTCTGCCAAATTTCAGCTTGTTTACTACAACCGTTCGAAACACCTCATATCATAAATCAAGTTTTTTCTGCTTTTTCCAATCGGGCGCCCTAAAAATCCAAAAACTAATCAGTTCTTTGTTTTGAAAAAAAAGATTTTAAAACTAGAACGAACTTTTTACGATCTTCAATTCTGGCGTTATCCTGGTTATAATAGAAATTCAGAGATACAATAAAAAATAATGCTTGAAAATATTTTTTCTCGTTTTTCAGGCTTTTCTAAACACGAATAAGAAAAATGAAAAATGAAAAAAATTTCTCGTTAATTTCAATACTCCTCCTGCCTGGTCGGTTAGCGTAGGTCGAGGGGTGAACCGCGATTGGAATTATGGGGAATTATTTTGGAATTCATTAGATAATGCCCCTTCATCTATTGTCCTCTAATTGAAAATGAAAGTGGAAGTAGGGCTACACGATATTAGGTCGTGGTTATAATTAAAAAATAAAAAATAAAAAAATAAAATAATTTGCAAATTTTTTGTAAATTTTGAATTTCATAAGAATTTCTAACTAAAATTAACTATAAATGATCATTCACAGTTTGTTCCCAATTTTTATGCGGTTGATTACTATAAGCATATCTATGATCAAATTAAAGAAATGTCGAACCAAGTCATTTATTAAATCGTTTATTCCTATGACTTCTTTGGACTGGGACGCTCTCCTTGCCCCTTTCTCATTCCTGATTGTTACTTATTGTTCAATTCATTTAAACCCAAACTTTTGCTTCCAACTAGACACTGATTTTCTTCTTTTAAGAAATGCAAGAATCTATTATATGCTTACCATAAATTATGCTGCTTTGTACACTTTATTGCATTATTATAATTAGGAAAAAGGTGTACCTGCTCTTCAACAAGAGATTTATTTCAGAATATATGAAAGATTTATTATTTTATATTTTTAATTATATTTATTATATTTTACATAATATATAATAGAAATTTGTTTGTTCATTGTTGGTTACGACCTTTTTTTAGAGTGCCTACTTTAGTCTATTACTTTAAATTTTTCAAAATGGACTCACTCATCAGAAGCAAATAAGTAATAATAAATAAGCTGGTAACCTATGTATTTCTTTTTGTAAAAAAACAAAATGTCTTCGTAAGTGTTTAGTTCCCCCATATAATAAATTTCCGCATTTTGTAATGAAGCTAAAAAATGTTTAATATAATTAGTTCTTGGCATTAGAACAAACTTTCTACTTATTAAGCAACAACGGTTTGATAACTTCCCAATAAAAATTCGATTTTTTTTTCTCGATTTTCTGAATTTTAAAGCCTGAAGTTTTGAAGCAAGTAAGCCTGAAATCTAATAAGCTCTTCGTTTTGTAGATAAGCAATTCGTCTCTAGAAAGAACTTTCTACGACGTGAATTATTGTGGATATGGAACAGAGACACACAAGCAGCCAAAAATGAAATCTTAGATGAAAATGATTTTTCAGACATTTCCATGAGCAAAAAAAGGGAAAATTGTAGAATTGAATTCTACGTATGTTCTATTCTCTAGCAGCCATTGAGCATATCTTGTAATTATCATCTGATTTTTTTCTTATTTCCTAAAATTTTCATCCAAAAATTGTGAATCTAAAAGGCCCAAAATCTAATCATTTCTTCGCTTTGTAAATAAAATTCAATTTTGTTAAGGGAGAATGTTGTGGGTTCTTGGTGAAACATTTTAAATAAAGTAAAGAGAATTTTGAAAAATATTTTGAAACTTTTGAAAATTTAAAATATAAAATACTAGGTAGGTTTCACATAAATAAATGATCAGATGCTTGTTTAGCACGAATCTATATATATTTCGGTGAAATCTACCTAGTATTTTAAATTTTAAAAAGTTTAAAAAAAAATTTCAAAATTTTCTTTATTTTAAATAAAATTCATTTTACCAAAATGAACATTATTACTCATTAGCACGTAGAGTTCACAAAAATAAAATGAAAATTGTTGAGTGAATCCGATCGCCGAGCAAGCTTCTTTGTTGGAATAATGACCACCAGGAAGAACAAAAAAGAAAAGAGTTTATCTTTTCGGGGATGGAAAAGATCTTTCTTACCTTGCTTCCGGTGGCCGCTGTTTAGTAGAGAAATTCCCTGACACTGGGGCACTGGTATCAATCCACTACAACCCACTCGGGTTTAAAAAAGTTTGTCTATTGTTATCGAATCCCTCTCCTAGAAAGAAAGCAAAGTAAAGGAAAAGAAACCAATGGAGAGAATGCGAAAGGAACAAGAAAGGAAAACGCAAGTCCTTATGGCCTACACTGTGACTACTAGTTCACTACTTGTACTAAGAGGGATGACGGATTCTCGGGACGCCGCGCGCGCGGCGGCCGTCGTCCCCGCGGACGCCCGTCGATGCGCTCATGACGCCGTCGAGGCGCCGACTGACGGACAACGCGCTTACGGGGTGCGCACGTCCCTTGGTTGGGCCACCCCCATCACGAAGAGAGATTACCTGGGAAATGTTTGCAAGAGACGGCTGAGAGGATCACCACCAACAACGGCCTGGCTTTATTCAATCAACAACGCCATTTGGAAAATGGACTGGACGCACGAGGAAATAGAATCACCAAAAGGACACCCGCAAACAACCTGTTCCCACAAAATAGCCACTCTTGCAAATATCCAGAAAGGCCAAGCATGGTTGCATTCAATTTTCGTCTTTTTCAATCTAAATTTTCTACTTTTTTTGTTGCGAAACGAATCAACTGAAAGCATCAAAAGTACCACCCACCTGATAGATAACCTGTTTCCAACAACCTTTCATGCAAATATCCAGAAAGATTGCATTATTTTATTATCTTTACTTACTTAGAAAATCATAAGATGGTGTCATCTATTAAATCCGGTTGAATGGAATAGTTTTAATTATATGTCAGAAGGGTTGTTTTTTACCCCCTCGGGAATCGAACCCGAGTGCCAGTAACAGCAATCCGGGCCATCTTGCTCAGCTGCGAGGTGCAAAGCTCTCTGACATATATAAACGCGTTAAATATTAAACTCAAAGAGTGTTATCTTAATTTCTAAAATTTCGCGATCTAGTGATTCTAAATTTAAACATATAGCCATGCCATAAATTTAAATAAAGGTCGTTGAGTGTTTCGAATTTTGAATCTCTTCAAGGGCAATAGAATGACTTTTCCTAAATGGATAAGAAAGATTTCAATTTGCCGATGGTAATAGATTCAAATTTTCTTATAAAATCATAAGATGGTGTCATCTATTAAATCCGATGGAATGGACAATTTTTAATAATATGTCGGAAGGGTTGTTTTTCACCTCCTCGGGAATCGAACCCGAGTGCCAGTAACAGCAATCCTGGCCATCTGGCCACCACCGAGGAGGTGAAACCCTTCTGACATAAAATTAAAAATATTCCATTCCATCTGATTTAATAGATGACACCATCTTATAATTTTCTAAGAAAATTTGAATCTATTACCATCGTCAAATTGAAATCTTTCATATCTTTATCCAGTTCACCTTCTTTTGTCAAAAATAAAATCAACCGAAAGTAGCAAAAGTAGACAAACCCACCAACCAACAACACAACAACTCTTGGAAATATCCAGAGAGAACAAACAGGATTACATTTTAGTTTAATCTTTCCTTGGATCCGGACCCGGCTGAAGACATAGACGAGCTAGGCGGCCAGATTTTTAGGGGTGCCAAATTTCAGATTATTTTTTTAATAAATGAAAAAATGTAATCTATAAAATTATTTTTTGTATTAATTTTTCGAGAGAATTGAAATAACGCGCTAATTACAGCGCTGTGGTTCTAAAAGCGCTTTGTAAGAAAAACCAGCTGCACTTGGGAATCCTCGATTCTACAAATAAGAGGATGATGATGAACTGAAGAACGTCTACAAAAACCACTAGTCAAAAGTTTTGCATCATATAAATTTTAAATAAAAAAGTTGATCAAAGAAGCAAAATAAATATTGCAGGTTTGAAGGTAAGGAAAATTATTTTATAATGTCAATAAATATAAATGTATTATTCAATCGAATTATGACTTATTTTTATGTTTAGCATGGCACAAAATCATTCTGGTGCATTTTATCATAAACGAAAAAAAAATTTAGTGGCGCCAGACAAAAACTCGCCTATAGCGCCAGTTGTCCTTATATTATTTATTATTATTATATTATTAGGTCAGCACTCCTTGGATCACCTTCTTTACTCGAGGATAGAATCAACGGAAAGTACTAAAAATACTTAATGGGACCTGGACAACAAATAACTTTTTATTACAACAAGACCACTCTTGCAAAAAGTCTGGATCTGGAAAGAGCAAATAGAAATGCATTTTATTTTGATCTCTTTTTAGACCGTAGAAAGATCTTAGAAAAGTTTGATCTCTTTTTAGATGAGGAGTATGTTGTCAGCCTACTTGTGACATGCGTTGAGTACCTACTCTATAGTCCAACATATATTAGATACTAAGTTGGAATGACCATTTTACTTCTCTAGCAAAATCCGCCGTTTGGAAGCTTGGTTTTTTATTCAGTTTCAAGAGTTATTATATTACGCTTACTAAGTTTACATAGCTTAAAGTGGCCTTGTCTCGAATATTATTCTCGCATCCGTGAAGTTGGGCTTTCAAGCATTCTCTTGCTAACCTGGATTCAATTCAGAAGCTAGCAATAAAAGTAATCGAAAAAAAATATCATTCGATTTGCTAGGACCATTGTAGTACCATCCCCACTAGAAGCCACCATGGCGTTTGTTCTATCGAAAATAAATCAATAACCTCCCATAATGCCTCATTTGAAAATATTCAATACCTCTTCGTGGACATATTAAATGCACAAAGAGAAACAACTCTGCTACTCTCGGCAAAACAAAAACTTTTCAATTATATTACATGCAAATTGAACAAACGCGATCGTCACTTCGTTAACTCACTTGACTCATAGAAACTTGAACTTTCTTTTCGCTTCCATCTGTTAAACTAAAACTTTCAATCGGTAAAATCCGTTATCAGAGATATCTTCAAATTCAAAAAAAATACATGAAATATTCTTCTGTTTTATTTTCTTTATAAATTGCATATCGTCACTTACAAAACCTCGTAAGTCCTATTTTTAGCCAAATACGTATTATACGTTTATACCGACCAACTTTTCACGGCGCGTCTGTTTATTGAAACCTTATTATTCTATTCCAATTTAATTTCGCGCTACGGACAATTAATAAATATTCTATTGTATTTGTTTGTATTCGTGTTTAAAATGTTTTTTCTTATTTCCTGGCAAATAATGAATTTAGGACTTACGCTGTTTTGTAAGATCAACGACGATATGATATATTAGACTAAATTCATATTTAGAAATATATTAATAATGCCTTAGTGCTTAGTTCATTGTCGAAATAGACGACAATTCATTTCCTGTTTCTCTCTTTCAGGTTTCCGAACATATTTTGTCCGTTTATCTGGTGGGACTTAGTTTGGGGTAAGGGATAGTAGGACAGGAAAACTCAACCAACCATTAAGAGCAACTGGTGTTGGTTGTGGATTTGAGGCTCTGCGTGGGCCAGGGGTGAGCAGGGCGCCACAGGTGGTGAAAATTCTATTCCGGATCCCCACTCGATTGCTATCCATCTTTTCGATGTATTCGCTTGCCAGTATATCCCACAAAAGCCTGTCTGACAAGTGGATATTAAAGCGAGAGATTCCGTAACGACTATTAATAGGAAGACTGAGTGACATGGGCAAGGCGGCCACCTATTCGAGGAATGAAAACTTTTCAAATTAAATCAGAATCATTCTTTCTTTTTTACTTTCCTTTATAAGTGAAGTATTGGAATGGCATTTGAGAGAATGGATTTTTAGAAGTCTTCTAATTCCAATCAAATCAATTTGACTTTAATTTTTGGAATAATATAACCTTTATTTCTAAAGTGCAAGTTTTCGACAAAAATTCGAATTTTGTGATTCCCAAAACCTAAAAGACATTGGTCTATCTGTTAACAAGATCAATCGAAAAGAATAAATCTCACAGATTTGAAAATTAACGGCTTAAGAAATTACAAGGTTTCCGTTTAAAATGACCATTCGGAAGGTACCTCTTTTTTTTATGAAAATGATGAGAGAAGGAGTTACACCAAAAAGGTGTATCACCTAAAGGCCTGGGTTGGCCCCTCCATCGTGAAAAGAAGAAGAAGAAGAATTTTATGGGCTGGGCGGGGGTCGAAGGTATCTGTGGATACGGGTCTTAAATAGCTGAAGGTTATAAGTCGCGAGAAAGATGGTGGTAGGGAGCGAGTTCCAGTCTCTGGAGGTCATAGGGATAAAAGAGTTGGCGAAAGCGCTTGTTCGACTTTTATCCAGTTTGACAGCGAAGGGGTGCTGAGCGTTCGAAAACCGCGTGCTTCTTGTAAAGAGGGATTTAGGGGGGATAATTGATTTCAGCTCGACTGAACAGACACCGTGATAGTATCTGTAGTAAAGGGAAAGGGCAGAAACGGTTCTTCGGTGAGCCAGGGAGTCGAGTGAGTTGGTTAGAGCCGGGTCTCCTATTAGTTTAATTGCTCGCTTCTGAATCGCATCCAGTGTAGCCAGAGAATGCTTGGAGGCACCCCTCCACAGATAAGAGCCGTATTCGAGACAGAGACGAATTTGAGTCTTATACAGTATAAGAAGTTGACTGGGAGTATAACAGCGTCTAGACCTAAATAGGAGACCAAGCTTGCGCGCTGCAGCTTTAGCAGTGGTTGGGATATGGTCATTCCATGAAAGGTCAGACCCTAGAGTTACGCCTAGCATTGAAATTTTATCCCTGAATTCTAGGGAGTTTTAGTCGAATACCTCTTTGGTTATTGTTCTTTAAAAAAATTAAACGGGTCGAATATTTTTTTTCAATTTTCTGTATTTATCACAGAGGCGGAAATAACGGCTTCAGTGTGTGTGTGTGTGTGGGGGGGGGGGGGGGGGGGGGCACAGTGCGAACAAACCAAAAAATATTTTAAAACATATGGAGTGGAGATAACTTGTAAAATTTTCTGAAAATATTTTTTTCCGTATATTTCAATAAAATAACGATTTTTTAATCTCTATATAAAATAACATACTCTATTTAAATATAAGTTTAATATTTCAAAATATATGGTCTAGAAGTAGAGGACGCGCTCAAGATTTTGGCGGCGGGGGGGGGGGGCGCAGGTGATCTTAATTACGCCAATGATTTATCAAAAATTATATATCCTTTGTTCTTAATTTTATTAAAATCGTATCGTTCCATAAAATGAGATGTTTGTATTGATCTTCAAAACCTAAAACGACGTTCCTTTTTATAAAGTATTACACATTTTAATGTTATTTTTATACCTTCTTTGAAAAAAGAGTTCCCACTATATATTTTCGACTCCAATGACTTCACTGCAAGACGAAGAACTGATTTTATTTCAACCTGAGTCCGGTACCAAGTTTTAATTGCTGTGACAGATGAAAAAGTCTTTTCGCACAAATAAGTATTTGAAAATTGAATCCAAATTTTAATTGCATTTTATAAGCTTTTATTAACTCTCAAATGGGTATTCACTTTTTATGAAGAACGAAAAATGTGCTATTTAATAGGGTGACTGTAATTTGCCTCTGAAATCCATTCAAGGAAGATCTGTTGTAGGTACCGAGATATAAGTGTAATATCAGTAAAATAGTGCAGTAGGTACTATTAAAAATAATAGAAAATATTACTTTATTAGATGAAGGAGGAGGTATCAGTCAAAGGTGGAATCACTGGGTTCAATAAAGAACCTTTAATAAAACGTTTCGGCCTGAATTTATTTGGCCATCTTCAGTTAATTAGGAGTTAGAAGATGGCCAAATAAATTCAGACCGAAACGTTTTATTAAAGGTGTTTTATTGAACCCAGTGATTCCATCTTTGGCTAATACCTCCTCCTTCATCTAATACAGTTTCATCACAGCCACGAACTCTAACAATATAAATATTAAAGATATTAATTTGCCGATGGTAATAGATTCAATTTACTAGAAAATCATAAGATGGTGTCATCTATTAAATCCGTTGAAATGGAATATTTTTAATTATATGTCAGAGGTGTTGTTTTTCACCCCCTCGGGAATCGAACCCGAATGCCAGTAACAGCAATCCGGGCCACCTGGCTCACCTGCGGGATACGAACCACTCTGACATATGCAAACGCGTAAAATATTTTACTCAAAGATTGTTATCTTAATTTGTAAAATTTCGAGATATAGTGATTCTAAATTTAAACATATAGCCATGCCATATAATTTAAATAAAGGTGGTTGAGTGTTTCGAATTTTCGAATAGTTTGCATATGTCAGAGTGGTTCGTATCCCGCAGGTGAGCCAGGTGGCCCGGATTGCTGTTACTGGCACTCGGGTTCGATTCCCGAGGGGGTGAAAAACAACCCCTCTGACATATAATTAAAAATATTCCATTTCAACGGATTTAATAGATGACACCATCTTATGATTTTCTAGTAAATTGAATCTATTACCATCGGCAAATTAATATCTTTCATATTAAATTAGGAAAAGTCATTCCATTGCCCTTCGAATTTTGAATTTTTTCAAAATTCGAAACACTCAACCACCTTTATTTAAATTATATGGCATGGCTATATGTTTAAATTTAGAATCACTATATCGCGAAATTTTACAAATTAAGATAACAATCTTTGAGTAAAATATTTTACGCGTTTGCATATGTCAGAGTGGTTCGTATCCCGCAGGTGAGCCAGGTGGCCCGGATTGCTGTTACTGGCACTCGGGTTCGATTCCCGAGGGGTGAAAAACAACCCCTCTGACATATAATTAAAAATATTCCATTTCAACGGATTTAATAGATGACACCATCTTATGATTTTCCAATATAAATATTAATTTAGACATGAAAAAAGAAAAATCTAAAGATATTTTAAACTTTTGAAGCACCCAAATATTGACTTTGTGGTTAACCTATTTCGCTTGAAAATTCACGCAGGCCACTGATAGACCTCTACTGACTTAAGTATATGCTGCTTAGGCCGAAATTTATAAATTAAAATAAAGCTGAGCAAGTGAAATTCTTGTGGGTGCACTAAAGGACCAGACGTTTTTTCTTTCCATCACCCACTCATTTTCCAAAATGAGAGAATTCTTCTTTAATGAATGGACGAGGTGGGGGAAGGAATATTCCAGTTTTATTTGTCACTTGGGCCACAAAATTGATTGGTCCCAATATCAGAATGAATCCATTTCGTGTTTGAAACTGGAAATTGAAAATGAGAGAGAGAGGAGAAAGGGCAAAGAGAGAATGAATTGCCGAGATGAGTTGAAAATGAAAATGGCTCTGGATTTGTTTTCCACTTGAGAGATAAAAATCATTTTCATATTTATCTCGGGATTATCCTAGAAGTTGTTTTCTATTTTTATTTTATGTTAATTCCTTTAAAATCTAAAAACTGATTGATTTTTTATATGCTTTTATAACTTTGAATCTGGGTAAAAGATTTTCAACTTGTCACAAAAAGAGTTTCAATTTATAATTGAATTTATAGTTATAAGAATAACAGAAGCAGAAGACACAATATTGAATATCTTCGTCATAAGCTGAGTCCGGATTTTTATACAGTAAAAACTGCCAAAATCTGCCATAAAATATGCAAAGATAAAAGTAAATAAATATTATATGAAATATTCATTTACTATGAGTTAATATTTCTAGGTCACTTGTTTCACATTAAAATTAGAAAAAATAGAGGTGAATTTTTTCAAAATATATATTACGAGCTGTAGCTCATCTTAAGGAAGGTACAGAATTTTAACTGACCTAACATAGAAATATTAACTCATAGTAAATGAATATTTCATATAATATTTATTTACTTTTATCTTTATTAAAGATGTTTCAACTTGCACCAACACCACAATCTCTATTATCTTAAAATAGGCAGTTAAAAACGCTGAAATATACAAATATGCAGAATGCGTTGGAATATGCAATATATGCAATATATGCAGTAAAAATTGGTAAATAAATTTTTTTATGCACTAAAAAATTAAAATTGAAACAAAAAGACTATATATTTGAATGAGTGCTATGAAATAAATAAAATGATAAAGTAAGCTATAGACACCAAGTGTCAAATATGTACTGTTATTGAGTAAAATTTTTCCAAAATTCTCATTATATTTAATACCAGCTGTGAAGCCTGCCTTCGGAGGGCATCTTGCTGGCCTTGCCCGCTTGAGCCCGCCTTCAGGGGTACTTTTTATGTCCAAAGGGCCTACGCCCCATCTACCCTACCGACCCTCTCCCCACTTCATCCCCCTTGATCCACGCCACATCAGCTTTTTTCTGTTGATATATGTACTTTTTAATGGGTGGAGGTCTACAAATTTTAATCCTCCACTCGGATTCTCGGGGTTCTCAGGGTAATGAGTGTTAGGGGAAGAGGAGAGAGTCAAGAGTACATGTATAGGGTTGGCGGGGTGAATGATTATTTGAGGTGGGCCTAGGGGAAGGATAGGACTCAGTAGGATGGGTGGGGATTAGTGGAGGCTAGAAAGAGACCGGCCAGCGAGGGTATATTTTATAAAGAGTTTAAAATCTATATTTTCTTTTGAATTTCCCGAAAAAAAATATTTTTTTCAACACTTTCTAAAAAGTGATATTGATACAAAGGGGGACCCTTATCAACTTTTATGAGAATTTCAAGTGAAAAAATATTAATTTTCAAAAAACTAAACTCATTTTAAATTATATATTTTATAGAGAGTTTAAAATCTAGAAAAAAATTAGTTTTTTAACGCTCTCTACAAAGTGACATTGAAACATATTTGAGAATTTCAAGCGAAAAAAATATTAATTTTCAATGGTGGTTCTTATTTATATGGGATAAAAATAAATTTCGCATATTTGAAGAGTGCCGGGCAGAATTTTGTTAGACTGGATCTAAAAGTAATTCCTACAAAATTTTAGCTCAATCGAATAACATTTACCCGTGGCACTTGGGGCCTAAAGTTTCGAAAATATATAAAATGCCAATTTTTCTTTTTCAAATCTCGCGCGTCAAAATATATGATTAAAATATAATTATAATTATAAAAGGAGCCCCGCTTTTATCGGAGATTTTGATTATGGAAAATCATAACAAATTCTGAATTTATGCCCCGGAACCAATATCTGTTCCACTAATTGACATCAAATTCTTGAAAGAATTAGGGATGTATAAAGAACTTAATAGAACTACCCCTGAAGTAGCTATTGAAAAATTTCTAAACCATCTGTATTATTTGATTGACGAATATATCAGCTTCGCGATATTTGACGATTCATTTACCGAAGATTCAAAAGTAAAGTTAGCGCAAAAAATTTTAGCATCAATAGAATTAGAGGACGAAACTGAAGAATCTGAAGATAGTGAAGATGCAAACAATCTTAAGAAACTGCCATTGAGAAAAGAAGAAATTTCTGAATTCTTGCAAAGTTCTGACGAAGAAATATTGGTAAAATTCCTTAATGACAATTCAAAAAATTTATTTCACAGATTTAGAATAGAAAATAAATTTTTACACTTACATCCATCCGAATGGATGAATTCTAATGAGTACGTGCAAGTGAAGCTTGTTATTGGAAACTTAAAAGTAGTAAATAATTCAGCCGAGAGGGGTATAAAACTGATTGAAGATTTTAACGAGAAAGTTACAAAATATGAGAATCAGAAACAATTTTTATTGCAAGTGAGGCAAACTTTTATAATTTTAAATTCTTAAAAAGATTAATTTTTTTATTTTAATTTTAATTTTATAGCTAATTTTAGGATATTGGATGTGCAAATACCGTTAGGTATAATGTATTTTATATTAAGTATAATAATTTTTAGAATTTGGTATGATTTTCCATACTTAAAAACCAAGTGAAAATTAATGTTATAACACGATCAAATGCTCAAAAGATGGAAATAAATGTAAAATTCTATAAAAAAAAAACGCTAATTCTAAACTTTTGAAAAATAGGCTACGAACTACACGTCTAAATATTATTTAATTAGGCTAAAATTTGGAAGAGATCGTTGTTGGACCAAAAATATTATATGTATTTCGTTTTTCAGTTTAATTAACAATTATCCAAAGTATCGTAACCATTGAAGCCACTGGGATACCTGTAGCAGCTTGTACCGGGTGATTCAATAAGGGTGACGAGGTACCGTATCTCAGGAACTAATAATCGTAGAGGTTTGGGAAAAAATCCTTCAGAGGAAATCGGCCAAGAAAAAATGCTGGTTCATACGTCCACCACTAGGTGGCTAAATAGCTTCGATAGTATAAAAATGCAATTTTCTCGAAAATTCTCCAATATAAGTTTAGAAATGAATACTCTCACGTTAATGCCACCATAATAGTCCATCTTATTGATAAATGACTTTTTATTGTAGGACATAAAATAAAGCCGGGAGGGGATGCTAAACTTTTATGGACTGTAGTGTTTATAACGTAAGTTTAACTTAACGGAATTTTGTTAAAAAGGTCTGATTCAAGAAAAGAAGGTTTGGTGAATAAAATAAAAAACATCCATGCCATTCTAGTTCTTGCCGCCCTCGCTAAGGGGGCTATTTTATAAAGTTAACCGTTTTATTAATTTTGATCCGAAATCTTAAATAGAACCGTATAATTATTTTATTAGATTCAGAAAGTTGATCAAATTTGCAACAAAATATGTTCAAACCTCATGTCGATATCTTCATTCGTTTAACAGTTATTGATTAAAGAAAATTTTATTGACGAATTTATTAAAGAAACAAAATAGGTAATTGAGTTTTTAATTTTTCTTTAAGTTTCGTTGTCAAGCATGCCATGGACAAATAAAAAAACAGTTTAAAACTTTGTTCTTATTTTCATTTAATCATAACAATAATGATAATAACATAACAAACAATAAAATAACAATTACAACATTAACATTATTAAACAAACTTTACTATTAAAAAAGTTTAACTTTTTAAATGTTCAAAATGTCCACCGTTATTAGCCACGCATAAATTAAGTTTTTCAGTTGTGGATAATACACTAACTTCAATTTCGGCAGCGGAAATGTTTCTAATAACTTCCCAAACTCTGTCTTTCATATCATCAGCTGTTGTTGGACGGTCTTTATAAACTAGCTCTTTAAGCTTACCCCATAAATAAAAATCCAGGACCGGCCAAGGAAAAATGCTGTTCCTACCTATCCATTTACCCGGAAACTGCCTAATTAAAATTTTTTGAACATTTCGAGCTTAATGGGCCGGGCATGAATCCTTTTGGAACCACATGTTCATTCTGTCCTCCAGAGGAATCTCTTCTAACAGTATGGGTAACTCGCCTTTCAAAAATTGTAGATAAGTTACGCCATTTATTTATTTTTATAGGCTCTAGGTAAGAAAATGTTAAATCGAAATGAAAATAAGATTAACATATTTATCATCAAATTATTAATTAATTAACCGAAAAACCAAACAACGAACCGAGTCTTGAAAAAGTTTCACTTTCATCCAATTTAAAGTTTGATACATAGATAAATTATACATACAGTCGAACCAGTGGCGGAACTAAAATACTGCACGACCCCGGAACGATATCAAATTTTTCGGATTTATTATTTGTTAATAATACTAAAATTGTCCCTATTTAAATTAGAATAAAAATACACTGACAAAATACATACAGTTATAGTTTAGAAAAATAATAAAGTACTGTGACTTTTCTAGAATAGACTAGGATAAATAAATTCTGACTTTTTTAATTATTTAAAATGGATTTTAAATGGATGAGCGATTCTTGGTTGGGGACTGGTTGCCAAACCTTCGCATGTTCAAGGGCGTGTCCAGAAAATTTTTATGGGGGGAGGGGGGCGATTTTAAAAAAATACAAGAATATATCAATATTTTTAATAAATCTTAGTAGGAAATTCAATTAATTAATGTTTATTTACAAGAAATACGCTTACATTGTAAAGAAATATTACACTTATGTAAGGGTTGGTAACACACTTTCATTTTGGGGGATCATGTACCGGCACAGACACCTCCCCCCCCCCCCCCCAGGGGACTTCAAAAGTAGTTTTTAGAGGCAATTTTGACCCTCTGTAGAATTAAAAACAAACAAAAAGAGCGCATGAAGCAGGTGAAAATATACAGGCTTACCTACCTATTAAATGTATATTATAATATACTTGGACTATAGTTCGCTAATTGAGTTCTTCATATTTAATAAATTGGTTGAGATTACTAATGTAAAATCATCTATATAATAAAAATGAATTTCTTTTTCTTTGTAAGCGCAGATCTCTCAAATGTCTGGACAGATTTGGCTAAATTTTTTTTTTAAATGTTCGTAATAGTCCATTTCAGGTTAATACGCAAAAAAAATCGGAAAAGTTGCCCGGATAATTGGAAAATTCACGGAAAACTAAAACAATATCTGCATAGCCAACATAGCTTGCCAAACAATAAAAGAACTAAACATGCAAACTAAACATTTGTTGGCGGCACTGTTTGTCAGAATTTTGAATGTCATTCATTCTTAATAGAATAGATAATAGAGTTCTAACCACATTATCGTTGAAGAAGAATTAGAATTTTAAATCCCACAAATATTAATTTGACAATTTAATTGATGAACTCAAAAATTGTTATTTAATTAAATAAACTGCAACGGACCGTTGCTAAACTTTATCCAAATTCATTTGAAATATTAATATGTTTATTCCTTTATTATTAATCAGATATCACTTGCAATTTGCAGTTCATGTTGACCATGCGCGGATCTAGGGGGGCGATGGGGGCGACCGCCCCCCCCCCCCCAAAGCATTGGAGATCAACATTTTTTATATGTTTATTTAATGCAACAAAGATTTAAAAAAACTATCTATTTTTTTTAAAGTACATTTAAAAACAAAAATTTTAAAAATAAACTGCAACGGATCGTTGCTAAACTTTATCCAATGTACTATCTTATTCTAAAATAAAGTACTTTAAAATAGAATTTTACAAAAAACTGTATATGACATTTTTTGTGATCCTCAAGGTACTTAATTACAATGAATTTTAAATCCCACAAATATTAATTTGACAATTTAATTGATGAACTTAAAAATTGTTATGTAATTAAATAAACTGCAACGGATCGTTGCTAAACTTTATCCAAATTCATTTGAAATATTAATATGTTTATTCCTTTATTATTAATCAGATATCATTTGCAGTTCATGTTAACCATGCGCGGATCCAGGGGGGGGCGATGGGAGCGACCGCCCCCCCCCCCCCCCGCTTGGACAATTCTACCGCGACACACTTCCGAGATCAAAAGTAGATCTTATAAACCGGCGACCGCCCACCCCCCCCCAAATCAGAGGTCTGGATCCGCGCCTGATGTCAACTTTATTTAAAAAATAATGATCGATTCTCATTTAAAAGTCGAGGAATAACCATTCTACATTCAATTTTTGACGTTTCGGTTTTTATTGGTAGCCATTGGTGTGGACATGGAGGAATCGACTTAAAATCAAAAATAGCAATCGATTCTTATCTAATACTTGAGGAATAATAATTCTACATTAGATTTTTGACCCTTCGAATATTATTGGTAACCATTGCTGAAGACATGGAGGAATCGACTTAAAATCAAAAATAGCAATCGATTCTTATCTAATACTAGAGGAATAACAATTCTACATTAGATTTTTGACCCTTCGATTATTATTAGTAACCATTTCTGAAGACATGGAAGAATCGACTTAAAATCAAAAATAGAAATCGATTCTTATCTAATACTAGAGGAATAACAATTCTACATTAGATTTTTGACCCTTCGATTATTATTGGTAACCATTGCTGAAGACATGGAGGAATCGACTTAAAATCAAAAATAGCAATCGATTCTTATCTAATACTAGAGGAATAATAATTCTACATTAGATTTTTGACCCTTCGATTAATATTGGTAACCATTGCTGAAGACATGGAGGAAACGGCTTAAAATCAAAAATAAGGATCAATTCTTATCTAATATACTAGAGGAATAACCTTATTGAATTCCATTTTTGATGTTTTGACTATTAATGGCAAGCTCTACTGAAAACGTGAAAGAATCGACTTAAAATCAATAAGACTAAATTCTTTTATGATAAACAACTCAAGCTTGAGAATAAGAGAATTTTTTATAAATAGAGATTTTTAATACATTTTAAATATTTGTTTCATCTTATTTGTTATGAGTGTATATTACAGTTAAATAGAATCTCAAATTATATCTATTTAAGACTTTATAATAAAACAATTATATTTATTCTCTGTTACTAATAAAACATCAATAAAGCAGCCACGTGGGGGTCCAGGGGGCGAAGCTCCCTGGCTAGCAAAAGGCCCGCCGAAGGAGGGCTTTGAAGCTAGTATTTAATAAATTGGTTGAGACTACTAATGTAAAATAGATATCTTGTAAAATTCAAAAAAAAATTAGTTACTGCTTCTTTAGTAGAGGCAAATTACGATTTTAACAAGAAATAATTCCTGGTAAAGATTTTATTGCTGGAATACCTTTATTGGCACTCCAATATTAGTACCCTAAGTTTTCCCCAAATCTGTATTGTGGAAATTTTTCTACGCGCCTCAAAATGAGAAAATTTCGGACTTTTTTCAAATGTTCATGAATAACACAAAAACGGCTTATCAAATCAAAATGATATCCATTAGATAATTAAAAGCTCTTTAAATTCCGAGTAAAATGATGAAAATTTAATCTATTTATGTTGAGTAGAACCAGTGCTAACGCCTGTTAAAAAACAACCCCGGGATCACTTTTGAATATCCCTAAAACTCGTACTTTTTTCGATTTTTCCCCATTTTGACCATGAAGGAGTACGTTTTCGACAAAGACCACTCTATACATTTTTAAAATAGATTAAATTTGATACAATTTAAATAAAGTTTCATCTTAATTGGATAATGGTAACATGAGGTTGAATTTTGAAAAAATGGAATTTGTTTGCAAAAAATCGCAGTTTTTCCTTCATATAATGAAAACCATTTATCCTAGAAACTTGATTTCTATCTCATTGTCTAGGAAATTTTATTTATTTGAACGTTTAAGGGCAAGGGTCATGGGATGAGTAACGGCAACGACAAACCGTTTCTTATGACAAACTAACCGTAATTAAATATATTTCATATGTTTAATCAAGAAGTGTTTTTTTTTTTAATTTCTTAAAGTACCTATTTGATTTAATAAAAAAAAATTCCCACTAAATATTTTGCTTTGAAAATTTTCTGGCTACGCCACTGGAGTCAAGAGTCCTTAAGCTTGCTGCAAATTTTGGCAGTGAATGGTGGGAGCTACAATAAATTTGCAACTTGACATAAAGGTCCGATTTATAATAAAAACTTTTGTGTGCTAAATTATTATTTTAATAGTTCAATTTTTTTCCTGATTTCTTACTTTTTTTTCAGTCAAGCATTCTTTAGTTCTATGCTAGAAAAATCAAAAGCTAATCAGTTCTTCATTCTGGAAATACAAACATTTTGGCAATGGAACAAACATTTACGACATTCTGTTCTTGTGTATCGTTAGAATTTCAGATCCACAGATAGAAAAATTAATACTTGAAAATAAGTTTAAAGGGGTTCGGGACTGTTTATCATTTTTATAAGAAAATTCTCAAATCTTTAGCATCGAATCATTGATGTATTAAATATTTCACCACTAAAATATTCTCGATTGTTAAAATATTTATTCACTAATATTAAATATTTATTACCGAAATTTGAAGTTGATTGTCTGTCTCATTACCGAGAAATAAATTATTGAAAATTGTCCTTTTAACATGGAAGTAAATGGACCGAGCTTTTAAAAGGCCTATAACTTCTATACAAATTATACCATTTTCAACAAATTTATACAGATCAATAATTCAACTTGTGTGAATCGAATGATAGATTTTTCAATAGATTTGACAGTCTAGTTAATTAGTTATTCATAAATGTAAAAATAAAAAGTTATTTGTAGCCAACAGAATTATTCGAAATTAACATCATTATTAACAATCTTTTTTTTTATTAAAAAATTTAGTAGGCAGACGTTGTCACTCTGCAGAAATACAAAATTTTTTCGAAGATCAACCAGATAGATAGCTGTCTCGAACTCCCTTAAGGCAAATATAAGCACAAATAAACAATATTAATATAATAATTCAGTAAATTTATTACTCTAGCTGAAATAGTTAATTGAAACTTAGCATAAAGGCATTAACTAATACAAACTAATGGATCAAATTTCAGCTCAGTAGATATAAAACAGTTCATAAACTCCCTATATTACTATTCAATTTCTAGTGGCCGACACGCCAATGAACCGAAAAAAAACAATTCATTTTTTCGGATTTAATTTATTTTTCATTCCAATTCTTCTTTTTGTAGATGCATTCTAGGCTGATCTTTGTTTACTTCCTGTTCTTGAGCTATCGTTGGGTGAAATTTCGTAGATTCAAAAAATTATGAGTATATTAGTTGTTCATAATTTGCTAAAAGCGATTGGGTTTCCTAAAAGGCTAGTTGAAGTCCTGTCAACTGATCCATTATCTGTTGCGTGGGTCTTGGACTATTAGGTTGCACCAATTCACTCCATCTTTCTCTCTGTATCTCTAGTAGAGTATCACTATGGCGAAATTCATCGTTTCGATCAGATAAAGTAATGATCACGACTGGTAAAAAGATCTCCTTTGCCTAAAATGAAACAAACAATCTCTCTCATTTATAGAGTAATTTTTAAAATTATATTTTATTTTATTTCGAATGATTTAAAAATTTTATTTCACGATTTCCTTGGAAATCTATTTTTTTTTTCATTTTTTTATGAATGAATAATTATATAATTTCATAAGCATATGGGAGAAAAGTTCATAGAAAAAAAATAAAAAAATAAATTGTAACACCTATATACCAATTCATACTCACTAGAATTGATGGAATTGAAGAATATAACATTATGAGCAAATTAGACAAGTGACGTCAGCACCATATCAACAGGTAATTAAACCATAAAATAGAAGAAAATAAATTAATAAAAGATAGATAATAATAAATCATTATGATTGGAAATTAAATTATTAATTGAGTTAAATTATAAAAATAAAATGAGTATGTCGATGTGAAAATTAAAATTAAAATATAATATTATTTTTTTTTGAATAAATATAAATCTTAACTGTAAGAATGCTTACCGTAGTCCTGACTTGTAGACACCTTGAAGAGATGGGTCGTGAAGCCTCCGCCCTCACAAACCAACCTCCCATCTTCAGCTAAAAGAGAAACAGACACAGGCATGAATAAATATTGTCTTGAAATGGAAATAGAATTAAATCAAAAGAGAAAGAGAGACTTTTTAGAATACTAACCTAAGAAACCTAGAGTGGAGCCAAGTTGAATTCGCCAAAAATGATTATTATAAGTTGAGAGAATGGTTTTTTCACTTAGAATGCATTCTTTACATTTTGAGTGACAATCGGGATGTATGGATTCTGAATTTTGGTTTGGATTGTTTTCGTGCGGCTTGGCTATTAATAGGGTAAATGAACTTAATTCGTGGCCAGCCAAGATTCATGAAAATGATTTGGATCGGAAGTTTGGAATCCGTAAGTTTTGATTGTCATATTCGGGGGGGAAGGAATGCATTTTGATGGAATGTACTGTTTGCTTAATTTAATTATTCTTCCTTGAATACAACTTAATATCCAAAGAAGAAGAAGAAGAAAAAAAGCTTATGGCCATGTGCACCAATAGGTTCTAATTTGAGAAGAAGAACAAGGTGTTGACTGACTGTGTCAAAGGCTTTGTTCAGATTGGTGTAGATTGAATAACCTGTAGATGAACCTTTACGAAGTTATCGTAGATAAGCAAGTTTTAGTTGTAGTTGAACGGCCTTTTAGAAAATCATGTTGATATGGCGATATTCTAATTGAAAGTAGGGATCTCACACCTTGGAAACTTTAATGTGAGCAAAACACAATGCTATTATCTAGGAGCGTTAATCAAGACCTTCCTGACATTTTATTTGAAATTTGATTCTAAAATAAGCTAATGTGGGTGTTCACACTTCCAGACTATATTTTAGTGTGAGAATATCCATCAGTCCACCAACCCCTCCACCTAAATCGAACCCTAGCAACGTCATGTATCTACTTCTATATATGGCTATAAGCAACACTAAATTCGTTGCTATGCGATTAAAGTGCTTTTAAAAATTTTAATTTAGAAGCAAAAAAAAAAATAAGAAAAACAAGATTATATAAAATGGGTATGAATTTAATTCAAATTAATAAATTTTACTTTTTTATTGTTTTTATTGATGTTTCCTTTTTATTTATTTTATTTTAGGGGCCATAATCAGTTGTATAAAAAAAATGTGTGATTGCTGCCCACCACAACCAAGGGCAGCAGAGGCAACCCCACACATCAATGTATATTCTATATTAAGAAGACATGACAACGGACACGGCCAAAACCCCCGTCACATAACATGGGATGCTAATATTGAAGGAAATGGCTTCTATTTTGAGAAGAAGTGAAAACGTCCGCCAAGCGTATATAATGGGTATGAATTTATTTCAAATTAATAAATTTTACTTTTTTATTGTTTTAATTGATGTTTCCTTTTTATTTATTTTATTTTAGGGGCCATAATGAGTTGTTTTAAAAAAAATTGTGATTGCTGCCCACCACAACCAAGGGCAGCAGAGGCAACCCCACACATACATTCTATATTAAGAAGATAAGAAAACGGACACCAAAACCCCCGTCACATAACATGGGATCCATCCATACAAGGAAATGGCTTCTATTTTGAGAAGAAGTGAAAACGTCCGCCAAGCGTATATAATGGGTATGAATTTATTTCAAATTAATAAATTTTACTTTTTTATTGTTTTAATTGATGTTTCCTTTTTATTTATTTTATTTTAGGGGCCATAATGAGTTGTTTTAAAAAAATTGTGATTGCTGCCCACCACAACCAAGGGCAGCAGAGGCAACCCCACACATCATACATTCTATATTAAGAAGACAGGAAAACGGACACCAAAACCCCCGTCACATAACATGGGATCCATCCAGTGAAAACGTCCGCCAAGCGTATATAATGGGTATGAATTTATTTCAAATTAATAAATTTTACTTTTTTATTGTTTTTATTGATGTTTCCTTTTTATTTATTTTATTTTAGGGGCCATAATGAGTTGTTTTAAAAAAATTGTGATTGCTGCCCACCACAACCAAGGGCAGCAGAGGCAACCCCACACATCATACATTCTATATTAAGAAGACAGGAAAACGGACACCAAAACCCCCGTCACATAACATGGGATCCATCCAGTGAAAACGTCCGCCAAGCGTATATAATGGGTATGAATTTATTTCAAATTAATAAATTTTACTTTTTTATTGTTTTAATTGATGTTTCCTTTTTATTTATTTTATTTTAGGGGCCATAATGAGTTGTTTTAAAAAAAATTGTGATTGCTGCCCACCACAACCAAGGGCAGCAGAGGCAACCCCACACATCATACATTCTATATTAAGAAGACAGGAAAACGGACACCAAAACCCCCGTCACATAACATGGGATCCATCCAGTGAAAACGTCCGCCAAGCGTATATAATGGGTATGAATTTATTTCAAATTAATAAATTTTACTTTTTTATTGTTTTAATTGATGTTTCCTTTTTATTTATTTTATTTTAGGGGCCATAATGAGTTGTTTTAAAAAAAATTGTGATTGCTGCCCACCACAACCAAGGGCAGCAGAGGCAACCCCACACATCATACATTCTATATTAAGAAGACAGGAAAACGGACACCAAAACCCCCGTCACATAACATGGGATCCATCCAGTGAAAACGTCCGCCAAGCGTATATAATGGGTATGAATTTATTTCAAATTAATAAATTTTACTTTTTTATTGTTTTTATTGATGTTTCCTTTTTATTTATTTTATTTTAGGGGCCTTATTATGTTGTTGTAAGAGAATTTGTTATTGCTGCCCACCAACACCAAGGGCAGCAGAGGTAACCACCCATAACATACATTCTATTTTGAGAAGAAGTGAAAACGTCCAGTCAAACCCCCGTCACATAAGATGGGAACCATCCTTAGAACGAAATGGCGGCAATCCAGATAATGGGAATAATACTGCCGCCATTATTACAGAGCCAAGCGTATATAATGGGTATGAATTTATTTCAAATTAATAAGTTTTACTTTTTTATTGTTTTTATTGATGGTTCCTTTTTATTTATTTTATTTTAGGAGCCTTATTATGTTGTTGCGGGGAAAGAGAATGTGATTGGAGTTGGAAAGAAATAAAAAAAGATTGTAAGAGAATTTGTTATTGCTGCCCACCAACACCAAGGGCAGCAGAGGTAACCACCCATAACATACATTCTATTTTGAGAAGGACAGAAAACGTCCAGTCAAACCCCCGTCACATAAGCTGGGAACCATCCTTAGCACGAAATGGCGGCAGTCCAGATAATGGGAATAATACTGCCGCCATTATTACAGAGCCAAGCGTATATAATGGGTATGAATTTATTTCAAATTAATAAATTTTACTTTTTTATTGTTTTTATTGATGGTTCCTTTTTATTTATTTTATTTTAGGAGCCTTTTGTTGTTGTTTCGAATGTGCTGACGAATGTGATGTGGAAATGTGTGTTGAAGAATGCTGGATTGATTATAGTGGATGTTATTTTGATTGTAAAGAAATCTCAATTAAAAAAGAATGTAGTATAATATTCAATTGCTGCTCACGAACACCAAGGCCAGAAGAGTTAAATCAACCTAACTCTTCAATAGTACGCACGAGAAGTGATATCACGCCATAAGGCCGCCATCCGTCATACCCTCGTCACGTATGGTGGGAAGATGAACGATCTTTGTCCAGAAATCCCGGAGGCACTGGTGGTCATCAAGATACAGAAAATGAAGAAAATACTGCTAGTATTACAGAGCCAAGTGTCGATTCTATCTATTATCATCCCGAAATTAAAAAAGCTCCAAAAACTAAGGAAAGAAATTATTACGATTTTGAATAATCAGAAGTCGTAGGTAAATGTGTTTTTATATGTTTATTTATTTTGAGAATAATAATAGTACATACAAAATATATAAAGAGATTGATAACATTAGCATCAAGTATGCGTTGTACGCACCAATTCTCCCCTCCTTAGAACACGAACGCAGCCTCCCACAGGATAAATGTTCTTTCTTCTTAGTTTTAAAATAACTCGAATGATATTTAACTAACCTTCCCCTACCTCTATCTATTAAGTAAACGTTTTCCCCCAAATGCTTCCGTATCTCGTACGGTCCTTTAAATTTTCATGCAAAACCTGCATTATATCCCTCAGCAGCATTTGAT
Source organism: Forficula auricularia (assembly GCA_024734495.1). NCBI lineage: Eukaryota > Metazoa > Arthropoda > Insecta > Dermaptera > Forficulidae > Forficula > Forficula auricularia. Next base: position 14,203,260 of record JALMQS010000074.1, read on the forward strand.
AGATGTACCATTCTCACGTATACTTTATCCCCCACGCCAAATCGCTTTTCATTCAAACTATCCCCTTCCTTTTTATCCGCGTTCTCACGAATACTTCTCTCCACCTCTTGATTCCGTATTTCCCTCAATCTTTCGCTCCTCATCACCCACCTTTCCTCAGTCTAATCCTCTTCCGATTAAATATTAAGTTCCAAGTCTTCACGTCTATATAATATTCTACCTAACACCATTTCCTTCTCGAAAGAGGTATAACATCTGCATTATTTCTCCATATTAAAAATCCATATGATACAGTAAATATTGATTTATTAGCTGAGGATCTCTTTTCTTTAAATCTCCTCAATAAACTTGTTAATTTCGTTTGCAAATTGTACAACTCCCGCGAAATCTTAAACTTTAACAAGTCTTCCTCATTAGGCCCTCTAAGAGCTACATGTGGTCTGCCCCAAGGGCTCATTTTGTCCCCACTTTTATTCAGCTTATATATTAAAAACCTAGAAAAATAAATAGGACCGGATGTTAAGTTCTTGATGTTTTCAGACGATTTGATAATTTATACGTCCTCTAATTCTATTGAAAAAAACTCGAACATATTATCTTCAACATTGGACAGCGTAATTAAGTTTCTCCTCAAAAAAGATCTGGAAATTGCATATGACAAAACTCATGCTATGATTTTTACTAGAAAATATAAACTTGAGATCCCTTCTTTTATCAGTCTTAATAATAGCGAATTTGAAGTGAAAACCTCTCTTAAATTCCTGAGCCTTCTACTTGACCCCAAACTAACATGGAGACCTCATATTAATGCTATAATTAAAAAATGTGAAAACAATATAAACATTCTTCAAACAATTAAAAAACCGGCTGGGGTTCTGACCCCTCATCCCTCATCCTCCTATACAGATCTTTAATTAGACCTCTCCTTGATTATGGTTCTCAAATCTTTCATAATACTTCCTTATCCATTCTATTAAAATTAGACTAAATACAATACATATGCCTAAGAATATTCCTCGGAGCTCTCAGATCCACTCCTACAACTCCTGCTAATTGAGACCAAAGAAATGCCCCTAAACATTCGGCGTCAACTATTAACGAACAACTATATACTGAATAAGATGATTATGAATGATCATACAACTTTGAGCCCAATTATTAATCATAAAAAAAAATTTGAAATATTTATATTCGATTGAAAATACAACGGAATTTTTCCACCACTTTGTCTCTAAGGATTTTCTAGTATAATAATTTAAAAAGTAATAAATACAATGGTTGGTAGTTGGGTTGGCTCAGTCGGCTAACGCACTGGCCTCGCTTCGGCATCGATCGATTATGACGATGTTGGAGTGGGAGGCCGGGGTTTGATCCTGGCTGGCAAATAAAAATTTCTACCAGCTGAAAACTCGGCTCCCTCACTAACCCTACCCTAGTTCATAAACTCCCTATATTACTATTCAATTTCTAGTTTCCAATGAACCGAAAAAAAATAATTCATTTTTTTCTGATTTAATTCATTTTTCATTCCAAATCTTATCAATTCTTTTTGTAGATGCATTCTGGACTGATCATTGTTTACTTTCTGTTCTTGAGCTATCGTTGTGTGAAATTTCGTAGATTCAAAAATTTATGAGTATATTAGTTGTTCATAATTTGCTAGAAGCGATTGGGTTTCCTAACAGGCTAGTTAAAGTAATGATCACGACTGGTATAAAGATCTCCTTTGCCTAAAATGTAACCAACAATCTCTTTCATTTATAGAGTAATTTTTAAAATTATATTTTATTTTATTTTGAATGATTTAAAAAATTTATTTCACGATTTCCTTGGTAATCTATTTTTTTTCCATTTTTTTATGAATGAATAATTATATAATTTCATAAGCATATGGGAGAAAAGTTTATAGAAAAAATAAATAATAATAATAATATCACAAATACTAATAGAAATGTTATATAATTTAGAATTGATAAATCTAGATATCCAATAAACATATCGCTCCAAATTTTAATTAAATTATCATAAACTAACGCTAGTAATCATCTCAATTCACATCACATTAGTAAAAACTTTCATTTAGTATTTAGTACATACTGCCTCAGGTGAAACCATTTATCCAAGTAGTACATATTAAAAGAAAGTAAACAGGGGTAGAGAGTACTTTAGAGCACGCGAATTTGTTAAGTGTGAACTGAAAATTGTAACACATATATACCAATTCATACTCACTAGAATTGATGGAATTGAAGAATATAACATTATGAGCAAATTAGACAAGTGACGTCAGCACCATATCAACGGGTTATTAAACGATGAAATAGAAGAAAATGAAATAAATTAATAATAGATAGATAATAAAAAGTCATTATGATTGAAAATTAAATTATTAATTGAATTAAATTATAAAAGTAAAATGAGTATGCCGATGTCAAAATTAAAATTAAAATATAATATTTTTTTATTTGAATAAATCTAAATCTCAACTGTAAGAATGCTTATTACCGTAGTCCTGACTTGTAGACGCCTTGAAGAGATGGGTCGTGAAGCCTCCGCCCCCACAAACCAACCTCCCATCTTCAGCTAAAAGAGAAACAGACACACACATGAATAAATATTGTCTTGAAATGGAAATATAATAAAATCAAAAGAGAAAGAGAGACTTTTTAAAATACTAACCTAGTAAACCTAGAGTGGAGCCAAGTTGAATTCGCCAAAAATAATTATTATAAGTTTAGAGAATGGTTTTTTCACTTGGAATGCATTCTTTCCATTTTGAGTGACAATCGGGATGTATGGATTCTGGATTTTTGGTTTGGATTGTTTTCGTGAGGCTTGGCTATTAATAGGGTAAATGAACTTAATTCGTGACCAGCCAAGATTCATGAAAATGATTTGGATCAGAAGTTTGGAATCCGTAAGTTTTGATTGTCATATTCCGGGGGGGGGGATGCATTTTGATGGAATGTACTGTTTGCTTAATTTAATTATTCTTCCTTGAATACAACTTGAAATCCAAAGAAGAAGAAGAAGAAAAAAGCTTATGGCCATGTACACCAATAGGTTCTAATTTGAGAAGAAGAACAAGGTGCTGACTGAATGTGTCAAAGGCTTTGTTCAGATTGGTGTAGATTGAATAACCTGTAGATGAACCTTTACGAAGTTATCGTAGATAAGCAAGTTTTAGTTGTAGTTGAACGGCCTTTTAGAAAACCATGTTGATATGGCGATATTCTAATTGAAAGTAGGGATCTCACACCTTGGAAACTTTAATGTGAGCAAAACACAATGCTATAAGCAACACTAAATTCGTTGCTATGCGAGAAAGTGCTTTTAAAAATTTAAAATTAAAAGCTGAAAAAAAAATAGGAAAAATAAGATTATAATAAATGGGTATGAATGTAGTTGAATCAATAGCTGTTTTTGATTTTAAATCGATTCCTCTATGTCTTCAGCAATGGTTACCAATAAAAACCGAAACGTCAAAATTCCAATATAGAATGGTTATTCCTCAAGTAGTAGATGAGAATCAATCGCTATTTTTGGTTTTAAGTCGATTCCTCTATAAAGGTAACGGATAAGAAAAGAACGCAGTTGCTATTGTCACTTATAAACTTTCCTCCCAAATTTTTAGCATTTCACAGAGAAAAGCCTATCCACTCTTACTTAGTTAGGTTAAATGAGTCCTATATTACCATAAACACGCCAGGAGACTATCGGGGAATGAAAGAAAAGAAGCAAGCACAATAAAACGAAGTGAAAAGGAAATCAAAATAGTCTCCTGGAATGTAGCAGGTATATACAATAAAGAACAAGAATTCAGGAATTTGTTGAGAAATCACGATATAATAATCCTATTAGAAACCTGGATAGAAGGAGGGAAGGAGGAAAGAATGAGAGAAGAGTTAGGACAGGAATACAGGATATGGACAGATCCTGCGTTGAGAACAAAGAAAAAAGGAAGAGCAAGTGGAGGACAACTAATAGGAATAAAAAAAGCATAGAGATGAAAGAGGAAATTGATAAATGGAAATATGGAATGACCGTAAAATACAAAGAGAAGGAAAAAAAACTGAAAGAGAGAAAAAAAGAAATTCAGACAGAAAAAGCAGAAAAAATTTGGAACGAAGTCAAACAAAGTAAAAATAATACAGATTTCTGGAAAACGGTGAATAAACTAAGAAGTAGGAAAAGAGCAAGAGTGGAGTGTGAAGAAGACGCTTTAAGAAGACACTTCATGGAAATACTGGAAGGCAGCGGAGAAAAACAACAACAAGATTTCGATGAAACTGAAGATACAGAGGCAGAAATGAAAGACAGCGAGGAACATGGAGAGGAAGTGGAATTGAATAGAGAAATAGAAAGCGAAGAATTGGATAGAGAACTAAAAAGACTTAAAAAAAAGAAGGCGCCAGGATCTGACACAGTCATAAATGAATTCTACCAAGAGTTACCAGAAGAAATGAAAAACGAACTGCTAGGAATATTGAACGTTGTTTGGAAAGAGGGTAAAATACCTGATAAGTGGAGGCAAGCAAAGATTTTCCCAATATATAAGTCGGGCGACAAGGAAAATCCTGCCAACTATATAGAGGGATTTCACTTCTGAATAGTGCCTACAAATTGATGTCATCAATAATGACAAGGAGATTGCAGTTAGGGCTAGAGAAAAAAAGATCATAAAGGAAAGCCAATCTGGCTTTAGACAGGGAAGAGGAACTAGGGACAATCTATTTGTATTGAACACTCTAATTGAGAACAAATTAAAAAACAAAAAAGGAAGGCTTTTTGTACTGTTCTTGGACTTGAAAGCGGCATTTGATAAGGTCAACAGGAGAAAACTAATAGAAAAAATAAAAAAATACCGAGTACAAGGAAGAATGCTAAGGTATATATAAAGGCAGTATATGAAGAAACATCGAATGAGATATTAAAAGGAAATGAAGAAAGAAAGAAATTTTGGACATCTAGAGGGGTGAGGCAGGGATGCCCGATGAGTCCAGTTCTATTCAACATGTATATAAACGACATGGAGAAAGAATGGGCGGAAAGAAACTTAGGAGGGACGGTGATCGGGAATAAAAAGATATACTGTCTGAAATATCCTGACGACGTGGCAGTAGTATCCGACACAGAAGAGGGGTTAAGAGAGATGATAGTAAATTTAGTCAAATACACAAAAAAGAACGATCTTGAAATCAATTGTAAAAAGTCAAAAATAATTTGTTTTAGGAAGAGGGGGAGGAGGGAGAAGAAAAGAAACTGGTTAATGAAGGAAGAAAAAATCGAAGAAGTCGAAAATATCAAATACTTAGGATACAGACTAAATTCAAGAAACAATCACAATGAACATATAAAAGAACAAAAAGGAAAAGCAAAAAGAATTATATACACCACATGGAGTATAATAAAAAGAACAAGAATGGCTTCATTCGCAAAGAAATTCTACCTCTTCGAGTCCCTAATAAAATCGATCTTAATGTATGGCGTTGAACTATGGGGTTGGGAAGAAAAAATAGAGGTGGAAAAAACACAAGGGGAATATATTAAGCTAATAATGGGGATAGACAGAAACACGCCGGAATATATATGGAGGGGAGAAACGGGGAGAACAAACCTATATGTCTACCAGGCTAAAAGATTGATAAAATATATGCTAAAGGTCAAAGATATGGAGGATGACAGATGGCCAAAGATATGCCTGAGGGAAATAATTAGAGGAATTAAAAATAAAAATGAAACAAGATGGGGAAACAGTTTTAGAAAAAGGTGGAATGGATGGAGAGAGTCCACAATAGTTCAAGAATTACTAAATGAGGAAGAAAATGACCTAATAAAGAAAATAGAAGACGGCATAATAAAGGGAGCAGAACAAAAAATACAATTGGACCTAGAAAAAATAGAGAAATCCAAGTATTTCCCTTACTATAAGGAAATAAAGAGAAATATTGGAAAAGAGGAGGAGATAGATAAACCGAACATAAGCGAGTGGAAGAGGCGCATCTGGACAAGGGCCAGATGCGGAAATATTTATAACAAGAGGATAAGAGAGGAAGAAACAACAGAACAGAAAGGAGAAGAGAGAAGAACAGAGAAACTGTGGAAGAACCTGGTAGAACCATTAAAGGAGGGAAGGATGGAAGATGATGTAATAAGACGGATGAGGGATGAAGACGAGCTAGAAAAGAGAAGAAAGAAAGGAGAAGAAGGGGCCAGGGGATCAAGAACTTTATCGATTAATGAAGACGAAGAAGAGGAAAATTGAAACACATGGTTGAAATTAACAATATGTACTAAATCAGTAAATGTAAACAAAAAATTACCTTTTTTCAATATATTAAAAGAAAGTACCGAAGCCCCTTTCGGGCATGTACTAGAAATTGAATCAAAATTATTGTAAATGAAATTGTATAATAAGTTAGTTACTCAATAAAAAATAATAATAATAATATTGAAACATATTAAGTTAGTATACTTTTTATAAATTAAAAATTATTACCATAAACAGATCAAATGAATAAATTTTAAAGAATTCAAAAATCTTACTTTAGAGTAAAGTACTTTAAAATATAATTTTACTAAAAACTTTATTTAACCTTTTTTGTCGGCCCCAAGGTACTTAATTAGGATATTAAATTTCATCAAAATTGGTTAAGTCATTTTAAAGATATTTAGAAAAAACTAAAAAAGTACTGAAATAAATAATGTTGTATAATACTAATGTTTGTGGGCCGATATGTACCAAAAACTAATCAGCGCTTCATTTTGTTAAAATGATGGTAGGTTTTCAATTTCATTTCAATCGGTGCAAAGGCGTGGAAAAAATCGTGGACGAAAAAAACGATAACATCCATCCATCCATCCATCCGCACGCACTTCCAAAAAAAATGGCACTTTTTGGCCTCTCGACGAGATTCCAGGTAACTTTTGGCAAAACGTGCGATTTTTCAGATATTTTAACTAAATTAAATTTTTTCATTTCTTTATAAAATACTAATTTAAATAAAAGTTAATTATTTCAAAATATGGTACCTATTTGAGGAAGTGGGCGCAAGTGACCTTACTTATACTGACTAAAGTTTTCAAAGGCTCGAAGTATAGCCTCTGTCATTATAATTAGCTACTAGTATTTTTAATATGTGTTCAAAAAATCGTGCGATCAGTATAAATTTGAAATTAATTGAAAGAAGCTTTTATACTATTTATATAATAATAATATTAATTTTTAAATATGTGAATAGCTTTGAAGACTGGGAGAAAACTGACATAAAAATAAATAAATAAAAATGTGTAGACTATTTCATCATTTTCCTACTGATATTGATGTAAAAAATATTTACTCGAAGAAGCCTTAAGGACCCCCTTTTGACCTAGATTGACCCCTGCATCGTAAGAAAAAAGAAGAAATTCAGGGACTCTGTCAGAGTCGAAGATACCTGTCTATACTAGTCTTATTTAATTGAAGGCAGTCAGCCGCAGTAAAGACAAGAGGTAGGAAATTAATTCCAGTCTCTAGAGGTCATAGGGATAAACGAGTTGGCAAACTCGTTTCTTCAATATATATCTAATTTAATTGCCAAGGGCAGTGGCGGATTGAACAGTGGGGGGACTGGGCGGCCGTTCAGGGCCCACAGAATCACAAGCCAAGATATTAAAATATTTATATTTTATCAAATAAATAATATAGTCCTTTTTAATTCTACAGCTCGGAGCCGACAAACATCAAAATGCGCCACTGGCGAAGGGGTGTTAAAATTTTGAAAATCGCTTGTTGGTAGGTTTCATTTTTTTAGATTGTGAGCTACTCTGTGTACAAAATTTCCTTCTTGTCTTCAGATATTTTTATCTCTGTAGAGAATAGAAGATAAATATCCGCTATTATTCTATATTTATATATAGTTTGGTAATCAGGATAAAATACTAAGGAAATAAAAAAACAAAGATATTTTTAAAATTGAATTACGTATTTATTGATTTATATAATATTATATTAAATATATATAGGTATGTAGGTGAGTATAAAGTAAAATAAATTTCTATTAAATATATTCTTTTTTCATAAGACTTATTTAATATACAGCATTTTATTTCAATGAAGGTACTTGGCTATTTAATACAATTTTCCCAGAAGACACACCCTAAACAAAAAAGAAATCACATTAGACTAGAACTTTATGAATTATTTTAAGTAAATAAAAATAAAATAAAATAAATAAAAAATTAATAAAATCCTATTCTAAAACAGCCAGCTGGGCCCCGGTTAGTTGTGAGTGCTAGTGCTTCGATATGCTGAGCAAGATGTCAGAGTTCAAGCCTCGCTCACTGCTTAAATTTAACCGGTTATAATTCGGCTTCTACACTAACCCTAACCCTGCAGTTCCTAACCTAGGGGTAATTACCCCGATGAGGGTTCAATAGCTATTTGAAGGTAGTATTCAGACTAATTAATATAGTAGCGCAGAAAAATTGTATAATCCTCAAAATATATTTGTTTTAGGTTAAAAATAAAATAAAATGAGAGAGTCTTCTGTTTTTTAAATAAAATAATTTTTAATTATTTCTAGAGACTATAGTTTCGAAGGCATTGCCTTCATCATCAGTCTATCACAAATATTTCAAATTAGTTACAAATTAAGATTTATACATTGAAAATTTTGAAAAATATATAATGTCTTTTTCTTCATATATATCATATATATTTTTCAATATTTTCAATGTATAAATCTTAATTTGTAACTAATTTGAAATATTTGTGATAGACTGATGATGAAGGCAATGCCTTCGAAACTATAGTCTCTAGAAATAATTAAAAATTATTTTATTTAAAAAACAGAAGACTCTCTCATTTTATTTTATTTTTAACCTAAAATAAAAACAATTCTGTTACCATCGACAGTGAAATCTTTTATTCAAAAATACATTTGTTTTTATTTTCATAGGTTTCCCTAATTTTTATATTCAAATAATACCTAATTACACCATTAAAGTTCTGTAAATTGAAACTGAAAGAATATTAAACATTTTTAATAGAAAAACAAATGGTAAACAACCAATAATAATAAAAACTTTTTACTTATATTTTCTCACATGGATTATATGGCCATAGGGCTGAGAAAAATAAAAAAAGTTTGAAAACACTGCACTAACCTATATTATATATAGGATCTAACTAAATGGCCAAGAATACCCGAAGACGAAAAAGCCACCTGTTTTTTAGTAGGATTTTATTTACTTAGATAAAATCATTCAAATTGCACTTTTGAACCGGATGCTCTCAAGTTAAAGATCCCAGATTCTCTTCAGTTCTCCGCATTAATATTTGTATTTTTTATTTTTATTTTATTTTATTCAATATACGGGAATTATCCCAGTTAGAATTTACACTTTTATACAATAAATAATATATACAATTTTTTAGACATTTAATCGTAGTGTGAGCAATATTTTTTGATATTCTTCAAAATACATGAAAAGAAGTCTAATTGTGAGGAGTTTGCCTCAAGCATCACTCTATTTAGTCCTGTATTTTTTGAATAATTAGTATTTCATATGGGGATAAAAAAGGATTCGACAAAGCGACTGTAATACTGAGGCACTTTAAAATTTATATAATGGAGAATTTCAGAACAATCACTCAGACCATTTGTGAAGGTATATCAAGTCATTTTGTAGTCTATGGGATGATAAACTTTGGATATTTATTAAATGAATTTAACTTTAAAGGACATCATAGATATTAGAGAAATATTTTTACATTGCATATCAGAGAGGTTCGTCCCCTTAGGAATCGAACCCAAGCGCTAACTAAGCTTGCCGGGCCAGTAGCCAAACCCTTAAGACCCTTTGGATATTTAGTTCGGTTCTTAAGTGTCTAGAAGGGGGATAGTTAAATGAAGAGTTATTAGTTGATGAGAATTTATATGAAATAATATTTAAGTCCATAGTATCCATATTATTTAATTAATTAAGTACGTTTGCAGGTATTTGGACAGGAAGGTGTATTGTCATTGATTTTTGCGACGTTTCGCCAACTTTATTCTGGCTTCATCAGGTTTCTCAATGAATATGATTTATATTAATATATAACAGATGTGCACATATTTGGGAATAAAATCAATTGTAATTATTATATTTCTCTTTTTTGTTCTGAACAATGATCAGTTTATATATATAAAAGGAATGATTCATATGACAAGATTAACCTGTCCAAATACCTGCAAACTTACTTAATTATATGAAATAATTTTTAAAAATTTATTTAGCACTCTTTCAATTTGGTCAATTTGATGTTGGACATGCGGTGACCAAATTAAACTGCAATATTCCAGCTTGCTTCTTACTAGGGAGTTGAAAAGTATTTTTAGGCAGTTGGAATTTTTGAAATTCATTTTATTTCTATATATAAATCCCAGAAGTTTAAAAGTATATTGCATACATTTTGGCACTAGAACGAACTTTTTAGGATTTTTGCTTCTTGAATTATAATGGTTATAAGAATCTAGGCAGACACAAACACAGAGGGAGAGGGAGAAAAAATATAATGATTAAAATGATTTTTCTTCTCGTTCAATTTTTAAACACACTGAGCAAAAAAAATATATACAATATGTATATTTTTCAATTAATTTAATATTAGGTCCGCCCTGCAGGCAGTCTCACCTGCCTCTTAGGCTTACCTAATCATATACTTACCACTGTAAGACTGAAAAGTGCCATTGCGATTCCACCCATCAGGACCATATTATTTACTTTTTGTCTTTGTGCATTGGCAGTTTCCCAGCAGCCGGATGGAACTGGCAGGTCATCCATGGTGGTCGGCTTACGCGATGGCTGATGGTAAGACCGAACGCGTCCGCTTGGCTTTACTGTCGCTTCAATATATAGAACCAGATAAACAAAAATTAATTATAAAATTACACTTTTATTTCTGACAAGAAGAGAGAAAATACCAAATAATTTTCTTAAATTGCGTGTAAACATTTTTTAATTAACTTATAAAAAAACTAACACCACTGAACTTCTTGTGAAGGTTTGCTGTTTAATGAGAGAAATCTCAGCGATTGACGAGGATCGAAAGGCTAAAGTGTCGTTGGCAATCGGCTACGATGCAATTCTATATTTACATCACCGTGAGTTAATACAATTGACATTCTCCGAATAAGATAGCATAGAATCATTTTGTTAAGAATAATAAAATAAATAAAACAAGACTAAAAATAATTGATACAATAAAAATTGAAAAAAAGATACCTAATTTTTTTTTTATGATAATAATGAGAGAAGGAGTTACACCAAAAAAGGTGCAACCCCTAAAGGCCTGGGTTGGCCCCTCCATCGTGAAAAGAAGAGAGAATTATTATTATAATTATGGGTTGGGCGGGGGTCGAAGGTATCTGTGGATACGGGTCTTAAATAGCTGAAGGTTATAAGTCGCGGGAAAGGTGGTGGCAGGGAGCGATTCCAGTCTCTGGAGGTGAGAGGGATAAAAGAGTTGGCCAAAGCGCTTGTTCGACTTTTATCCAATTTGACAGCGAAGGGGTGCTGAGCGTTAGAAAACCGCGTGTTTCTCGTAAAGAGGGCATTAGGGGGGATAATTGATTTCAGCTCGACTGTACAGACACCGTGATAGTATCTGTAGTACAGGGAAAGGGCAGAAACGGTTCTTCGGTGAGCCAGGGAGTCGAGTGAGTTTGTTAGAGCCGGTTCTCCTATTAGTTTAATTGCTCGCTTCTGAATTGCATCCAGTGTAGCAAGAGAATGCTTGGAGGCACCCCTCCACAGATGAGAGCCATATTCGAGACAGGGACGAATTTGAGCCTTATACAGTATAAGAAATTGACTGGGAGTATAATATATATATATGTCGGAGGTAGAGTCGACCAGGGTTTAAAGAGGCAGCTGAATTATCTGTCACCCAAAACAGCGTTCGAGAATCGCGCCACTTCAGTTGACATTTCAGAGACTCGGGTTGTTCCAAAAAGCTACAGAGGGCCTCGGAGGGGGATTCTCGAGGAAACAGGATTATGTTTGCAAGGAACAAGACGAGGAGTCGTGTGTTTTGGTCAGTGCGTGCCGCGGGACTTGATAGCCTCTTCTAACCTTGAAATGATTAATTAAATGCTGAGGACAACATACAACTACGAAATCAGAAGTGGTTTAAAGATCGCCATGCCCATATTCGGATTCAAGCGAATTGAAATCGGGTGAGGAATTTCCATTTTTTTTTCCGCCCCTTTGTTTTCCTTGTTTACATAAGCAAGTGAATATTATTGAGAAAAACAGCAAATTTTATAATTTTTACTTGTTTGAATCTGATTTTTCTTCATGATAATGAATAAAATCTGGTATCTTTTGAAAGTAGAGTAAAGAGATTATTTTTGAGGTTCTTCTTCGCGGGAAGTTTTGGCTTCGTGACCGCTCTGTGGGTGTATTTTTTTGGCGTGGCTGTCGGCTCGCACTGCTTTTGTGTCCCATCCGCTGAGGGTCGTCGCCCGGATGTGTTTTTGTTTTTTTTATCAAGACTGTTTGCTGGTGTTGTCGCGAAGCAATTGCCTTAAATTAAATAATATTTAAATAATTTTAGGAAAGCCTGAGTTTGCTTTGGCCAATATTGAAAAAAAAAAAAAAAAAGAAAAAAGGGGAAATTAATGGATTTGTTTGTATTAAGTTTGATAGTAAATTCTCTTTTTTTTTCTGTTTTTTTTTGTTGGTGGATGAAGGATGGGGAGGTGGTTATGAATGTGAATATCAGGTCAAAGGCGACATAGAAAAGTTTGGTCATTATTGATAATTGTTCATAATAGTGATTGTCTAATTGTCTAATTGTTGTGGAGGTTTGGCAGTGGTACGTTGGAGAAAGACGTATCAGGTTGAATTGCGACCGTGCCTATGAGGATGCACTCGACTCTTTGGGTCTGTTGCCTGACAGTCGTATCTCAGCCGAACTGGATTCCTATTCATATTGAAAGAGTGGCCTGGCTGAGGTGAATTGACTAATCTTTAAGTTTAAGACTTTCGAGAGTTATTGACTGCTTTGGATGTCTGCTTCGAGGCGGAGGATCGCGTTTTCAGCCAGTTTGCGAGAGGAGAAAAGTAGACATCTGTGCATGAAGTAGATGGAGCTTAGGCCTAGGCGCATGTAATGTAGAGTCAAGCTACAATTTAGAAGCTAAAGTAGATATCAGTGCATGATGCATGTAATAGATGGAGCCCACCTAGACACCCGCAAACGTCAAATTAAATGACGGTTTAGAAACTCTGTGTGTATGATATGATGAATGTACGCGGATGCTGTGGTGTCCTAGTGGCACGTGGTCTGTGTTTGCGGCGTTATGGTGACGCCGTAAATACGACTGCGGTGGTGTCACAGGGCAAGCATTGATGAATGTACGCGGATGCTGTGGTGTCCTAGTGGCACGTGGTCTGTGTTTGCGGCGTTATGGTGACGCCGTAAATACGACTGCGGTGGTGTCACAGGGCAAGCATTGATGAATGTACGCGGATGCTGTGGTGTCCTAGTGGCACGTGGTCTGTGTTTGCGGCGTTATGGTGACGCCGTAAATACGACTGCGGTGGTGTCACAGATGGGCAAGCATTGGCGTTTTCAGATGGTCAGGAGTGACCGAACGGTAAGGTACTACATCACACGAGGACGTGTGAAAACGTCAGGAGGCCGTGTCGGAGGTAGAGTCGACCAGGGTTTAAAGAGGCAGCTGGATTATCTGTCACCCAAAACAGCGTTCGAGAATCGCGCCACTTCAGTTGACATTTCAGAGACTCGGGTTGTTCCAAAAAGCTACAGAGGGCCTCGGAGGGGGATTCTCGAGGAAACAGGATTATGTTTGCAAGGAACAAGAGGAGGAGTCTTGTGTTTTGGTCAGTGCGTGCCGCGGGACTTGATAGCCTCTTCTAACCTTGAAATGATTAATTAAATGCTGAGGACAACATACAACTACGAAATATATAACAGCGTCTAGACCTAAATAGGAGACCAAGCTTGCGCGCTGCAGCTTTAGCAGTGGTTGAGATATGGTCATTCCATGAAAGGTCAGACCCTAGAGTTACGCCTAGCATTGAAATTTTATCCCTGAATTCTAGTTTTATAATGCTAAATTTAGAATGAATCTGTCCTCCAGATTCAATGGAAAAAGGAAACAAACAAAAAAATTTGATAATACAAGGAAAAAATAGGTACTATACCTAAACGAAAGTTTTCTTTTAGTAAGAGAACTTAGTTATTCCATAAATCAAGAGGGTGAACGGATCATATATAATGTGTATAAATGGAATTATATGTATTGTCATTTCAGGCGAGGCTATTTTTATTTATTTACCACGGAGAGAATAAAACTTGAATAATGATTTAGTAAAACTTCTGGATTGCCATTTATTAATTGTTTTTTAATGTTGGCCCAGTAAGACGCAACCCCTCTAGACAAACACAGGAGTTTTTAAAGGGTATAGTGGTGTTTCACAAGTAAAAATAAAAATTAAAAAAAATTTTAATTATATTTTTGGAGTTTTATTTTAAATACTCTATACATATTTCGGGTTTTTAGCCCATCATCAGGAGTTTGAGTTTACAAAAGACTGAGATTGGTAAAAACCCGAAATATGTATAGAGTATTTAAAATGAAACTCCAAAAATATAATTAAAATTTTTTTTTAATTTTTATTTTTACTTGTGAAACACCACTATAACCCCTAAAAACTCCTGTGTTTAATATGTTTCACTATAAACCAACACCGCTTTCCCTAAATGTTACCTCTAGACAAAGATTAAAATCATCCTAAAAAGAAGATAAAGTTAAAAAAATAAATGATTTTAAAATTTTATTCAAAGAATAAATTAATTGTGACACCTGAGTTTGTTTAAAATTTAGTATAATTCCATCTATTTCATAAAAAATAAAAAAGGAAACCGCTCGTTATATAATGAATAAATTTTAGAGGTTGGGTCAGAGTGGAGGGTTTCTATATGAATACGGTTGAGTTTGAAAGATTTTTTTAATAGTCAGAATTTCTTGAATATATTAAAAAAAATCTAAATTGCTTATATAATTTACTGATTTATTTAATAAATATAGAGTACATAATCATGTAGTCCTGTACAGATGGTAGATGATCAGACAAGGTAAGTCATACTTATTTTCATTTATTTATCGGGAAAATTTTAGTTTGATAATAAGAAACTTTTTTAAAAGTAAAATATTTTTAGATGATTCTGAAATCAACTATTTCTCTTATTGTTTTAAATTTATTAATGTATCATTCTCCAGAACCTTCGAAGATGAAAAAAGCTCCCAATAATAAGAACGAATAAATTCTTTTGAATTTCTGATGAATATGTAGTGGGCAGTACCCTCCTCTATAAATACTTATAAAAAATGACTGCTCAAAGAATCTTAACTATATTTCCAAATGGAAGAAAAAAATATTTAGTTTGGTTGTGAAGTGGGCAAATTAAAGTATGGAGGCTTTGATACTGATGTCTTTCCTTGTGCATGGTCCATATTATAGTTGTACGAGTTGTACGCCTCTATTGTAATATATTTAATAGTCTGGTCCTATATTTTTTTTCATTAAAATAACAACGCACAAGCACAACACCACAGCGATTGGCGAAATAACAAAAAATAAAACCCATTGTAGGCGTAGAGTGACCATCTTTTTCCACCTCAAAAAACACATATTTATTTCATAATAAGGATAAAGATTTTGGGTCCCGGGTCCGAAGTTTTATGCGGGGACTATGCCAAGAGATACCAAATTTGGAATAACATGACAATATTTCAGCAGGCAATAGACATATTCGATCCCTAAAATTTTCTCTTTTCAAGGAAGTTCCCATCAAAAATATTCATTTTTTTGCTTATTCATGTTTAGAAATTTCTAAAAATTAAAGAAAAATAATTTTCAAGCATAATTTTTTCTTTTTGCCTGAATTCCATGGAGTGCAAAAACGAACATTTTCGCAATATTTTACTTTTATATTTCCGTAAAGTAAAGAAAGCTCCAGAGGCTCACAAAGAGATTATGTGAAGTTTATGGTGTTGATTGCGTAACAGAGCGCAAGTGTCAAAATTGGTTTATAAAATTCAGTTCTGGAGATTTTTCACTCAAAGATGACCAGAACGGTCGACCTACTAAATTTGATGATGACCAAATCAATGTCATTATTAAAGAGAATCGTCATAAAACTGTTCGAGAGATTGCAGAGAGGTTAAATGTATCACACACAACCATTGAAAATCACTTAAAACGTCTTGGACTCGTTAAGAAGCTCGATATTTGGGTTGAAGATATTCAGTTTTTTCTGATAAGGACCAGAAGTTTTATGAGGGCAGAATCATGAAGCTGCAAGAAAGATGGCAAAAGGCGCTTGAACAAAATAGAAAATATATAATTGATTAAAGTTTATTCTTGTATTAAAAAAATGAGTTTTTTTCATACTACAAAGCCGAAATTACTTTGTTGCCAATCCAATATATAACCAGCTGCGAAGTCCGCCTTCGGCGGGCATCTTGCTATCAAGGGGCTACTTGATTTATTGACCCTGAACATTAGTGGATTTTAAAATAATAATTTAAATTTTATAATTTTAATAAATTTGACATAAGGTATTTGTGGATTTTAATTAAGTGGCTCGCGACGGACAACATAAGCGCTTTATAATAGAAGATCTCGATCGAATACTAAGATTTACAGATTAGTCTTCAAATATCGAAAAGGAGGACCCTTCGGACGAGGACAGAGCTTACAAAAGAAGGACTGTCCACCTAAAGGTCATCTTACTAATGAGCAATGTCATGGTATCTAAACGTTCTCGATTTGGGGTTTTTAACTCTATTCAATCACTACAACATGAAGCTTCGCCAAACACAATCGATGAATTGATTGAATGTGTTCAAGATGCATTTAAAAAATTAGAGAGAAATACTCTTGATAACGTTTTTATAACATTACAAACTCGTTTGGAATCAATTATGTTGACAGGAGGGGAAATCCTATAAAATTCCTCATATAAATAGTGAAAATTAATATTTTTTTTATATTTAATTTTAGTTTTATTTGATTTTTTAGCAAATGTACCTATACCATACTTTCGGACAAAAAAATATTAAAATGTTTTCCATATTTTCGGACAGAGGGAGTATTAAATAAAAAACAAAATTTTTTGGCAAGAGGGCATGAATTATCAGTTTCTTATAAAAATTACTGTATAACAATTTATAACATATATTTGTTAAACTAAGTCTAATTTAGTCATTAAACAACTTTTAAGATAATTCAGAATTAGTAAAGGTACCTACATGGCGAAGTTAAATGCAGATTTCTAGCAAGTATAAATTATAAAAAAAAATTGTTTATATTCTTCAACTTCTTTAATTAATACATATTTCAAAGTTGATAATTTTTTCCCCCAAAATATTGGAAGAATTCTTACCATTATATTACAAAATTTCAGGTATAAAATAACCTACAAAAAAGCTAATGACCTTTGAATTGTTCAGATTAATAATTTCGAAGATATACCCTATTAATTAGTAAATATTTAAGAATTTTTTTCTGCAAAACTAAACATTATTTTTCGAAATAAAAAGTGGTTCTAGTCATGTCGAGCATCCTTTTAATAATGTGAAAAATTTCAGACAAATCGGAGAGATCGACTTTTTCTCAATTTTTCGAATCAAAATCTATTTAGATGGAATCGATTCAAATAAATTTGTATATTGATTTTCATTTAACATTCTCTAACTCTTAAACTATAGATCCTAGAGATTAAACATAAATGAGGTTTCTTGTCTCAAATATTATTTTCTTTAAAAAAGGTCATTATTAAAATATGTCTAACTCGATGGGTTAGAGGGCCAATATCAAATTTATAGGGTTATTATACAATAAAAATTTCTATTTGCCGAAATAACCACCCCACTGAAAAATTTCATTTAGGTAAATTTTCAGGTATAAAATAACCTACAAAAAAGCTAATGACCTTTGAATTGTTCAGATTAATAATTTCGAAGATATACCCTATTAATTAGTAAATATTTAAGAATTTTTTTCTGCAAAACTAAACATTATTTTTCGAAATAAAAAGTGGTTCTAGTCATGTCGAGCATCCTTTTAATAATGTGAAAAATTTCAGACAAATCGGAGAGATCGACTTTTTTCTCAATTTTTCGAATCAAAATCTATTTAGATGGAATCGATTCAAATAAATTTGTATAATGATTTTCATTTAACATTCTCTAACTCTTAAACTATAGATCCTAGAGATTAAACATAAATGAGGTTTCTTGTCTCAAATATTATTTTCTTTAAAAAAGGTCATTATTAAAATATGTCTAACTCGATGGGTTAGAGGGCCAATATCAAATTTATAGGGTTATTATACAATAAAAATTTCTATTTGCCGAAATAACCACCCCACTGAAAAATTTCATTTAGGTAAATTTTCAGGTATAAAATAACCTACAAAAAAGCTAATGACCTTTGAATTGTTCAGATTAATAATTTCGAAGATATACCCTATTAATTAGTAAATATTTAAGAATTTTTTTCTGCAAAACTAAACATTATTTTTCGAAATAAAAAGTGGTTCTAGTCATGTCGAGCATCCTTTTAATAATGTGAAAAATTTCAGACAAATCGGAGAGATCGACTTTTTTCTCAATTTTTCGAATCAAAATCTATTTAGATGGAATCGATTCAAATAAATTTGTATAATGATTTTCATTTAACATTCTCTAACTCTTAAACTATAGATCCTAGAGATTAAACATAAATGAGGTTTCTTGTCTCAAATATTATTTTCTTTAAAAAAGGTCATTATTAAAATATGTCTAACTCGATGGGTTAGAGGGCCAATATCAAATTTATAGGGTTATTATACAATAAAAATTTCTATTTGCCGAAATAACCACCCCACTGAAAAATTTCATTTAGGTAAATTTTCAGGTATAAAATAACCTACAAAAAAGCTAATGACCTTTGAATTGTTCAGATTAATAATTTCGAAGATATACCCTATTAATTAGTAAATATTTAAGAATTTTTTTCTGCAAAACTAAACATTATTTTTAGAAATAAAAAGTGGTTCTAGTCATGTCGAGCATCCTTTTAATAATGTGAAAAATTTCAGACAAATCGGAGAGATCGACTTTTTTCTCAATTTTTCGAATCAAAATCTATTTAGATGGAATCGATTCAAATAAATTTGTATAATGATTTTCATTTAACATTCTCTAACTCTTAAACTATAGATCCTAGAGATTAAACATAAATGAGGTTTCTTGTCTCAAATATTATTTTCTTTAAAAAAGGTCATTATTAAAATATGTCTAACTCGATGGGTTAGAGGGCCAATATCAAATTTATAGGGTTATTATACAATAAAAATTTCTATTTGCCGAAATAACCACCCCACTGAAAAATTTCATTTAGGTAAATTTTCAGGTATAAAATAACCTACAAAAAAGCTAATGACCTTTGAATTGTTCAGATTAATAATTTCGAAGATATACCCTATTAATTAGTAAATATTTAAGAATTTTTTTCTGCAAAACTAAACATTATTTTTAGAAATAAAAAGTGGTTCTAGTCATGTCGAGCATCCTTTTAATAATGTGAAAAATTTCAGACAAATCGGAGAGATCGACTTTTTTCTCAATTTTTCGAATCAAAATCTATTTAGATGGAATCGATTCAAATAAATGTGTATAATGATTTTCATTTAACATTCTCTAACTCTTAAACTATAGATCCTAGAGATTAAACATAAATGAGGTTTCTTGTCTCAAATATTATTTTCTTTAAAAAAGGTCATTATTAAAATATGTCTAACTCGATGGGTTAGAGGGCCAATATCAAATTTATAGGGTTATTATACAATAAAAATTTCTATTTGCCGAAATAACCACCCCACTGAAAAATTTCATTTAGGTAAATTTTCAGGTATAAAATAACCTACAAAAAAGCTAATGACCTTTGAATTGTTCAGATTAATAATTTCGAAGATATACCCTATTAATTAGTAAATATTTAAGAATTTTTTTCTGCAAAACTAAACATTATTTTTAGAAATAAAAAGTGGTTCTAGTCATGTCGAGCATCCTTTTAATAATGTGAAAAATTTCAGACAAATCGGAGAGATCGACTTTTTTCTCAATTTTTCGAATCAAAATCTATTTAGATGGAATCGATTCAAATAAATGTGTATAATGATTTTCATTTAACATTCTCTAACTCTTAAACTATAGACAATTTTTAAGAAGTTGACTTCTAGACATCTTGAGCTTCTATTTCATAATGTGAAAATTTTCAGACAATTCGGAGAGATCGAATTTTTTCTCAATTTTTCGATTCAAAATCTATTTCGGAGGATTCGATTAAAATAAATATTTATATTGGTTTTCATTTAACCCTCTCTAACTCTTAAACTATAGATCCTAGAGATTGAATCAATATAAACATTCTTGTCTCAAATATTTTTTTGTTTAAACAAGGTAATAATTAAAATATGTATAACTCGATGGGTTAGACGGCCAAAATAAAATTTATATGTTAATTCTTAAATAAAAATTTTTATTGTCTGAAACAATCACCCCACTGAAAAATTTCATTTAAATAAATTATTAATTATAAACTAAGCTACAAAAATGATAATAACATTGGAATTGATCAGATGAATAATTTCGAAGATATAGGCTATTATTTAGTCAGTTTTTAAGAATTTTTTCGAATAAACTAAACAATATTTTTCGATATTAAAAGTGGTTCTAGACATCTTGAGCTTCCTTTTCATAATATGAAAATTTTCAGACAAATCGGAGAGATCGACTTTTTTCCCAATTTTTCGATTCAAAATCTATTTCGGAGGATTCGATTCAAATAAATATTTTTATTGGTTTTCAT